>VZTF01007212.1:484018-647274 GCA_013397755.1 Cnemophilus loriae
GGCTCCATGGGCGCCAGCGGCTCGGCGGCCTCCGGCAGCGGGGCCGGGGAGAGCCGCGCCGAGCCCGGGGCGCCGCCTTCGCCCTCCGACACGAGCCGCTCCTCCGGCGCCGCCATCTTGGAGCCCGTCCTTCCTCCGCGGGGGGACGGTACCGCCCCTCCGTGACGCCTCTTCCGCAGCCGTCACGGGCGGCCCCGCCTCGGCATTCCCGCAGGGAACGGGAGAGGTGGGAGTCTGTGGGTGCTGCGACGCCTGAGGGCTTGGGCTGCCACCCCTGCCCGGGAAGGCTTTCGCGGGCGGGTGCTGAAGGGGTGGTGCCCGACTCTTGTCGGTGGTGCCCAGAGGCAGGACGAGGAGCAAGGGCCGTAGACTAAAACACGAGAAGTTCCCCAGTATGAGGGCAATTTTTTAAGCTGAGGATGGCAGAGCACTGGAACAGCTGTCCAGGGAGGTCGTGGGGTCTCCCTCTCGAGACGAATATTCAGACCCCACCTGGAAGCGTTCCTGTGTCACCTGCTCCAGGTGACCCTGCCTTGGCAGGCTGTCGGAATGGGTGATCTCCAGAGGTCCCTTCCAACCCTAGCGATTCTGTGATTCCCATGCAGGCTTCCCGTTCGCTCCGTGATTAGTTTGTCCCTAATACCCAACCTGAACTTCCCCCGAGGCGGCTTCAGAGCATCCCCTCGTGTGCCACAGCTGGAGGCCGGCGAGGAGGGATGAGTGCCTCCCTCTCCATGCCCCTCCTGAGGAAACTGTGGGAAGGACGTCCCAAATGTCCCTGGCTGCTGCTGCACAGGAGTCCGGCAGTGCTCCCTCCGCACGGGCACAGTGACCTGCCGGGAGGGTGTGGTTGGATTACAGTGAGGCAGCGGCAGGGTGGAAAATCCCCTTGTAGCTCCTAAGTGACACGCAACTACATCCTTATTACAGAATAATCCAGGCTGCTGTATTTTACCTGTAGATGGGCGAGCACCCGTTTTGTGTTTGATGTCCAAGCTGCCCCTACTCTGCTGGCAAGGGGAGCCACAGCAGCCGAGGGGCTGCAGGTCTGCTGCCAGCCTGCCCAGGCAGAGCCAGCTGGCGAAACCCTTGGCTGCCCGAAAACCACTGCCTGGAACCAGACATAATTGAGCAGGTGGAACACCCGGAATAAAGCAAACTCTGCTCCTTTATTTGCCCTTTATCCTGTATATTAAGGAGGCTTCTGGATCAGATTGCTGGGACAACAAAGGGATGGGACCAAGGGCTGTTTCTAGAACATTCCCTGGTGCTCCTGAGAACAGACACACCTCAGTTTCACAAGCATTTTAGCCCGACAGAAGTTGGCACAGCCTTTGAAAAGTACGGTGCCAGTCTCCTCAGTGCCTTCAGCTGCTGCTGCTGTGTTTCACCTCAGCAGCGTTGGTTGTCTGTGCTTGACTGGGGAACTGGTGCTGCTGAAGACTGACTTGCCAGAGGAAATCACTAAACAAATGCCGAGAGTGATGGTAGCAAAGTGTGTCAGAAAAAGACATCAAATGCTTGGGGAGAACGGGATCACTTCTTGCAATACCTGCACCAACATAGTACAGTTTAAAATATTACAGGACTAAAGAACTAGCTGCCTGCAGCTCTGTACATTTTTTTTTCAGCTATGCTTCCTCTCTTTCAAGTTTTATCTTAACCCATTTCTTTCACTCCCCCTTCTCCTTGGAAACTCATCTGTGACCTCTTAAAAAAATTTAAAAAGGCAGCTAGAAAAGAATTAACTTGGGAGCAGGGCAAATGCAAGGGGAAGGCTTTATGTGTGTCATCCTAATGGCACTCCAAAAATGTGCGCTGAAATTAATATTTCCTTTTTGGGAGCAGAACACTGCGTGCCTTGTATGGATCTGGAAGTGTTTTGCTCCCTCCTCTCCCCTCAACTCATCAATGCTGCTATCTTGCAACAAAGGTTTTATTCTTGTGCATGGTTTTCAAACCTGATCTCCTTTCACATGCACCGTCAGCAGTTTAAAACGTGCTCAGGAGAATTCTTTATGAACTTGTGACCTGGCACGTGAAGTTTGGGCTGGCAGTGTGTTGATGCTTTAAAAGGAAGTGGGGTTTTACATCCTACCTAAGCATATAAGATTTCACATTGTTTCAAGCTTTTTTTTTGGTCATATCATTTGAACAACTTCAGTTTTTCAGATACAGCTCTGTGTTTAATAAACGTAAGCCATATGTTTATCATATCGCCAAACAGAATAAATACAATGAACAATATATATTTTATGCTAACTAGATACATAGCTTAATAGTTAATAAGTCTATTTTAGTAAGTAGGGTAATTCTGCTGCCTTCCAGGTTCTGACTCATGTCCTTCACCAGTGTATCTGGTGTCATTTTTCTGAGCATGCATCACTTTGCATTAATTTGGAAAAACACAACTCTCACGCACTTTCACAAAACCCCCATTACAGACTCTCCAGCGAATGAACTTTTCAGTTATTTTGAGATACTATGAAGCCAGAAGACTTGATAGTACTTTCTGAAAGGAATGAAATAAAGTTATGTAGAATCTATTTGCGTGTTACGTGTCATGTATCAACTTGAAATAGTCTTAAATCTTAAAATCTTGAAATAGCCATAGTTTTGATTTTACCATGTTAGAATTGTAAGTATAGTTGGCCTAATTTTTTTTTTAACTTCTCAATGACTCACAAGAAGGTGTTAGGGGAAATTAATTTTTTCACTCCTTTCATGCAAAGATCCTCATAATATTTTTATTTATGTTTGGGGGGATGAAATTTGGATGTCTCCATACTCTGGACTACGTATTGTGCTCCCAGCTGATTAGAGTGTGGTGTGTTCAGGTCAGCAGAGACTGTGAAATTTTACTGAAATTATGTGGAATATTTTGGTCGGGCTTTGTGTGGAAGCAAGCAACACCAAAACTGTGATGAAGAGGAAGGAGCCTGGCTCAAATACAAGTCAAGTTGTATCTATGAGATCTGAGAAAGGAGAAGGAATTAAAGAAAGGGTAGAAAGAGAGAGAGTGAGAAGCAGGAGCTAACAAGCAGACATCTGGGAAGATGAGAGTGAGGGGAAAAAATTTAGCAGCGGGGATTAGAGGTGAAGGAAAGTGTGTAAGTAGGTCAGGAACTGTCATGTTGATGAGGAATATTGGAGCAAAGAGGAGTAACGTGCTCAAAAACTGAGGGTAAGAGCAGAAGTTGGGTGGGAGGAGAACAGATTTGTTTTATTAAGTTAGTGTAATCAATAGGAAAATAGAAAAGGCTTTCCCACATGATATGTTTTCTTCTCGGGGACAGCAGCAGTTTGCTCACTTTATGGATATTGGGGATTTTTTCAAAGAGATGCTAAATTTGAAAGAAGCCTGGTCTATTCACACAGCTGTATTTTCATTCAAGTTGCTGGACACTAAGGCAGAGTAAAGTCTTTCTTGCTTAAAGGTCTTTTTGTGAAAGGCATTAAAAATGGAAAAAATTCATATTTAAATTTCCTTTGAGAGTGTTCTTAATAAACACAGACAGCAGTGTAAATTTGAACAGATTCATCTTTTGCAGCTAAAACTTTTAATCCTTTAATAGATAAATGACTAAATATTGTGGTATGGAGTCAGCTGCAGATATGAATGTAATCCCAGTTTAATTAAATCAATATAAATATTTAACTACATCCTTTGTAGTTTAATCAGTTTTGGACCTGGTAGTGCTACATGTTGCATAAAAAGCTGGTTGAGAAACTGACTCTAAAATCTACATCTACCCCTTAATTTACTTGTAATACTGTATATTAGGTATCTGATAATAATCGTATGTTGATGTTGAAAGGCAGAAGAATATGATGCTCCATGGGAAATGAGAGGTAGAAGCAAAAGGAAAACAAGTAGAAGACAGAAGGAAAGAAAATACAAGCTCTGTAGATTTTTTTTAACTTAAAGTGTGGGGACCAGACTATTCTTGAGTAATTTTTGTAGGCCAGCCATGTTGCACAGTCAAGCTTTCACCAAATATGTTTTTCTGTTTCAAATGTCAAGAAAATATTTAACTTAAAGTATTTTCAAATCCACAGGAAAACTGGGGTTTGTAGACACATAATACATTAATTATATACTAATAATAATTAGTTACAAATCAGGTAAACTGATGTCCTTGGGGGATAAAAAAGAACAAGAGTTCAGACAAATACCCTTTCTATTTCCCTGTAGTCAAAATACCTCCCCTGAGAGAGGGCTGCAGAATCAGGTACTGATAGCATGTTGCCTTGGCCAGGTTACACAACCTCACACAGCTGTACTCAGAAGTAGCCTTGGTGAACAAGCTTAGATAAAAAAATAGAAGGCTTTCATTAGATAACATGACTTTTGCTAATTCTCTGTATTATTCTCTTGTAGGATGTTTGCAAGCATTAGTTTTCACCATGAGGAAGGGCTCAGTTTTGATATAAGTTCCAAGGACTTCCTTTAATTTCAGTATACTGCCACATAATTACTCTATGACAAAAATAACTCAGTGAAGACATCAATAATGTCTCTGTGTCTCATCAGTTCAGCTTGGTGAAATATCACAGCCACAACAAACTGCACCAAAACTTTTGATGTCCCCGTGTCTGCCAGCGTTATCTCAAGCAGAGTTTGATATGCTGAGGCACAGGACTATAGTTCTGTGTGAGAAGGTGCAAAGAAAATAGATAAATTAACCATGAGAAGAGGTTTACAGAGACATGGTCTGCTCAGTCCTGCAGTCACTTTACAAAAAAGAAATTGTTGGGGGCCTGATCTTGAAATAATTTTGTATTTTCTGAAATCCTTCTGGTTTTGTTCTCTCTTGACTCCAGAGGGACTGCTAGCATGAGCTAAGCCTGGCTTCTTGGCAGCTGAGCAATGGGGATGAGGCAACAGTAAAATGGCAGTGTTCGTTTAACTCTCCACGTCCTCCAAACATCCAGCTGGGATGAAGGTTCAGAGTCACTGTGTGGTTAATCAGTGTCTTAAAGTTTCTGGTAAGGAATAGGATTTTGATCACAGAATTTCTGTTTCCAACATCTGATTATATTTGTTCTTAATGAGCGTGTTTTTCAGTTCCTTCCCTGTTTTCTCTCACTGGCCAGCTCTCTTATGGGGCTGGATGAGTGGCTGCAGGCAGATACAGCTTTCCCAAATTGCTGTAATTGCCCTAAACAGACATTTTGTTACAGAGGGGCTTCTGTCAGGGTCTGTGCTCAGATAAATTGATAGGGATCCAGAGTGAGTGTAGTGAATATAATTTAGTTATTGAGAAGAATGGCAGTGGTGTGTGATGCATACAAAACACTGATTTGTGCCAGCCTACATTTTGTTGAAAGATGCTGGGGACTAATGGAAGAGGAAGTTTATTTCTCCTCTTTTTAAGACACGGCACAGACTTGCTTTAGCTGGCTGGTTGTTAAATTACCTGTGAGGGAAAAAACCCCACACTGAATTTAAATTACATAGAAAAGAATTTTGAGTGAGGAAATTAGAATTTTCTTCCAGCAAGTAACTTGAGAAGTTGGAGGAGCTTTAGTTTACTGAGGTTAAATAATTCCTGGCTGATCTGGAATAAATTGAAGACTTCTGTTTAAAGTGAGTGATGCTTGTGATATTAATGACACTTTCTATTTTTAGAGAATCATCCTTTTAAACTGTATTTAAATGATCTGCTTAAGGCCTGAATAGGTTGCAGCAAAACTGATGCAAATTTCTGAAGTATTTTCTAAGTGCTGCTGGCTCTGTACAATTAGTTTACTGAGCAACATGATTGAGTGTGTACTTTGTGCAGTGGGTGCATATGGGACTGTCACAACATAGATAATGGCCTTAGTTTACAGAGAGGATGCAAGTTAAGCAAGAAACAATTTTTAACTAACTTTAGAGTCTCAGCCTCTGTTGGTAGTTGCTTATGTGTGTGACTAGCTCCTACATACAGTGATCAATGACATTTGTATTGACTTTGTGTAGTATTAAGTGCTATCACAAGGCAAGGCGCTGGCTCTCATGCCTCTGAGTGAGGAACTGAGCTGTTCCTTGTGTTGGGAAAGTCTAGATTTTGTTTCAGCTGTGGCATAGGAATGTGACAGAATACAGTTACTTGTTTAGATTTTCGATCGATTTCATCTGCGTGTGAATAAGGAAGTATATGTCACAACCAAAATGGACTTGGTGTGAGCACAAAACACCCACCATCCGAGTAGGGGCCTGATGATGTTCTGCTTTAAGCATGCACTGATGTGATAAACTCCCTAAAGAGGCTCATTTCAGCTGCCAGACACAAGTTTAGAGAGAAGTGGCTTATCTCCAGGAGGAAGGTGTGTCTGCTGTATCGCTCCTCAATGTCCAAGAAAACTTTGCACTTAGAGAATTGGGCTGCCAGAAGTTGTGGCAAGCCACTGTGTCTTAATTTAAAATTTACTTTTACTAAATGCTGCTTGATGTATTGCTTTGAATGTGGCATAGACCAAAGGCTTTTGCTTTGGAAGCAGCCACTGGAATAACATGGGATGTCCCAGCTGATGCTGTTAGCAAATTTCTTAAAAGATTTCATAAATCTTACCTGCAGACTTTGGAACTTGGTCAAGCACTGGAACAGGCTGCCCAGGAAAGTGATGGAATCACTGCCTCAGAAGTGTTCAAAAAATGTGTAGTTGTGGTCCTAGGGACATGGTTTAGGGAAGGACCTGGCACTGCTGGGTTAATGGTTGGACTTGATGACCTTAGAGGTCTTTTCCAGCCTTAATGATTCTATGGTTCTATGAACTAGGGAACTTAATTTTCCAGCTGGGAGATAGACTCGGTCATGGCTGTATGTTTTCCCCTGAACTGTTTCTGCTGTAAGGTCTGTTATCTGATGTTTTGGAAACAAATTAAAGCGTAGGAATGCAGCATGAAATAGTTGAAATGAATCTGACAACAATAAGAGGGCAGCTGGTAGATTAGCAGAACTGTATGAAGGTGCTGAAAGTGTTAAACCATTGGTTTTCTCTTCTTTAGCTGGATTTTCTCTTTGTGAGAAAGTTTGACAACGTGGACTAATCGAGGTCTTTGCTTTGAATCACTGCTTGGAAAAGCCTTATCTTGAGCAGGAGACTAGCTCTATAAATTAGGTGCCAGAATTTCAACACTGCTGGAAAGAATCCAAACCTGTGAAGCTGCTGTGCCACAGCGCGATGAGTTTAGGTGAGCAATTCTTTTGGCATGTTCCTTTTTTTTTTTTTATTTCTCCACAGCAATCTCAATTCCAAAGCTTTCCCTTCCTTCTGGGCTCTTAAATTCTATCATTTGGGAATTAGAGCTCACAAGTCTGACCTGGTGGAGTTTTAACAGTAGGTGGCAGTGGACAGCAAATCTAACCCAGCTGCCCTCCTCTACCTCTTCCGTTGATGCTGCTCTCTTGATTTCTGACAAACACCCTCTGAAATTACTGTCTTAGAAGCAGTCTAAGAATCATATTCAGCTTTTCGCTGACGAATTAAAGGGTTTATTAAAAACAACCGACAGGTATAGCTTTTTTTTTTTTTTCCCCCTTTAAATTCATAGCAGTTATTGCAAAAGAAATGTTACCTGATAATCCTCCTAATTTTGTCTGTAAAAGGACTGTGAAAAGGGACTTGACTGGTCTGGAAGCAGTTTTAGGCGGTCTGGTAGAGCAGAGGATGTGAAGTTACTGTTAAAATTGCTTAGATACAGCACTGAAGGAATTAAGGGGAGTTTTGGAGTTCTAAGTAGTGTGCTAAGAGCATGAAATAGAGCAGTGTTTTTCCAGCCCCCTCCTACAGATCCCATTGTATGGAAAGACTAATTACAAGAAAAGATGATGCTGTTTATTTCTACTGATTATCATTACCAATACTGTCTGTAATGTCTCTGCTGCTGCAGGTTCCTGTGGTTCAGATCAAGTAGATCTCCTGTGGAATGAAGAATGATTCTGCTACATTTCTATTAAGTGGTTTGGTGGACTTCTTTTTCCTTTTCTTGGATACTTTTCAAGCCACTCCATGAGTATCAACTTCCCCTGAACCCTTGCTGTGATTACTTCTAGGGGACTGCATGTGGCTTTAGTCAAGTGCAGCGTGCTCTGTTTAGGCCGCCAGAAGTAGTGGGAACCAGAGAAGAGATGCAGAGCTTCATCTGTCCGTGCCATTGGCTCCAGATCCTGTGGATCTCTTCTTCTCTTCCTTTTTCAGGTAGCTCTGTGTACGCAGGCCTGGGAACTGCTGGCCCTTGCCAATGCTCCTGTGCATGACTCAGTTATCTCCAACTGTTGACACTCTGGAGGTTGAACCTGTGGTCAGAAAGCCTCACGTATTTCTGCCCTCTGTGGGGGAACCATCAGCTCTCTGCTCGCAAACCAAAAAGTCTTTCCTGTAATTAATAACCCGTTGTGAGAAATTCATGCCATGCTTATCTAGTGAAATCACGTCTGAGTTGCTGTGAGAGGCAGGAATGTGAGGTGCCATAGGGAGGATGAGCGCTGCTGCTGAAACAGGCACGGGTACAAGTGGTTTTGGCCCCACTTCACCTGCAAACCTGGCCAGCACTGTCCCCTCTGCTGGAGAGGAGCTGGGATCTAAAGTGTGTGACCAGATGGCACTGAGAGCCTTCATTGCAGCGTATGAGTCACAGAGCCTGCACAGAACTGGAAATAAATAGGTGCACCCCTTGGAGCTTCATTTCCTTAGCAGGGATGGGGTTGTAGTTTTGTGTGGAAAATGTCAAAGTTAGAACTTGAGCCAAAAGAGACTTCTGTGGACTGGCCTGCAAGAGGCATGTGCTAGAAAATGTGGCTACCTTGCACACACACTTGTCTGAAACATCTTTTCTGCTTGATTTTTACCTAACCATTTCCAGGTTTATTTTCCAACCTTAAAATTGTTGTTTTAACATTCTAATTGTTATTAGAAATTATTTGTGTCTGTAGTTAGGGACTATGTTAAAAGACCACACTCCTTATTTTATCCCTTACCAGCTACATGCTTCTGAAAATTCAGCAGGGATTTGCAGAATCTTTGGCTGGAGTGTGTCCAAAGGAGGACAGCAAAGGTGGTGGAGGGTCTGGAGAACCAAGGCTTCTGAGGTGGGACTGAGGGTTGTTTAGCCTGGAGAAAAGGATGATTGTAGGGACCTCATTGTGCTCTACAGCTCCCTGAAAGGAGGTTGTAGCCAGGTGGGAACCGGTCTTTTCTCTCAAGTAACAACTGAGAGGGCAAGAGGAAATGGCCTCAAGTTGCACCAGGAGAGGTTTAGATTGGATATTAGCAAAAATGTCTTCAGTCAAAGGGTGGTCAAGCATTGGAACAGGCTGCCCAGGGAAGTGAGGGAGTCACCCTCCCCAGAAGTGTTCAGAGGTGTGGTGCTTAGGGACATGGCATAGTGGCAGTCTTGGGTTAATGATTGAACTCAATGATCTTAGAGGTCTTTGTCAAACTCGGTGATTCTATAACTCTACGATTCTAAGAATTTCGGTTCTCCGTTGCCACGTGCTTTGGCCTGTAACGTTTTTATCCCGTAACATAAATCTGAAGTGTGAGTTTTAAAAAAAACTACCAAATGAAAACTGGCTTTATAAACCCTCTGTGAATAGGTTGACCCATGCATGCGGGCAGTGGAGAAGCGAATCGGAACGGGCGCAAATCGGGAAAGAGCCGGAATTCACAGATCCGCTCTGCCGGTGGGATATCCGCGGGATTTGGGAACGCGCCGGCGGGCGCGGCGTGGCGGGAGCAGCAGTGCGGCTCTTTGCTCGCGGTTCAGGCGGCGCGTTTCCCGTCCTTGAGTCAAACAACCGTGTGGGGACAAGGCAGCGGCCCCGCTGGAGGCGCGCGTTTCCCGCCGGGACAACGGGGAGCCGCTGCCCGGGACGCGGCCGGGGCGCCGGGGCATACGGGGCGGGGCCGTGACGTCACGGCGTTGCCGGGCGACACCGCGCGGTGTTCGCGAGGCGCCCAATGGGCGCCGGGGGAGGTGACATCATGCCGCCGGCGGCGCCTCCTCATTGGCCGGCCGTGGAGCTGGGGCGAGGAGCGCGGGGGAAGGGATGCGGGAGCGGCCCCGGGGATCGGGACGAACACGAACCGGGGGACACGGCCCCCCGGTGTTATCCCCTACCCCCCCGCTGCATCAGTATTGTGTTAAGCAGTGCTTGCTTACCGCCTAGGAGTTCCTGGGGGAAGAGGCGGTGGGGCGTTATTAATGCTCTCAAAGTTTCTTTACTGCTTTAGAAAAAGAGATGTTTGTATACCAGTTAGGTTCGTGTTTTGCTCTTCCTTCTTCTGGGAGCTTCTAATCCTCTCCGCTTTTATCCTGCCTAATTACTGCCAAGATTTTAATACGAGTAAGAAAAACAGATGGAGCTGGTTTTTCTGCCGAGAGAGCCCTATAACGGTGCTGACTGAATATACTTTTCTGCCAAGCCTTGCGTGAGCTTTTGAAGTGCCGCTAGCAAAGTGCCTGGGTTTGAAATGGGTGTCCTGCACACTGCTCCAAGGAAGGGAGAACTTTTTCACTCCGCCTCTTCAGTGGGTGCAAAAGATTTGTGGGGATGTTTTTGGGACAGCCCAGCTAAGACTTTGCCATCTCAATGAGATCTGACTTTATCGACTCACCAGGTCCAACCCAAAATAACAAAAAAAATAAAACGTGCCTTGGGCAAGGATGCTCCATTGACTGCGTACACGAGGAGCTATAAGGCAACTGTAGGACGGTCCGTCTGAGGCAGTAGGGACAGCAGGGGCTCGCAGTTCAGGCTGGAGGAAGCTCTGCTGTTGAAGCCTGTTCTTTGCCGGCGGCTCCCCACCCGCGCTTCCCCGCTGCCGATCCAGGGAAGGCCGGGCTGCCTGTGCCCCTGCTCTCCGTGGGGCCCCGAAACCGGCGCGTTTCGGAGCGGTGTGCGGGAGGAGGTGACCCGGGGGGACTCCCACGGATCTCGTGTTGTCACAGCCCCCGCTGAGTTCCGGGCCCCGGGAAGTCTGACCTCCCTCGTGGAGCTCCGGGCCGGCACGGCCGGCGGGGGCAGGAGGCGGGCCGGCCCCTCCCGGGGGTGGGCGGCGGGCGGGGCGCGGCGGCTCCTCCTCGCCGGGCCGGGGTTAGTTTCGGAGCGCAGACGGAGGTGGAGGAGGCTGTCGGAGAGCGGTTCCCAGCGGGAACAAAGCGGAGGGTGGACGGTGAGGCTGGGCCGAGCCGGGTGCCTCCCGCAACAGGTCGTCCCGGCGGCAGCGCAGCCCCTCCGCCCCCCGGGCCGCCGCTCCCCGCTCCGGGCGGCGGGGCCGGCACTGGCCGCCCCCATGCGGTTCGGCTCCAAGATGATGCCGGTGAGTCCCGGGCCGAGGCGGGCAGAAAGTTGGAGCGGGGCAGCGGGAGGGAAAATGGATCCTGCGGACGTGGAGGGGGGAGTGGGAGGCGACCCTCCTTCCCTCCGCCATTCCCTGCCCGCCTTCCCCCGCTCAGCCCGGGCTCCGCGGCCGCGCAGGGGCTTCCCCTCCCCCTCCCAGGTTTTCTTTTTCTTCCTCTTTCACGCCGGGATCAACTTGTTAGACGGGCCCGCTGGAGCCGAGCCAGGGCCGGGGGGGCCGCGGGGCCCCGGCAGCAGCGCGGGGTGCAGGGGGGCCCGCAGCGCCCGGGGCTTTTCCTTCGCTCACTGCCGGGGGATAAGGCTTCCCCGCCAGGGCTGCTCGCCCTGCTCCCGCGGGCTAAACGGGCACTTCACGTGGCTGCTGCTTGCTTCTTCTCTTTTGTTTTGGTTTTTCGTTTTGAGTAGTACGAAGTTCTTAAAGTTGGTTTGAGCCGCGCTGCTTCTGGGGGGGTGGCTTTGTTTTGGAGCGCCCGGGCTCCCAGAGGGAGATGGTGTCCATGTTGTTTACGGTTCAGAGTGCTTGGGAGCTCTCGGGGCAGGTATTCCCGACCTCGGCCGGGAGAGTTTCGGGAGCTGTCGGCGGCAGTGTGTGCTAAACCTGCCCGGCTCTGGGAGGTGCCTCTGTTTTAACAATTTCAAAAGGCACGCGGGGCACCACCTCCTCTAAGGAGTTTTAACATGAATTTTAAAACTACACAGTTTTTGTCAGCTGTGGTTGGGTGAAAGCAAAGCCCAGCAGCTTTTCCTTAGTTTCCAGCACAATATATGTGAAAGCGGTGACGTAAAATAGTTTCCTTTGAAAGTACACCTGCCACTAAATAACTGGGTTTAGTGGCAGGGATGCCCTGTGAAATCAATCCATATTCTGTTGTTCTGAGAGACTGGAGTATGTACCGAAAACCCCAACAAGCTTAATACCTGTTTAGTCCTAGTTGAGGGTGCTTTAAAGTGTTCTCTCTGCCGTCCTCCCCCGGGCGATGTGGCCCGTCTTACCGAGTAGCTTCGCACACATAGGTGCTTCTTTCAACAGCACTCTTGTATTAAAGATTATTTCCAGTTTAACTCTTCAAGGAACTGACTGAAGCAAGCAAAAAAAGGAACTGTACTGAAAGGTGAAACTGGGAATTCGTGCTGGAAGGATGTGGGTGTTTCAGGGAAGCTTGTTTTGCTATAGGTGTGAGGTTCTTCCTCTTCAATTAGGAGGAAATAATGAGCGATAATTTGATCTCGCAGAACACTTGGAGAAGGCTGGGTGACGATTGCTGTAGCTAATGAGGGAGGAACAGACAGAATATGAGCCCAACTAGATTAAATAGCCAATGTGTTGTGCAACAGTGGTGTTGCCTGCGTATAAAAACTTAGGAAAACAAGCAGTAAATATAATAAGGTGTTAATTCAATCCATGTCAAAACTGAGCTAGGCAAGCGCCCTCATATATCGGTGAAATCTCCAGGAGATGCTGTTGCTGGCAAGTGCCTTGTCACTGGGCTCAAATAAAGGAGAAAACAAACAGGCACAGTCTTATCCCATCAGCATTTGCAGGTGACAAGTTCCAGAGTATGCATTGCCCCAGTGGCTCAGACTTCTTTTTGGCTGATGGCTCAACTCAGTGATTCTGGGTTTTAACACATAAATAAAGGCATGAATACAGCCTTTTCACATTGTGTTTACTGCGAATAATGAAAGATTTGTGAGGGTTGAAAGTGGCTTAAGGAATTAAAAATGTAAGTATTATGAGTATTAGAACTTTTAATTCAGCTTAAAAAGCTTTACTCCAGATTTCCTCATTGTCTTTTAGTTAATAAAAAAACTGCTCGTTTCTGTTTTCACAAAAAAGTTAAAAGTCTGAGTTGGGCAGAGAAGGAGGGTTTGAAGAAAGGAGGGAGCAGGACATGAGAACTCATTTATTCAGTAATGAAGTGTTCATAGACTTCAGTGTCTTGTTCTGCATTGTTTGAATGAGAAGTAGTAGGCTGGCCCTAAACCATCTACAAAATGTTTTGTTTCTTAAAGTTTAAGATGTCTCCTTCTTTTCCCCACCCTACAAATAAAATCACCTGTATATGATTTTTAACTCTCAGCTCCAGGTCCATCTCCCGTGCTCCAGAAGAGAGCGTGGGCAAAGATTAAACAACACAGTTTGTTCCCCAAGTGGGAAATACAGGCAACGTGAGCCCAGCCAGGAATTCACCTCTGAGCAGCTGCCAGGGGAAAGCTGGGAAATTGCTGTAGCAGCGTAACTACTCGTGCTCTTGGGAGACTACCCTGAAATGGGAATGTTTTCCTTGTGGTAATGACAGATAGGAGCTAAACTGCTGCTGTAACCATATGTCAGGGCAATGTGATTGAAAGTCTGCACGAGGGTGTACTAAGAAGTAATCTGTGCGTAGCTGAACTGATGAAGGTAATAACAGGGTTAATGCTGGCAAGCTGTGTGAGGTTGTCTCACCTTTCATCTGTGGAGGCTTGTGGGAGTGTGACTGGTACTGTTAAGTAGTGAACAGGAGCTGGAAACACTTTCTAAAATAGCATATTTTTCCACAGCGTAATTGGTATCTCTCCTTTTATTTTACATTATTACCCTAAAAGGAGCATGTATTGAGAAATAATTTGGGTCATTATGCATGCTGGATAAATGTTTGGCGTTTTTTTTTCTGTCAGAATGTGGGATGTGGTAGATTAAGCTACCCTTTAATACCCAGAGAAGTTTTTAGATCAAACCCCCTTGATCTAGATAAGGATTACTTTTTCAGTTTGAATTCTGTGCATTGGTTACTGGGGGCCTCCTGAAATCAGGATGGATCCCCACACGCAGCTGTATTGTCAGGGACTAACTTGGCAAACTGGAGAGCACTTTAATTCCTTAATAAGTTTGGCCTTTTATCGTCAGAAATGACTGAAATGTCTGACGCTGAAGTTCTTGATAACCATGTGTTCTTTTCTAATCAAGTTACCCTTTCAAGTGTAACGCTGCGACTTTGATACCACAAGGAGTAGTGCTTTCCTCCTAAAGTCTAACATCTCGTCCCAGGTGATCTTCTTGGAGTTGTCACATCCAGTAAGCACTTTATTAAGTACATATTTTCATTGCAGAACGCTCACTAGTTTGTGAATATGTGTATTTCTTTACCTTAAAAAAAAACCCCTACAATTAAAGCTGTTTTGCAGTTAATTGGAACTGCTGTATGGATTCTGATCTACTGAGACAGTCTAGTAGCAGCCTGTCTTTGGGAATTTTCTTAGGAAACACTTTTCTGGTAGCTTAACTAAAGAACTTTTAGCAGAAATTAATCTCTTGCACTTTGTAAGATGAGCAGCTGTAAGTTTATAAACAGACTGACCCCCAGCAGAGTTTATGAGAGCAATAAGTGAACTGTAGGATCTCAGCTCTGTTTCCTGTGGTCTTTTAATTATTTATCTCTGATCAGGTTTATCAGTCATTAACACTGTTTTCCTTGGTCTCTTTCATGGATTTCAGTGCATGAATGGACTTTCAGACCATGAGCTCTTCAAAGAAAATGCTGCATATTTTCATCTGATTGGAGGATTTAGTTTATTAAGTGTTCTTTTAACTGAATATCCACTTAATGTTAACAATTTAAAAGTTTTAATATTATGTTCAAACACTTTAATGTGGTACTCAGTGTTTAAGTATTGTCTAGAATGCTAAATAAAGCTTAGGTGATTGTTTTGCTGTACTTTCTTAGCTCTAAACTTCTCAAACCTCTTGCACTTTTCTTACAGACTCTGACCTGTTGTTATGCACAGTAGAAAACACTGCCTTGATGTTCCCAGAGTACTCTTTTTCTTTTTCCCCTCCCTTCACTTCATGCTGTTACAACAAGATTTTTTTTACTTTTTCTTTTAGCTATCCAATTAATAATTGTTCCAGGTGTAGTTTTAAATGCATTTAATTTCTGCTATGCCTTTTTTAATGCCGTAGCACTCTACCTGCAATTTGTGTTATATTACACAGCAGTATGTTAAACATCTTTGTTTCTTTGTGTGGCTTTTATCAGACTTGGGGGAAGGGCAGTATTACAAATTCATACCAGATCAAGCTGTGGAGACCATGGGAATAGCTAATTATGCCTCTTCTGAACTATTGAACAGTTCAGGGTCTGAGTGCCTTGTGGGGCTCCTGCATTTACAGTTTCGAGGGCTGATATGCAGTCATGAAGTTTGGGATGGATGGATAATTCACGGAATTTTATTTTGTCTTCTCCTTCCTAGTGTTGTCAGATGGGATCTCTGCTTTTTTGGTGAGCAGATCTGCTTTGTGGGAGTAATTTACATGCAAGTCAGTTGGACTTTAAAAGAGGCAGGTATAAAGGTTATTTCCACAGAATAAACTGTCGGGATGGCAGTGTGCCTAGCATTCCTTTCAAATTATTGATGAAGAAATAGTCTTGAAAGTGCTCCATTTGTCTCGCCTCTGTCCTTGTTAGCAGCCTGCCTTGGGGACTCTCCTTTCTCTCCCACTGTGTGTGTTGTGGAGCTTGTTTAATTACTTGCAGAGCCGTGCCTTGCTGCCATACAGCCTCCCTGGAGAAGGAGTCAGGGTAACCCTGAGATGACTGTCTCAAGCTACCTCCTATAGCTTGGTGGCACAGCTGAAGAAGGACTTCTTGCTTCCCCGTGCATGTGGCCACTGATAACAAAGGAACACCCAGATCCTTTTAATGTCTAGGCTTTCACTGTCTTGTGAAATGTAAAAACTTACTCAGTGCTCTGGAAGCTGGAGGATGCTCCTATTCAGGAGGTAACGAGCAGATAAAACTTCTCTTTGCTCTCAGTTTTATTATCTTGAGGCCTGCTTTCTGTCAGCTTAGTCACTCCTGAGTCAGGCAAAGTCTTTTTGATCTTTAGTTCCCAGACAGTCGGATGATACTGTGAGTAAAGGTCACCAGAAATCCTGGACATCATGTGAAGTGTACTTAACTATCTTAGTCACTACTGCTTAACTGGTTTAGAGGTTTCAGACTTTTCTGTTGAACATGAAAGATCTGAAATGTTGTTTAAAACAGTGTTAGATAACTTACTGTAGTTTGAGATAAATGTTCATGGAGAGGGAACAGTGAGTGAGTTGGGGATGGAACAGCAACTGTGACTCTGAGGCGTTAAGGGGTATAAACTTGTCTTTGCTTTTACTGTTTGAGTTTAGTTAATCATTAATATTCAGGATCTTGCTGCTGCTCTTTAGAGTTAGTCATGCGTGTGTCCTCATCGGGTATTTCACCATAGGGATGGTATTATGTGGATGTTGAACCCGCTGGTGTCTAAGGATGAACCCTTTGGTTTTTCTTTCTGTGATGTTAATACCAAGAATTTTTTTACTGATCTGGTAATGTAGTTTCTGTGCCAGTTTCTTCTATGCTGCTGTGATGCTTCCTGGTCTTAATCTGATATGGACCTTTGGATGGCAGAGTGCAGCACCCTACCTTATACTGGTGTTTATTTTAAAAAGGATGGCTAGGGAAAACTTTGTGCTTTTTTTTAAGGTTTTGGGTTTTTTTTAAGTCCTACTCATATCTTCATTTCATTCTTCTGCAAAGTAAAGTATAGACATTTTAAAATCAAGCTTGTCCTGCAGTTATTACTCATTCTGTGTGGTTCTCTTGTTAATAAAATTGATTCTTAAAAGCCTTTATCTGCAGTGTGTCTGGGCTATAATACCCAAACTCATGTAAAAACGTGGATGCATTCCCACAGAACTGACAGGGAGATGACTTTAAATGTTCTGTCATTGTTATTTTGAGTGTTTCCATATCAAGCATTTGATCTGTAAAATGCAAACTGCTATGGATCATAACACTGAATAAAGCGAGCAGAAGCTGCAGGGAGGTCAAGCCATTTGTTAGAGGTCATGCAGTGAGTTCAGCCTGGGGTATGGGGGACTTGTAGAGTCAAACCAACTGGTACATTGTGGTGCAGCTGGAATACAGGTCTGTCATGTCCAACACCAGTATTTAAATGATTTGTAGGGTTAATCACAAATGGGCAGGGAACTTTGGTGGTAGTTCATTGTGTTCCACGCTTGAGAATGGGCCCCAAAAGAGGTGCTTCTTCACAAATCCTTTACAAGTATATAAAATAAATGTTCTTATTTCACTGTTTAGGGTGTATCTTGGATAAGAAGCAGCATGTGGAGTTTGTTTTGGTTTTTTGTTGAACAAGTTAGGAGATTTTCCTTGTCATTTAATACTTCTCTTTTGTGAAACTTAACTGGTTAAGGAGTAATTTAGATCTGAGCTTAGATTACTAGTTTTTCTCTGTTTCATTAGGGTGTTAAATCCCATTGTTTCTTTGAATTGAAAGCTAAGGGAGAGTCTCTGAGAATTGTGTATTTTTCTTACCTTAATTTTCCTTCTGTCATTTAAAAGAGTAAAATCCTTCTTTAAATCTTCTTCAGTAGATTCTTTATTAATGCATTTGAGCTCTATTCTGCACCAAACCACAGTAACTCCAGTGTAGCAGCAGCCTGTGAGTGTGTGAACAAGGAGCTGGAAGGCTACACACTGGTGTAGCACCGGTGTAGTTTATCCTCCTTGCATTCTCAAGGTGTGGAGGCTTGACCTACAAGGTGACTGTCCCTTCTTGAGTTTCAGCAGCCACAAACCTCTTCAGCAAGACACAGGGATCTCACCCTACTAGTCTTTAGTTTTGCTGGACAAAGCTGAAGTTGTGCAACTTGGCTGGACTAGCAAACAATATGAATCTAGAAGAGGGCTTTTACTCCCTGTAGCTGGGTCTCTTACTCAGCTATTTCTATCATACCTGTACACAGTTATAAATTGCTAATTTCCCGGTCGCCTGAAGGTGGTGGCTTGTCTAGTGCACTTTTTCCTTTTTTTAAGAGTGTGCAAAGACCTTTTTTCACTCTGCTCTCCATCCTACGTAAGTGTTTGCTGTCCTGAATGCAGAATCTTACCTAGATCAGTATCTGAACCGCGAAGAGCAGTGATTGTTAGCTCCTGCCTGGCTTCTCCAGGCGAGTGAAACCATTTCTGGCCATCTTTGGACATCCTAAGCCGGGGAAGATCCTCTAAAGGACAGTATTCCTAGAATTTGTTAGAGCTGCTCTGGTCTCAGCTGTTGTACAACTGTGTGTCTCTCAACATAATGAGGTGTTCAGGAGAAGCTGACATAGCAGGGAATGACTGATTTCTGGCTGTAAAAGAGGGAGGGAGGTGTCACAGAGGTGTGAAAGGCAGAGTGCAAGGGACCCGGCAAAATTAACTAGACCTCCCAGGAGAATGCCAAGAAGCTCTCCTGCGAAATACCAAAGGTGGCAAAGGGACTCTGCCATGGGTCGTGTCCGGGCCGTGTTCCTGAAGTGCGTTGCTGTCCTGTCATGCTGCCCTGGAACCTCTCTATCAGCGACAGCCACGCTGCATCTTCCAGCCTTTTGAGAACACCTTCTGCTACAAGGAAAGGTTTCCTGCAGGGCAGCCGTGGAAACAACACTCTGTGCTTCTTGCCCCTGCACTGTTGTGCCTCTGCTATTGTCCGTAGGTCTTGCCCACGAGGCCCTTCTGCAGAGTGATTTACTGGTGTTGCACAAAAATCATTGTTATTTAGAGTACTTCTCTTGCAAATAGTATTTAGCAACGTTGGCTACAAGAAGTTTTCTACCTCCAGGGAAGCTGAATGAGCAGCCAAGTAGTACCAGGCTGAAAGGGACAACTTCCAAAGCTCTTGAAGCAAGAGGAGCCTGGCATAATATGAATGTTATTTGTTTAAACTCTGCTGTGTTTAACTCATTTAAAATAGATGTGACATCACCTAAGCAACCACCATTCTGTACAACACTGTCTTGTTCATTGTCATGACTTTGGTGACAACTTGTGAAGCCAAAAGCCACCCAGCAAGCTCTGCTGCCTTGCCCTGCTGGACTGTTCTCCCTTCACTTCTCAGCTGGTGTGTCTGCACAGAGCCTGCTATTGCCTGGAAGGAGCTGTGGGGAGTGAGCGGCACTTAAATAAAACCTGTCAGACAGCGATCAGCTCTGCAATCTGCCACCCTTCTGCAGCGTCTGGTAGAGTGCCTGAATGTTTGGGATACAAGTTAAAGTGTGTAGAGCTCCACATCACAGGAGCAAAGGTTGGATCAAGCAGGGTGCTTGGGCAAATGGGCTGAGTGAAGGGGCAGGATTTCTCCTTCCCAGTTCTGCTGTAGTTTTACATATCCTGTTACTGTGAAGTGATTGGCTAAGACTGTCTGGCCATCCGTCATTTCCTATGTTGGACTAGCCCCACTGATCCCTTTTAACCTGCAAAATAACAAAAAGGATCTGTCTCTTCTGTTGCAAATGCTCAATGTGTCCTCTCTGCCAGCTGAATGGGTGCTGCTTTAGTTGCTAACGACTTCCTGCGTGTTTGCAGCCCAGAAGTGGTAGGACAAAACCCCTCCTTTGTGGCTTTGAATAATAATAATATCAGCTGGTGTTAAATAGGTGTGATCACCAAGCACAGGCATTTCATGCTGGCCGTCTTTGGCATGGCTGGTGCCTGTGCTGGTTGTCTTCAATGCCGTGTGTCCTGGCAGTCACCTGGATCTGAGAAGTGAAGGTCATTCCCATGCAGCAGGAATGTGTACCCACCCAGAGCTGGTGGTGCATTGGGAAGAGCTGCCCTTCTGCAAAGGTGTGGTGTGACATTACACCTAATTAATTTAATAGTAGGATGCTGCTCGAATGGATGGTCTTTTTCCTTTGGTTTCCATCCACACCCAAAGCCACGTGTCTTTTATAATGTCCCCTTGAAGTTAGTAAGGAGTTGAGTGATGGTTTGTAGGAAATGCTGCCTGCACTAAAGGCAAAAAGGAACTAAAAGACTTCTGTGGTGGAAGTGATTTGCCATGGAGCTGTGCAATCAGAAATAACAAGTGGATGTGGGAAGACCATGGTGTGCCTCAGCTCACCATTTAGGCTGGCTGAGCTGGAGCAGTTTTACAAGGATAAGATGATACCTTATCCTCTCCCTTACTCTGTGTTGTCTTGAGAGTTGGTAATACAGGGAATTTATCGACCATCTTTGTGTAATCTCATTCACTGCAACGATTAAGTTGGACTAACAAAAACATGTAATTTACTCTGGTGATATTTAGAAGGTGTAACAAGGAAGCCTCTGCATCATAACAGCAAATATATAGGAAGGCAGAGGAGGCTTTGAAAGCAGTAAACAGGCACCCTGTTGTGCTGTGGTCTGAAATTCCTAGTTTGAGTTGGTTTGGTTTTTGCTTGTCCTGAAGGTAGATGGCTGAATAGCATGTTTTAGAATTGCAGCATAAAGGAGATGTCAACCCAGCCTGTGGTGTGCTAACATACCTCTGAATTTCACAGTGTAGTAATGTGTTTTAGGGTACCAGGGAGGTCAGCCTGCATCACGCAACAGCCTGGTGTGTCCTGTGACTTCTCCCACACTGCAATTAACCTGTGTGGTTAAACGTGTCATTGTTTCAGATGCCAGAAATGGCGTGTCCTCTGACCTACCTGTGTATGTCATGAGTGTTTTGGTTTGGACATTAGATCTGTTTTACAGGACACAGGTTTTGGCAGCTGTTTTCCTGGAGGAGTGACTAATGTGATGTATTTTCAGAAGTATTTGGCACAGAGCTCTCTGAAGTTGCTGGGTTTGGAGTAAATGAGTGTTCTACACTTCTTTTTTTTTTTTCTGATTTGCCAGATGATTTGTTTTGTGTTGCTGTTACATCACAAATCTTCTGCTTTCTTGTTCTTTTTTTTTTTTAAACAGTTTTAGATACACTGACTCACAAAAAAAGAAATTCCTCTCTGCTGCTTCCATACCCTGCCTCCTCCATGGGCGCTCCCACCAGCACAGCCCCCTGGTATCAGTAAATAGAATTTAAATAATAAATGTGCTTGATGTATGGGTAGGCACTTGCTGTCTGATAAATATGACTTTGCCTTGCATGTTCTGGTGGGCTGAGGTGGAGTTGCTTCCTGGTGTGAATGTCGATCGTCTTTTTATTGGTGAGATTATTACGCGTTGGCTGGAAAAGCAGAAAAGGAGTGTTTTTAAACCCAGAAGGAGTTGGTGTCTTAGGCAGTGGGAGGTGTGGTGTGGGTGGGACAGGTGCCAGATACTGTGATAGCCTGTGTTGTTTAGGTGTAGGTGGTGTTAAATATGCTTTCACCCGTGATGCACATCTATTTTTGCTTTTCTTCAGGAAGAGTCTTGTCTTGTACAAAATCTTTTTTTATTACCAGGAAAAACACTGGGCTTTCTTTTCATTGTGAGAAAGTACCTGCATTTTAAAGGACTGTCTTGAGATGTGTAATTCTCCCAAGTCCTGACAGGGCGCACTTAGTGTGGGTCTTCTTTTGGCCTCTGGCCATGTAGGAGGCTGAGAGAACCATAACACTTTATTCCCACTGGGGGAGGGATGCAAAGCTCTAGAGCAGCAAGAGCAGCTTACTTTCTCTTCTATTTTCCTTTATGTCGTTATTACTACTTTTTTTGTACAAAGACTTCTTCTGGGTTTGACGCAAGTACAGAAAATTGAGATGATTCAGGCTTGAGTTCATAACCCCACTCATAATGCTTGGATGTTGCCTTGGCTTTAGGCTCGTTAGGAACAGCCCATGTTTTGATGCTGAAGAATGAGAGGAGGAGCAACTGGAACCCCCTGTGATTATGTTGTATGAGTTGGACTGTTCCCCTTTTCTGTAGTATGTATCTATTGTAAGAATTACATGATATCGTTCTTTTTATCTGCCTGAAAATAGCATTAATTTCATTCTCCTTGCGTATGAAATGTTTATAACCTGGGGCTGAGTGCAGAAGATGAGGCAGAGTCTGCCTGAAGGGGCAAACCTCCGAAGATCCAATTCTACTTTGCTGGCTCCAGGAGGAGGAGGAGCAAGCTGCAAGTAGGACACCAACAGAACAAGCCCAAACACCATGTGTAGGCTTGCTTTTCTGACAGTCAGCTTGCAGGAGTTTATGGTAAAGTGTCCAACAGTGCAAAAACAGCATCTACAAGGAGCCACGAGGAAGGATTTGAGGAGAAAGGGAAACAGTATTTTGGGGTGGAAGGGAATATGTTATAGAAGAGAAGCTGCACAGATGGCAGTGGTAAGGGATCTGTGAACATGCTGCTGTGTGGCATAATATGAAGAATATATTCAGGGTTTGTTTACTCTGAATTTTTGCAGTTGTTTAACTACGTTGGTGCAAATCCAAATGTGGATTCAGGTCTGAGCAGAATGAGCTATAGATGATGTTGTTGGCAAATGTAGGTGCTCAGTAAAAGGCTGTGGTTTCCTACACGTTACTGAAACCAGTGTATTTTATATATCTTACAGGCCAGTTTGTTTGGTTTTTATCCTTGTATTGGGTTTGTATGGTCAGGTTTTGGTGGGGGGGACTACATGGGTGGCTTCTGTGAGAAACTGCCAGAAGTTTCCTCCATGTCCAGCAGACCCACTTCCAGCCAGCTCCAGGATGGACCTGCTGCTGGCCAAGGCTGGACCAGTCAGAAATGGTGGCAGCACCTCTGGGATAACATATTTAGGAAGAAGGAAAAAAAAAAGGTACTGTGCAGATGTAATCATGGCTGGAGAAGAGCAGAGTGAGAATATGTGAGAGGAACAACTTTGCAGACACCGAGGTCAGTGCAGAAGGAGGGGGAAGGAGGTGCTCCAGGCACTGAAAGTGAGATTCCCTGGCAGCCTGTGGTGAAGACCGTGGTGAGGCAGCTGTGCCCCTGCAGCTCTTGAAGGTCTGTGGGGATACAGAGGTCCACCTGCAGCCCGTGGAGGAGACCTACACTGGAGCAGGGGGCTGCCTCAGAGGAGGCTGTGAATAGGCTCTGAACCTATGGGAGGCCCAGGGTGGAACAGGTTCCTGAAAGGTACCTTCAGACCCATGGAGAGAGGAGCCCATGCTGGAGCAGGTTTCCTGGTAGGACCTGTGACCCTGTGGGACACCTACGCTGGTGCAGGCTGTGCCTGAAGCACTGCACCCTGTGGAAGTGACCTGTTGCAGCAGTTTGTGGAGAACTGTTGCCCCAGGGTGGACCCACAGTGGAGAAGTTCATGGAGATCTGTATCCTGTAGGAGGGACCCCTCACTGGGGCAGCGGAAGGACTCTTCTCCCTGAGCAGCGGCAGGAGCAACATGTGGTGAACTGACCACAGTTCCCATTCCCATCTCCCTGCACCACTGGGTGGGAAAGAGCTAGAGCTGGAAAGGTGGGGGAAAGGTCTTATTGTACTTCTTATCCTGCTCTGAGTTTTTTAGCCATAAGTCCAATTAATATCTCTAATTTGAATCTGTCTTGCCTGTGACATTATCTGGGGAGTGATCTCCGGTTTCTTATCTCAGTGTATGAATGCTTCATTATATTTTGTCTCCCCTATCCAGTTGTGGAGGGGAGTGATAGAGAGGCTTTGGTGGGTGCCTGGCATCCAGCCAGGGTCAACCCACTACAAACTTTTAGATCTTTTTTTTTTCTTTCCTACTGAATATGTGATAGCTCAGCCAAGGAGCGGGGCCTTATGTTGCTCTCGTGTTCTGCTCATCCAAAATAGTGAGCTTTATTTGCATAGACCTTTCTGGTGTCTGGCTTGTGGGAGGACTTCTGCTTTCTTGTGTATGAAAATGCCTGAAGAAAAATGTCAAGTTGGAAGACGTAACTTGGGTTCAAAGTAAAAGTCTTTGTTTGGAAAGCTCTCTTAAAGGCTGCGTGCATAATGCTCTGCTGAAAGAAGAGGGGATGTAGGTCAGGAATCCTGTGTTTACTGGTCCTGAGCTATGCCTGATAGACTTCACAAAATCAAAATTGCTACTCTAAGATAATGATTTTCTACAAGATTTGGCAGGAAGATTGTTATTGCATATTCCTCATTAGTAAGTCTGAGCTGTAGTGCTGAGTTCTGTTGCTGAGGCTGCAGTCCATGAACTAGAATGAGAGCAAACCTCCATCCATTAATTGCAGACAGTAACAGTACTTGGCCAGAACTCAGGCTGTTTCCCTTGCAACTCTTCGGATTCCCATCATGATGATTCAGATGCCTGATAGTGAGATGTAATGTGGCATTTGTGCCATAGCCTTTGCCCGGTTGAACTAGAATATACCATAAGCAGATGGCTTTCATTCTGTTGTCTCTACAGTAAGGATAACAGGGAGGAAAAAAAGGAAGGGGAAAGCTTCCTCTTTGCTGCTTCCAGCTCATTTTCCCCATCCCCTCATCAAAGTGCACATAGATGTACGTGGTACTTTAAGTCCTGGAAAAAATTGACATTTTTACTAAAGATAAAATACAAATGCATGACAAACTTATCGCTGAAACAATATGTACAAGTAGAAACCACCGTGCCATTGAGAGTAAAGGCTCAGTCTTGTTTTCTGCTGTGATACAATTGAAAGGGAAAAGGGCTGTGCTTTATATAGACTGGGAATAATCTGAACAATCCCATGGTGCTTCCTACTGTACTCCACCTACCTTGCATCATAACTTCCTTTCTCATATTTATGGCCCAAAGCCAGTGCAAAATAAACGGAGTAGTGTGTGCGGAGGGTGAGATGGCAAGAGCTGAACTCCATGTGTTTGGGTGTGGCTGGAGGCAAATACTAAACTTTACTCTACATTTCTGTTGAACCCTTATTGAACAGCTGAAGATGTGAAGGATCAGGGATAGCAGTCATCCCGTGTGCCTGTCTTCTAGTAAGTCTATTATTATCTTTGCTTACCTTAATCTTTTGCTTACCTTAATCTTTAGGCACAATAAGTAAGGGTGTTGCCTGCTGAAGGACAGTTTTCAGGTTCTGAGGAACTTCATGCAGAAGAATTACTGAATTACTCTATTGTTGTGGTATACTTTGCACTGAATGGAGAGCTGTAACTGTGCACCACCTCCGAAAGCTGCTTATCAGAACAGGAAAATGTGCTGTTGTGCAGGCTGTCTTCTGTTGTTTAGAAAGTTGCATCAAGTCAGCAGAAATATCTGTTTTAGCCACTGATTTCTTTGTAGCCATCTGGGAAGGTGCAGCATCATTGTTCTCACTAGGTAAGATGCAAGACTTAAATTTAAAACTGTTTGTATGGAGGGGTTTTGTATTCATTAGGGAAGACTTAGTAATAGTTTTAACTGTGGGTGAAAGCAGCTATTTCTCATTTCTGTCACCTATACTTGAAATGTGATAGTCTATTAATTCTAACGTTTCTATCTTGTTTTTCAGTTAACTAAAGCTAACTTCTAAAATGACGTTTTAGTTCAGGATGTAAATTCATAGAATCCTAGAACTGTTAAAGTTTAAAAAGACCTAAAGAGTGGCTTTTAATGCCTCTTTAAAAATGAGAGCTGAGAAAATTTGTTATGCAAGCTCAGACCATTACTTAGCTGTGTTATGGAAGTAGAAAAACCTTCAACACAAGTAATGAGTGCTTGAAGGGATTAGGTTTCAGTCTGAAATGCAGCTAATACAGAATGTGGTACAGAATTATGTTATTAGCTCTAAAGCAAGACAACAAAATAAATCACGTTTTCCAGGGGCAGTAGGCTTGTTTGGCTATCAAATAATGAGATTGGCTCTGCTGTTGCCTTCTTGTGTGCCTCAGTTTCCCTGTCTGTAAAGCAGGAAACTGCTTGCTTGTGTCATGACTTCCTGGTCATAAAGTGCTTTGAAGCTGAAGAATACTGTGTGAATAGATGCTACGGTTTGTATTGTATAGTGCATGCTGTGCAGGAAGCCTCCATAAAGTTAGGAATTCAGACAATAGCGAAAACCAGGGTGAAGTTGTTGTTTTAATATATTCTCTTCTTGATTATATTTTATAAGGGACTGAGTTTTGCTGATTGTTGTCCATTGCTGACATTTTATGAGCTGAATTAGATCTTTCCCTGGAAATGTGGGGAGGGGGGAAATGTGTTGCTTTTAAGTCAGGTAGTTTCAGGAATTAGTTAAGTGTATTTTAATTTACATCATGCCCCAAGAGTTTTCTTCTGCATATTTGAATCTTGAATACTTGAATGCTATTAGTGTATTAGTTAGAAAGTGTCCAATTTAACACCCTTTTAATACCTACCATGTGTGACATCAGCTCTGTAATAACTAAGGAGTAATAGAAGTCTGATCCTTGCAGAAACACCATCAAAGCTGAAAAGTAAATTGCATTTCTATTCCCTCCTTTAATCAATAATTGAGGCCTTCTGATCTAAGGAGAAGAGTGATACAAGACCTTTGATGTGAAATGATATCTTGTTGGATAGATGCAAATTATAAGGCATGTGTTTGCTCAGGTTAGTGTTTGGAAGCTATTTATTGTGGGTTTGGCTTTTTTTTTTCTTTTAATTTTGTTTTTAATTTTTGTTTTGTATGGCAGCAAAGCAGGAGCCAAAATATAGTGTGGTCATAGCCTAGGACTTTTGCAGAGCTAGCCATTCTTAAATATTTTACTTTCAGTTGAAAATGTATTTGCAGATGTTGAGACCTGTTATATTTAATATTTGTGTAATTGTATGAAATGATCCCTTTGAGCTCAGCAATGAATGGGTCAGGTTTGCAGGCAGATGTAAGGTTGTTTGGGATGATGTGCAGAAGAGAGATGGAGGACTATAAAATGGCCTGTGATTTGCTTTAATTGATGCCCTCTTCTGTCCTCCTGTCTGGTTGCTTTTCTTACTGTGTTCCTTTCCTGTTCCTGGGTGTGTTACAATCCTGACTTAGTGGCTGTAGTTGGAGTTCATTCCTAAGTAATATGAGTTGAAACAAAATGATGTATTTCACGCTGAGGAGACTCAAAGTTGTACTTCACACCAATGTGGGTTTTTTTATATTTGTGTCTTAAGTGGCAGGCTTTTTTGAGACACGAGGTCCTTTATGTTTAGTACTCTGCTTTTCCGTCCAGCTGTTTTTAAGTCAAGCACTGCAGTCATTCCTTGCAAAAACTCTCCCTTGCTTTAGCTCGTGTGACCTTGGTCTTTTCTCTGATGTCCTTGGTGCAGCCGATCGAACTGCCTCATTTGGTGGCTCCATAACTGCAAACTTCTATTTTCTAAGCTGGAGCAGAGTCAGCTGAAATCTGTGATTTTAAAAGGAGCTGCTTCAGTAGATATACAACACCCCTGGTTTCTCCCAAGTATGCCAAAGTACTGCAGTGCTTTTATATTTTAAAGCTTTTCAGTACCTATAGTGAGCATGTCTTTGGGCTGGGAAAAGGGAGGGAAGTCTTTTATTTTAGACCTTACTTATGGATATGAGTCCCATTCAAAAAACGCTTGGTCTGTGTGCTGGGCATTCCTAAAACTCAGTCTTTGAAAGTCTAGAGGGAAAAACCCTGATTCAAGGCTGTATGGAATTGTCAGATATTTCAGTATTTGCTTTCTTGCTGTCTTTAAAAAAAGTACAAGGTCTGACTGAAATTTGTCTTCCTTTTGTTTTTTTTGTAATCAAGTCCTTCATTTATGCCTAGTTTGAAACTGAATTTTTTGCATGTTGGATTTTTTTTTCCCTTTGAAATTGCTAGATGTTTGTATACAACTGTCTTAGCATCTCTGATTTCAGGGGGGAGCAAGAGACTGTTTTGTGCTCTAGCTGGGTGTAAGGTTTCCAGCTTCTGAACAAGGTGTCATGAGAGTACTCCTTTCCTTTGTTTCTTGTTGCCACACAGCAATAAAAGAGTGATATAAACTAACTGCTGGGCTGGTTAATGAATGTCGCAGTTGAACCATTCCCAGGGGAAGCCTTGAGTCCTTAGGATCCCAGTGCGAGGTGGTGCAAGCCACAGCAGCCACCAAGGGTGACGAGCAGCACCGAGAAGCCACAGTAGGCTTTTGGTTCACGTCGGTTTCTTCCCCTTTCCCACTCATCTCTGAGAGGAGACATCTCTGTGATGGATGCTCTCTGGTCAGAGCTTGCCCTAGGCTCCAGCGTGTCCAGGTGGGGAGCAGGGTACCCCAGGAGGCCTTGCAGGTGAGCAGGCAGTGGTGATAAGTGTGACACCATTCGGTGCGAGAGGAGCACAGCGTCTTAGAGAACTTGATCATCTCAGCATTGCCCCTGGAGCTAAAGGGAAGCAGGATGAGATAACATCAGTATCACAACACTTTACTTTAGACTCTAAGGACGTCAAGGTATGTTTTTAAGGGAATTTGCAGTTTGGTTGCTTTTTCTTTCCTCGGTTCCTAGAATATGTGGGCTAGGGGTGATGCAGACACTCCCGAGTCCCAGAAATGGCCCCCACACAGCAGGTTTGGGTGCTCTTGGCTTAATGTATTAGTAATTATCCTGAGCATTGTGGATAGAAATGGCAACTCGTGATCCTTCCTGTGTAGTTGTCTGTATTGCTAAATCCTAAGGATTAACAACTGGATATAGACAGGCACACTGAAGAGTGAACAGCCATGCTAGGGTCAAATTAGGTCTGCTTTGTGTATAATGCCCTGGTTTTTATAATTTTCTCTTAATTCCCATCTATGAGCTCATCTTTTAAATTAACAAACATTATTGCAGACACACAGCCTGTGCGATTTAGTGGTGTTCTGAATACAAGGTTGTACAGCATTGAATGTGAAGGCTTGATGTGTTTTACACACGTATATAACCCTGCTCTAAGTCTGTTTGGGAACTTCATTATTTTATACTCTTCTGCTCCAGTTATTGTGAGGAAGAGATATTCTTACCTGGCTGCACCTGACAGCCTTCACTGTCAGGCTTCTCTAGGGGAGTCAGAGGCACTGTGTCTGAAAGGTGGCATGTTCTGTGACAGGAGATTAAAGCCAGGTGTCAGAGTTCCTGCTTGGAAAGCTTTGTCTCCTAATTTAGGTCACTACCTCCTTGTGCTGTAGACAGCAGAACCAGTTGTGCCCATCTTCAGTATATAATAAGTGTGTGGTAAACTGATCCTACTACCTCCACATTCTCTCTCCTAGTTTTTCTCCTTACGAGCTCCAAGTTTGGCTCTTTTGTTTGGTTTTCTTGTTGATTTTTTGGGTTTTTTTTTTTTTTTGTTTCCCTCCCATAAAGTGACAAGGAAATGGCTGGGCCAATGCAGCCATCAGGCAGTTTTGAGCTTGCTTTCAGCAGGCTTTTTCCTCTCTGGGAGTATTTGTAGAAGGTGTTCAGGAATTTATCAAAGACCTTTGTCCTAGGGAGCTGGGCAAAACCAGAGGTCAGAAATTCTGTGCTCTTGGTGCAGGGCCAGGGCCCAAAAACCACTTGTTTGCAGGTGTTAATACTGCCACGAGTGAGCCAAATACTTGCACTCTGTGTAACAAGATGTGCAGAGTCTGGAGTGTTTTTGTCAAAGCTTTTAAAAGAGTAAAGGCAGCCTCTCACATAGGGTTGAAAAGGATCTTGGCACTCAAAAGAGCCCTAGAAAGGCTTTGGAGACACCAGGAACGTGCATGTGCACGGTTGTATTCTGTGAGAATCCCTAACAGAGGGTTCTTAAAGCTGCAAAGCAGATGGGGCTAAATGTCACTTTGTAAAGACATAAAAAACTCTAATTCCATAGTATTTACACAAAATCAGAGAAATAGTACTTGTGATAATGGTTTTGTTGTGTTTTTTAATTATTTAAATGTATTTAGAAGGTTATTTATACCTCTCACCTTGTTTGATTTGGACTCTTTTTCCTGCTTTTTGACCTTTTGAACTGTTGCTCCTAAGAATATATACCCCTTTCACCCTCTAAAAATGAGGACAGGCAAGGATTTGTAACTTTTCTTGAGGAAACACCTTTTCCATGTGTATGAAAAAACCTGAACTGTATAGTTTGCTGTTGCTTGAAATGCTTAGTGGAGTAATTGCCTTCTGGAGATTTTTGACTGATTTTTGTGTTGCTGGAAGCAACAGCCAGTTGAGACTGAAGTTGAGAATTGGTCTCAAGAGAACTGACAATAATTTTTAGCTAGCAGCTAAACTTTGATAGCAGTTTAATATTAATAGCATGTAGCAAAATGGTGCTCAGGGAGTAATCATCAACGTTTTCTATCAAATATGGCAACTATTTTTTTAGGGTGCTCGTTTAGTAGTTGTGGCAGGAAGTTCATGAGCAAGAACAACATCTGTCTGTGTGGTATGTTTAAACAGAAAAACCAAAGATCAGGGATCCTTCTCCAGCTGTGAAGAGGAAGCCAAGTAAAATATGCTTGGTTTCCTGGGAATGAAGTTTTGGGGGGACCTTGTATTCAGGCTGAGACTAAGGGCACAGCAAGTTGACTTGTGTTTCTAGGAACCTTCTGATGAAATATGTTACAGAAATGCAAACTGTGTTTCCACTTCACTGCCTATGTAGTAAGCTCTGGTCCTTTTTTATATCAGATGTAATTACTGTTGTTTTTCACTACTGCTGAACTCTAGATGACTGCTTCTCCTGCTGTGTCAAATGATTGCAGGATACATACACACACAGTGAGGTGGAAGGAGTTCTGACACATCACCTGAAGAGAGACGGAAGGAGCACCAGGTCCAGATTTAAAACCGAGTAATCCTCCAGCAATGTGATTTAGTTGAGCAGGGCACTACTTCTGTAGTGTCTCTCTTGCTGATACCTTAAAGAAATTTGGGGTTGTTTAGAAAATTATACCCACTGTAGGTGATAAGACATTATCTGTGTGGGAGAGAATGCATTTAATGAGCAGGTTGTGACTCCAAGGTGCGGTCTGCCATTGTGTTGGAAAGTAACCGTGTGCTGCTGCCTTTGTCTTTGCAGATGTTTCTGACCGTGTACCTCAGTAACAACGAGCAGCACTTCACCGAGGTGCCAGTCACCCCCGAGACAACCTGCAGAGATGTGGTGGAGCTGTGCAAGGAGCCTGGGGAGAGCGAGTGCCACCTGGCTGAGGTGTGGTGTGGCTCAGGTAGGTCAGGCTGGCAGCTGCTGAATTACTGGGCATTCTCTGCTCCTGAGAAGGTAGCACGTGGAGACCTGACAGATGTGATCCTGTCCCAGAGAGTTTCTGCATTACCATTTCATTGGTTTCTTCATCATACTGGCTGTATGATAATGCACCTGCAAGAAGGCTCACACGTGCAAAACTGAGTTGAAACCAAAAGGGAACTTCAGCATGCAGATGTTTTTGTGTCTGTGCAGCCCTTCTGTGACTCAGATGAGTCTGAGGGGTGTGAGAGAGTTGTTTTCTCTTCCTTTTAGTCCCCACAGTGGGATCCCAGCAGCCTGTGTGGGGGTTTTGAAGCACTAAATATTGGTAGTTCTGTGACCAGTTCAAAATCATTTCTTCAACCCCACAGCCATTTCCACTTGCAGTGGCGAAATAAAGCTTCCTTTTTCTGATGACACCTTCAGTGTTACCACTTGTGTTGAGTGTGGATGGGAAGGAGTGTGTTAGCAGAAGTAGTGGAAGTTACCTGATGTGAAGTGCTCTAAAGAAAGTGGGTGACAGGGAGGATGGAGAAGCTACTTTTGACTGTCCTTCAAAGCCTGTGGAAAAGGGGTTTGTGCATGTGTCTCGTTGTAACTTTTTTTTCTTTTTCTGTGTTCTTGGGAGTTCAAATCTCCCTAGCTTGCCATGCTCCATTGGAACTGGAGAATATGTCAACAAATAAAGCCTAAAATATTACTAATGTCTCATGGCTTAAATGGGAAAGGGCTCTGGACTATCTCCTGTCTCCATGGTACTCGTTGGATACTGGGAGCCATCCAGAGGCATAAGGTAGATGAATCCCTGACAGGATTGTAAGTAATGAAAAATAATTATGTCTGAGCCAACCTTTTCAAGATGCTTCAACAAGATTATAAAAGAATCAGATGATAAGGGCTTATATTTCTGTCTTCCTCTGCTGTTAGTTCAGGCTCACATCTGTTCCAAGCAGTCTTTGGTGAGATGGATGTTTGTTTAATGGTATGAGAAACCTGAGTTATCTCTTGATATTTACTTGCTTCTGACAGAGATGTAATGTTTCTGATATTTCTAAGTCTAAAAAATGGAACAGAATTTTTTTCTTCTTCTTAGAAGATAAAGAAGCTTTGCTTCATAAATGACAATAAAATAAAATCTCCAATTCATCATGGAAAGAGATCTTTCTTTCTTAATTGTACATCTTTGTCTAAATCAACACAATACTGAAGTCTACAGTGAAAGACAAGTAAAATAAAGGTTTAGGTAAAACTACTGAATTAATAGCTAGCCTTAGTGCCCACACCCTGTTAAAGAGCACAAGTGGTTGTGGTGAGGGGCAGAGTTCTCCCGTTGGTGCTGAAGTTGGAGCTATGCTAGAGTGGGCAGCTCCTCTCATGTTTCCTGAACCTGGAATCTTGATTGGCTTTTGAGATGGTGATGTAGAGTATGCTTGAAAAGGTAGCAAGATTGTCCTGAAATCAAAGGAGAGCACCTATAGTAAGAGGCAAGCAGAGTCTGCCAGTACTTTGTGTCCAAATGTTCTTGTTAAGCTGCAAAGTAAACTTTGTGAGTGGGACCATACAGTGTGTGGTGTTTTATTCATATAATGAAGTTATCAGCCTCTCTGCTAGTCAAGGAGGGGTAAGAAAATAATCTGGATACAGAAACTTAAAATGAAGCAGAGAACTTTTTCTGAGATTAGTCTTTGCAAAGACATCATGACACACAAGAACAGATACGTAAATTTTGCTTGCACAACTGTTTTTATAAGACAAAAAACCTCGTTCATTTTTACAGTGAAAACCTTGACAAGATTATAAAGCCCAACCTTTGACCGAACACCACCATGCCAACTAGACCATGGCACTAAGTGCTATGTGCAGTTGTTTCTTGAGTATTTCCAGGGCTGGTGACTCCACCACCTCCCTGGGCAGCCTGTTCAAATACTTAACCAACCTTTCAGTGAAGAAATTCTTCCTGGTGTCCAACCTGAACCTCCCCTGGTGCAGTTTGAGGCCATTTCCTCTCGTCGTGTCACTTGTTACCTGGGAGAGAAGACCAGCCCCCACCTGGCTACAACCTCCTTTCAGGGGAGTTGTAGAGAGTGACAGGGTCACCCCTGGGCCTCCTCTTCTCCAGGCTAAGCACCTCCAGCTCCCTCAGCTGCTTCTCACAGGACTTGTGCTCCAGACCCTTCCCCAGCTCCACTGTCCTTCTCTGGGCTCTCTCCAGCCCCTCAATGTCCTTCTTGCAGTGAGGGCCCCAGAACTGGACACAGCACTTGAGGTGTGGCCTCACCAGTGCTGAGGACAGGAGGACAATCCTGGCCCTGGCCCTGCTGGCCTCATTATCGCTGATACAGGTTAGGGTGCCATTGGCCTACTTGGGCACACCCTGGCTCATGTTCAGCTGCTGTTGACCAGCAGCCCCAGGTCCTTTGCCACTGGGCAGCTTTCCAGCCACTCTGCCCCCAGCCAGCAGTACTGTTTGGGGTTATTGTGACCCAAGGGCAGGGCTCAGCAGCTGGCCTTACTGAAGGTCCAAATACAGTTCCCAACTGTACTTGTTAACAAAAAATGCAGTGGGTCTCAAATCAATAGCATTAAAAAACTTGAGTACTGGATTCATGCATGTTGCTTTGGATAAAATATGTTTTAAGTATCTGTGTAGCATCCAGTAACACACAGTTGTGATATGTTTTCATATATACTTTGGGCTTTTTTTGGTGAGGGAAGGAGGCAGCAGGGGAGAGAAATACTTTTAGCTTTTTTTGCTAATCTGATTTTACATGTCAGCAGAGTTTTCTATCTTGTTCTGCCAGGATTAGCCATGACTTCTGTTTTGTTTGCATATTACACTGAACGAATGAAACTGCTTTAAAACAAACATGGTGCAGGGCAGCTAACCTCTGGGGGTAGAAACAAAAGATTTGCGTTGGAAAATGATTTCTCTGACTTCAGTTATTGGGATCCTTCTTACATTGCTTGTTTCTTTCTTTTTCTGACACTTGGTCAGGAATTTTAGCTTCTATTGTCAGACCTTATTAAGCCTTCTTTGAAAGATTGCTGCAAGTGTGCTTGAGGCACTTTACTCCCTGAAGGGGGCAAGTTTACTACTCTCCCTGTCCTCCCAGTTTTGCTTGAAATTTGGTGAATGTCAGGGCAGAATTTCTTGACCTTCTTATTATTGTCAGAATTCTGTTAGGCAGCTACCTTGCCTGCTGTGAAAGCAGTCAGAAGGGGTGCATGTGTAAAGGTCTTTTTTTTTTTTTTTTTTTTTTTGAGACAGATAGGGGAAAAAAAAAAAGAAAACTGATTGTCCATTCTTCATGAGCTTTCGAAATCTACGTTTGTTTGGTATTTGAAAATCTCTTTGACCTTCCTTTGAAACCAGCAAGTGGTATTGACAGAATCCTTGTGTAAAGGGCATCTCCCTTGATTATAGTTTCAGCTGAACTATTGCTGAGCTGCTAGAAATCTGCCTCATAAGCCTGCTGTATAGCCTTTAAGACAAAAATCTGACAGTGGTACTGATTTTTTTGTTGTCGTTTTTGCCTTTTTTTTTTCCTTGAATTAAGGTTTAGCAGATGAGGAGCGTTTTTCACTGTCTAGACAAGTAACCGCCAAGAGACTGCTTTTTCTGTAACAGTGACCTACTTGCTTATTCTGTAAAGCTAATCTCTTTTGACAGTGACTCCAGAAATTCTTCTTCCTAGATTGCTTGAGCACAGCTGCAGCATTTTCATTTAAAGAAACACTTTTATGTTGAAAAGAGCTTTTCACATACTGAAAACATATTAGCAGCTCCTTTTTTAATGAAACTGAAAACATTTATACTTAACGCCAACAATTTTTCCTGCTGAAAAGATTTTCATATTAAGACAGTGACTTTTTGAAAGATTCCATCGAATATGAATGAACTACTCTATGATTTCTTTTTTCTATTTTTCCCCTCCCCTTCCTTAAATAGTGGAAAGAAACCACCAACAAAAGCAATGTCAGGAAGAATGAAACTGGTGCAAAAATGGTGGTATTTAATTCCATTCTTTGTCTGCTTGCCTTATTTCTCAGGCCAGGAACAATATCTTCTGTTTGTCTGGCATCCAGCACAAATGGGTCCAACTTGATCATGAGCCCCAGTGCTGTTAGAAGATACTGTGACAGCATCCTGTCTATGTAAATTCACTACTATGATATATTGACCACACTGTTGCCATCTCATTTAAAACAGGCAGAAAAAAATACAGTGAAATGTCCAGAATAACAAAAGAATCTGCTTTTATGTAAAGATTTAGAGGCTAATAAGTAATTCTGGTTGGATTCTGGCTGTGAGTGCCTGGCTGTGATGGATGAAAATTTTTAAGGAATGGTAGTACAGAAAGGGAGGAGTACTGGTAAACGAAGCTGGTAGATGTAGACTCACACTGGGTCTTTCTATTATCAAAAGGCAGCAAGTAAGGCTTAAAAATTAGAGATATGACTGAATCCTGAGCTTGGGAATAAGAGCATGAAAAGAAGTTCAGTGGAACTTGTGCATATGACTTCTTCATCTCAGTTATTTAAAAGGAAATGGCAAGTTCTTACTGGGCTCACTTTTCATGGTCTGATCCTTTTTTTTTTTTACTTTGAGCTGTGAATCCAAAGCAGTTCAGCTTTTCAAGGTTTATCAGAAACAAGGCTTTCAAGATGCATCTCCTGTGAACTTCATGAAATTTGCTGTCCAAGGCAATGAGCTGGATCTGTGTCTGACAGGAGCTGTGGGAGAACACTGGAAGTGACAGGAGCTGTGCTGGCATGCTGAGGATCAGGCCCGCTGGGTACTGCCAAGCAGCCTCTTCAGGGTGTTGAGTGCTTCTGCCTGAGCTTGAATGCAAGGGCTGCCATCCAGTGTTAAGAGAAGAATTCCTCTCCCCTGGGAGTTTCTTTGCATCTCTCTTCATTCTCATTGGAATTAGGAAGTAAATGAGTCCCTGTAGGAATTGTGGCAGCAGTGCCCTTGACAAGGGGGTGGGAATGGCTAAGGAATAAGTTTGTCTGATGTGCCACAGAAGAGAAGCGAAAGGTACAACAGCACATTTCCTGCGGTGCTGAGTGGGTAAGGTGATTTGCACATACAAAATGGAGGTGCTAGAACTGAAAGCTCTGGATTCCCTGTTTGTTTTCCCTTGGGCTGTTGCAGTGCCTCAGCTTTTCCCTTCAGGGCTGGACTTTTCCAGGGCTGCTTTTCAGAGGTGTTGGTTTAGTTTCAGAAGCAAGGAGCGGTGCAGTGGCTTCTTAAGAGAAAAGTAGAAGTGTCTTGGGTGAGGACAAGGGTTATGTGCACTCGCTACACCTGCGCACTAACAGGTGTTCAGGTGAAAGATGGACAGATATTTTTGGTTTGGTATGGGCCCAAGCTATGGTAGGATGTAGCAGTTAACTGGTTTTTTTACCTTTTCAGAGCGTCCCATAGCCGATAACGAACGGATGCTGGATATTCTGCAGAGGTTTGGAATGCAGAGGAGCGAGGTGCGTTTCTTTCTCCGGCACGAACGCTCTCCCTGCCGGGAAGCAGGTACGTGTTGCTCTCAGCTGGTTCATTTGTTCAAGTTCTGTTTCATTCTTCGAGGTTAAGGAAACACCTTGTGTGTGTTATTTATTAATGTTCACGGTGTTGCAGCCCTTTTTGTCTGACCATTGGTTAATTTTTGTAAAGGCTTCATCTTTGCTTGCCGTATCTGGGAATAGTAAATCCAGACTGAAATTTCTGCAGGGTTTCTGGAGCTAGTTATCACCAAAGCGTCCAAGGGCATCCTGTGTTAAATATATTTTCCGCATCAAAATATCTAGAGATCTAATATCTAGAGATCTATGGTAGTTTCTTCTTTTACGTATAGTAACCAAACATTTGTGCAGTAATGTAATCTGTGATTTGGGCTCGGGATTATTCACCTGGATAATACTTTACCAGGGTGATAAACTTAGTGTACTTGGCAAAGATAGAGTTCTTCAAAGCTTCTCCTACCCATTTGTGTTAGTTTCAGGAATAGCATTAAATGAACTGCCTGGTCAAGTTCTCTGAGAATATAATTCTCATTGTAAATTGAAACGTGAAACCTGTAAAGGAAATTACTTTCTGCTTTTCAAGGGGTTTTCTGTACATCCCACATTCGTTTCTTCAGTAGAATCTTTAAGACTTTTACCTTTAAATCATTTTGTGGGGTTCTTCTTCCTCCCCTTTTTCTGTTTTCATCCTTGGTAATCTTCCTCAGTGTTGGAAATACTGCATTGAAGTGGCATTGTACCCAGAATATTTTAGATGCCTAAGTGTATCTTGATATTTGAAATGTGTACTGGTGATAGAATGAGTGCATGAAAAACTAAATCTGTGCTGCTTCTAACTGCTAAGGATCTTACAGAGCAGTTTAGTTGTCAAAATGTATTTTTTCAAGTCCAGGGTGCTTGTAGTATTAGGGTTATTGTCATTTTATTTGCCACAGCATTGCTAGGCAATATATTTGAGCTCTGAGTTAGTCTCGCAGAAATATGGTCTTGAAATAGGAATCAAATGGACAAGAAGGTAACAGGACATGGCTTTGTCCTGTGGTACACCTGTGTTCTGCAGGGAGATCAGTGAGCTTGGTATTGGGCATGTGAACACCATTTGCACATAATTTGATGGGAATAAAGTAGGGTTCTAGTTAAGCAGCATCTTTGCTGACACAATGACTGCCAGGAAGAAGGAAAAAAATCAGCTTTTAAACTGTGTTTCTATAGTGCACATTTAGTAGGGGCTGACTGCCTGTTTGCCATAGGATAAATACTGGAATAACCTACTATTGGTTAAGCTGTTTTTGTTTGTCTGTATTTTTGAACAGAGCTATACTTTAAAATGAAAGTTGACATTGAACAGAAATCTTGTCAGAAACTGTGTTATGTCATCAGTTAAATTCATCTTGGTGGTAAACACATAAGAACAGGTGTTCAGATTCTATACCAGAATGATTGATTGTTCTGATTCTCCTTTTGTACTGAATGCTGTGTCTAAAAGGGGAAGAAAAATCTTATATTACCTTACCATCTTTGACTATTTCTGTCTAGGGACTGGACAACGGTCTCAAGATCCAGCCTTCAAAAGAAACGGTGTGAAAGTGCCTGGTGATCGAAGAATAGAGAATGGGGTGAGTGTTTGGTGCAGTGGCCAGTTGGATTTGGTCTGGCTGAGCTGGAGTTCATTTTCCCACAGCAGCCTTCCCAGTGCTGTGCTCTGCACTGGCAGCCAGAAGGGTGCTGATAACACTCCAGAGTTTTGGCTACTGCTGAGCAGGGCTGGCTCAGCATCAGCACTATCTCTGCATCAAGGGTCTGGCAGTGGGCAAGGTCCTGGGAGGGGACACAGCTGGACCAGCTGACCCAAAGTAACCAAAGGGATAGTCCGTGGCATGTGACATCAACTGAGTTATAAAAGCCAAGGGAAGGAGGAGGAACAGGAGAAAATTTGTTATTTTACAATGTTTGTCTTCTGGAGCAACTGCTTCATGTGCTGAATCCCTGCTTCCCGGGAAATAGCAGGACATCGCTCTCTGATGGGAAGTAGAGAATAAACTATTTTTTGTCCTTGCTTGCTTGCACAAACTTTTTTGCCTTTGCTTTAGTAAACTGCCTTTTCTCAGCCTAGGAGTGATTTTCCATCTTTATTCTCTCTGCCCTGTCCTGCTGAGAAGGGGAGTGGTAGAGCAGCTTGGTGGGCACCTGGCATCCAGCCCAGGTCAATCAACCATGTTCCTTTTTGGTCCCTGAACAGGGGTGGGACAAAGGCAGTTATATATATGTATATATACATATATATATATAGCATACCATAGTAAAAAGTAGTTGCCAAGTAGCAAGTTCCTATGTGGGACACAGTTTGTCAGCTGCACTGCTTATCTCATTATTTTGCTGAGTTTGGGAACATACTAATATAGACAATGGCTCTGTGCTTTGCCCTTACACTGATGGCCTTGTTACGCTGGGGGAGCTGTCTTGTGGGGATGAGGAGGGAATACACCTCCCTCTGCCTGCGTGAGATTGGTGTGAATGCTTTTGAAATGCGGGCTCCCACGGTCTTTGCTCATCCATATGTAAGCTGTTTAATACTGTTAATTATATTAACGAATACTGTTGGCACACTGTGGGGTTTGTGGAATCCAGTGTCAACCTGGTGTAAGACAAAACAAACTTTAGGTGAGGAGATACTGACGTGTGCTCTGAGGTATCCAGTTCCTGGGTGGCAGGGTGTGTGGCAGGATTTGGGCGAGTGCCTGGGGTGGTTATCACCTCCCATTGTGTAGGACTTCATCCCTGAACGGATAATCAATCAACTCTGGCAAACTGACACACCAGCTGATAGAAGGGTGCCTTGCCTACCCCAGTGAAAACCAGCAGCCCCTCACCCTGTACTGGGGCCTGGCCTGTGACCCATAGCTCAGTACTCAGAGGACTGTAGTTGAAGCAGGAACCTAAACTGTGTTTGAGGACACTATGGCTGAGGCAGGGACTCAGACCACCATAATTGCCCCAGTAGTTAAAAAGAAAAAAGGGAAATGGATGGAGTAAGCTACAGGTCCATATCATTGTTGGAAAAGGAGGAAGAAGGAGAATTAGGAGAGTAGGGGTCAAATAAAGAAGCAGCTCTTCAACAAAGAAATTGCAAGGAGTGAGACAAATCAAACAGGAGACCAAAGTTACTTGGTCCTTGACCTCATCAGGACTTCGAGACTCGTGAAAAGATTACAGCTGCCAGCCATGTGAGCAGGTTTCTGCCTTGCTGCTTCAGTGCTGGGGTAGTGGGGCAGACAGTCAGCACTTAGAAGGTCATGAAGCCCAACAGCTGGGATCCCTTGCTAGAGATTGGGAAATTGAAAGAGGAACTTGAAAACAGAGCAATCTGCAGTCTCTGGACATGACTCCTCTCAACTGTGAGGGCAAGGTGTCTATTTAAGGAAGATCTTGTAAATTCCCAGGAAAGTCAACCACTGCAGATGAAGGTATCCAGTGAGAATCAGCAGTGCTGGAAGTCATCTACAGTGATCTAAAAAGTGACAGTGTCACTAAAGATCCGGAGGATGTCCCTTGCACAGTGGCAGTGTGGAGGAGGGTGGTTCAAAGTGCCCCTGCATCATATTCCAGCATCTTGGTGGTGCTGTATTACCTGCAGATGGATACACCAGCTGTAGAGGTGGCATCTCCCTGGCTTTGAAGTGAAGAAGAAACTCTGGATGCTTCCACATCCCTATGGGCCAGCACCCCAGCTTTTAGGGGCACCCAAAGAGATCGCTCCTCTCCTGCCCCAGTCAGAGGGAAGGGAAGCCCCAAGCGCAGGCCATGTAATGAGGTCTGGTTCTTCCTGTGTGAGCAGGGGGAGGACCTGAGGAAGTGGGATGGTGAACCCACCTCTAAGCTGGAAGCCTGTGTCCCTGAACTGAGAGGGAAGAAAGCTGTTCAGAAGGGGTCACCCGAGAAGACTGTCAGTGTAGTTGCCACAGAGAGACAAGGAGGCAATCAGTGATTTCCCAGACATAAAAGAACTGAAATTGCCTCCTTTAACCCTGGTGAGGGGACTTATGATCTGGCATCGCAAAGGTCAGCCAGAATACTCTGACCAGGAACAGGAATTAGAGGGTCCCTACCTCCACCCAGGAGGAGGAAAGGGATGACTGGGCACACTGGACTGTGTGGATTTGATGGCCTGGCACATCAGATCCACACAAGTATAAAGCTTTAGTAGGTAACTGATGTGTGTTACTGATGCCATGGAGGCACACGAGTGCAGAGCCCATCTGGATCTCTGGAGTGACTGGGGGATGCCAGGAGCAGTCTGTATTAGAGGCTGAGGTGAGTTTAATAGAGGGCAAGTGGGAAAAGCACCCCACTGTGACTGGCCCAGAGGTCTCTGGTATCCTTGATATCAAATATGTCAGAAGAGAGTACTTCAAAGGATCCAAAGGGATACTGATAGGCTTTAGGTGTAGCCACTGTGAGTACAGAGAAGATCAAATAGTTGTCCACCCTGCCTGGCACTCAGAAGATCCATTTGTTGTGGGGTTGCTGAAGAGCAACAAGATTGTTGAAGAGCAGCAAGTGACAATTGCTACCAGGACAGTGCACTGGCAGCAGTATCACGCCAACTGAGACTCTGTAATTCCCATCCATGAACTGATTTGTTGACTGGAGAGCCAAGGAACAATCAGCAGGACCCACTCACCCTTTAACAGCCACATAAGGCCAGTGCAAAAGTTTAGTAGGGCCTTGAGAGAGATATTCTGTGGCGACATGGTACCTTAGAGAGAACTGAATCAGACATTGGGACTCATTTTCAAAATAACCTCAAACTCTTGGGCAAAGAAACATGGCATTGAGTGAATATATCATGTTCCTTATCATCTGCAAGCCTCTGGAAGAATTATCATTATAGTGAAAATGGAGGCTTTCCCTCTTGGGAGATACTGGTGCAAATTGTACCGTGGAAAGAAACTAAGAGAGTGTTTTGGAGAGGTTGCTAATGACTGCTCTAAAATAGACACAAAACCTGTAGCAATTATCATCCTGGCTTTCAGTTTTCAGGATGTCACCAGGATCTGTTGGCTGCTGTATCTGTGGTTGTACAGGTGATCTCAGAGCAGCAAATGCAGCATTCTTTCCCTTCTCTACTCCCGTCAGAATCCTTTTCTTGTATTGAAGTAATGTTGGGGTTTTTTCCACTTGCAGTTTTGTTAGAGATCCCTAACTCCAGATTTCAAGTTGAGACCAGTTACTGTTGCAGCATTGAATCCGTTGTCTGTCACTTACTCTTGCTCCATAATTATGGATGTAAGATTGAATCTACATTCAGGAAATACCTGAACAGACAACCAATAATAGTGTTGTATTTGAGAGTTGTGTTTTCTCTCCTGCCCAACTATATTTAAGCTTTCTATTTTCTTCAGCTTACGTGGAAGTGCTTCAAATTGTAGTGATACACCTACAACTACAGATCCATCCTGTCACATGCTGAGCATTCTGGGCTCAGTCAGTCAAAGCTGATTCATGCTGAGCTGAATTATAAAGGGCTCTGAAATGCTTCTTTAAAATGCTGCTGGGATTTTGCTAGAAACGTTAATGTTCCAAGAGATGCCAGTTTGTGTGAGTTGTTGGATTGGGCTACACATGCATATGAGCTTACAATTGTTTATTCTTTACCACAAGATGCTGTGTCTCTCTATTTCATTGGGTATTCAGTTGTTGTTATTTTTGAAAGACTTCTATCATACTTTCCAGCAGTAGCTCTATTAAGTGCTAGCCAAATTAAAAATTCTAGACTTAGCATACTTTGGGTTTTCTTTGACAGGTGAGCGCACCAAGGATGGATATGACATTAGCTGAACTTCAGGAAATGGCATCACGCCAACAGCAACAAATTGAGGCTCAACAGCAAATGCTGGCTAACAAGGTGAGTTTGGAATTAGATTGTTTACACCCAGAAACAAAGGTAGTAAGTCATGTGAAATGGAGGGAGACTTGGGGAATTGGGTTTTTTCACCCCTTCTAAGCAGAGGGCTCCTTTTCTTTGGCTGCCTGTTTTTAAATTTGAAAGTCAATCTATGCAAATATCCAGTTGTAAAACATAAATAATGCCAGTGATAGAAGTGACCATTTAGCTTACTAAAAGGATAGAGCACATAATGTTAATATATTGTCATTCATCCTGGTTGCTCTGTCAGCTCTGTTTGTGCTCCGTGTGGTGACCAGCAATTCACCAGTTTGATCACTGAACAATGCTTTTGTCTCTGCTGTCCTGTCCTGCTATCTTGCCTTCTCCTGATAAGAGTTCAGCATTCCTGGTTTTCTGGGGCAGATGGCTGGAAGAGATGTCTTGTATGTGATAAAAGTAACCTAGGACTGTGATTTATAAACTGTTTGCAGAACAATAACAGAAAAGCTAATGGAAGGACACAGGGTGCTCCTGAATTGTGTAGAGGAAAAAATACTCTGAATGCATCTGCAGAATGGTGGTACAGAGTTCATGTTCTGCTTGAGTGTTGTTGGTACACACTACTCTTGAAAATGTAACAGAAAATGCAGCTTTTGGCAGAGAATTGTTAAGTGTGAGCTTGTCCTGAAGAGGGCTCGTCTATCTGTGTGGATGAGTTCCCATGCATTTCAGAATGTGCTTTACTGGGGAAGAAGGCTGCTCTGAGGATCTGCTCTCAGTGCTTTTCCTCTGTCACACACCCTATCTCCCTCTCATTTTGAGATCAGCTGTGTGTGTCCCTATGTTTAGTATCTTGTTCAGTTCCCTTGGCCCTCAATAATTGAATCTCAGGGAAGTGCTTCAAACCATGGCTTTCTAATAGTTCTGCAGCACTTGCTAAGTGGTATTATGGCCTGTCAAGATAGCCAATAAAACTTTTTCTGCTTCGTGGTAAGAACAGGTGCAACTATGATGCAGGAAGCTGGTCAATCAACCAAGTGATGAGAGGTTTCTCCTGAAGTGTAGCAGCACAATTAATACCCATACTGCCTTGTTTAATCGGCCAAAGAATGTTGGCCCTCTTCTCAGTTCCAGCTGAGATGTGTTTATATATGAGAAGCCTAAACTTTCACAGTGTCTGTTTCACTCACAGGTGATGGCAATACACCGTGGTCTTATAAATAACACTGTAGTTGCAAGAAACAGGAATGTTATTTTTACTGTAAAGGGAGTTGTACAAGATTAAAAAAAATCCAAAAATATGAGTTTGAGTCTGCATAGCTGCCCACTGGGTAGATGTCTGCTGCCTGTGGTTTGAAGAAGAGTAGCCCTGTGGGTGTCCCACTGGTGGAATTTTTCGTTTCAGTGCCTCTCTGGAATAAACCTGCTTTCCTAGGTGCCTCTTCAGAGTGACTTTCCATTGCCTCTTTCCTGCCTTCTGAAATCAGATGCAATATCAAAAATAGATTCTGAGGGAGGAAAAATACACATTTTTTTTTTTTTTAGGCATGAGCTGTAATATCTTTTTTTTGTGACATTTTCCTGCGTGGGAGTTACTCTAAAGTAGTGCATACACTGAGGGTGCTGCCTGGTCCTGGTTTTCTCTGGAAGGCGAGCTCACTTTTTTTGCTCTGCCTTTTTTATTCGAAGTGCACAAGAATCCCTGTTTTCTAAATCTGACTGGTGATTTTTTTTTTTTTTTCTTTTGTGGGCTTGGTGTTTTTGGAGGAAGTATGGAGTTCTAATGTTAGTAAGCAGTGGTAGTCTTGGATATTAGTGGGTGCTTGGGAAAGTCTTAGGTAGTTCTACTACCCTGGAGCAACCTGTCATCTGCAGAGCTGCAAGCCATGTATAAGGGCCAGTGATTTAGAGGAATTCTTTGTAGATCTAGTGGTCTCGTGGTTTCTTCTAGGTCTAAACTAGACATGTGTATGTAGAAATTGATAACACATTATTTTACTCTCTTGGAAAGGCAAAAGGATCCCCTCCACTAAGGTGGTGTCTGTTGTTTAAATGAGGGCCAGGTCACTGTAAAGGTTTTGCAGTGTCTTGAATTATCTGTGTTGTGATAGTGGTGATCATTATCAGGAGAACAGTGTGTTTTCAGGGGTTTGGTGTGCAGTTATCCTCCATCTCAAGCAGGTTTTAGCAGAACTAGTAAAAGTACAAATAGTAATGAAAAATACCAATAATTTATGGAATACTTCGTACATAAAGAACGTTTAATATTCTCTGGCATAACTTAGTTGTTTAAAACGTGACATATGCTAGAGATATGTAAAGTACAAGCAGCATGGAGAAGGTAGAGAGAAAATAGTTCCTAGCTCTTGTAACTCAAGAGCCGAGTAGTGATTAAATCAAATCAGCAAATGTCTTGGGACACGAATGCTAAAATTTTTCTTAGACTTCAAAATCCTTGTCTCGACTGCAGGAACAGCGCCTGAAATTCCTGAAGCAGCAAGATCAGCGACAGCAACAGCAAGCTGCTGAACAGGAAAAACTGAAGCGATTAAAGGAGATTGCTGAGAATCAAGAAGCCAAACTTAAGAAAGTGAGAGCACTGAAAGGTCATGTGGAGCAAAAAAGACTCAGCAATGGGAAATTAGGTGAGTTGTTGCTTCGGGAAGGTAGCCTGGGATTTTTCATGAAACGCAGTTCTTGGAACTCAGAAAATTCTGGTGATTTCAGTGATTCAGAGGAGTTATTTACAGCATTCCAGAAAATGTTAATCTTAACAATTTCACATCTTGTATTTACCAAGAAAACCCATGACTGACCTAGAAGAAAATATATTTTCTTACTGTATTTTAAAACATCCTGTAAGAGCACCCTGTATTTTGAGCGTAGCATGTCTGCTCTTTAATTACAGTGTAGGTTTTTGCCTTACTTGAATACCTTTGTGCACCACAGTAACTTTTTCCATCCTTGATGTCAATACCTACACATTTAGAGTGTTATTTTCTTGGCCTATAACAAAGCTTAGCCTGGTATCCAAGTTGCCTTTTATGCAAGAGGTAATTTAATGGCCAAATTGGTTGCATATTTCCTTTTTAATTATGTGAATCTGACCAGGGTCTTGCTGGCTACACTACTGGTTGGGTTCTTACGGTTCAGCATGTTGATACTTGAACGTTGATATTAAGTCTGAAATAAATATTTATTCTTCTGCCTACCTTTTCATCCTCTCTATTGTGCAGAACTTGTTATTTCCAGTCTGACTCAAGTGAAAATATGAATGTTGTTTTAGTAGGAAGCATTGTGGTTGACAGATAAAGCAAAAGTGTTTTTCTATGGGGAGAATCCCTTTTCTGTTTGGGTTCTGTTGCACAAAATCAACATCAGTTTTAAGGTGTGGAAGGATGGTAGGATAATACAAGATCTTGGAGCTTGTGAATCTGTTTCCCTGCACCATCCCCAGCATGTCTGATTTTGGTACTTGCTTGAATTCTTACTGATTCCTTAAACTTTGTTCTGCAATAGAACATTTTCAGCAGTTGGGAGCAGCTGATGACAGATGTTTGTACTAGACCCTAAAAAGCCCTCTGAGTCTTTGTTTAATATGACAGCTTGAGTGTTTCTCACTGAGTTCTTATGTCCTAAATTCAGAGTTCTAAGTGTCATAAATATGCCTTGTGGTTGAGCGAGTGTCTTCCTGCTGAATTCAGCATTCAGTGAATTTAGGCTTCTCCAGATGAATTCAGTCTGGCATTGTGGTTTTGTTTGTTTCCATACTTTAGAAAGTAAAAAAAAAAAAGTTCTTTCCCTCCCCATCAGTGCTCTAAGCAGACCAAATTTCCATAATCATTCTAGCGAGCGTGCATTTGCCAGAGCTCAGAGGAAGAGCTGGTGTGGCAGGGCCCGTGGGTTTGGCTGAGCAGCCCTGCTCTGGAGGCCGGCAGGGCGCTCTCTGTCTCCTTAAGTGCTGCCTTGGAAGCAGCCCACGCTGGGCTGTTTCTCAGGGCAGCTATTGTGCTCTGCCCTTCTTCGCAGTGGAGGAGATTGAACAGATGAACAGCCTGTTCCAGCAAAAGCAGCGCGAGCTGGTGCTGGCCGTGTCAAAAGTAGAGGAGCTCACCAGGCAACTGGAGATGCTGAAGAACGGCCGGATTGATGGTTACCATGACAACCAGTCGGCTGTAGCTGAGCTTGACCGCCTCTACAAGGAGCTGCAGGTAATGGGAGGCCAGCCCGTGACTCTCAGCTCTTCTGGGCTAAAAGTTCGTTGGGTTGTTTCTTACCTCGTTGCAAAGAAATCCCGTTGCTCCTGTTCCTGCCAGAGCTGAGTGGCTGCCTGCATGCTGAGGATGGAGGGTTAGTTGTGCTGGGTTCAAGGTGAAGAGAGGAAGGAGCACACACTGTCTGTAGGTTTCCTTTCTGCAAAACTTGGAGACTAACCAAAGCTTTCTCTGGAGGGAAAACATGACTTGACTTTTTAGAAGGCTTTTCTCTTTCCAACAGTTTCCTGTCCCCAGTCCTGAAAGTGAATTTGTTTTTATTTTGGTTGTTTTCCCCTCCTCCCCCACTGCTTTGTGAATTTATTCAGTTGAGGAACAAACTGAACCAGGAGCAGAATGCCAAGCTGCAGCAACAGAGGGAGTGTTTGAACAAGCGCAACTTGGAGGTGGCAGTCATGGATAAGCGTGTTAATGAGCTGCGCGAGCGGCTGTGGAAGAAAAAGGCAGCTCTGCAACAGAAAGAGAATGTACCCGTAAGTGCGGGGTATTTAATAACTGAAACATTAAATTCTGTGTGTTGTCTGGACAGCCTGAAGTAAGAACTCGCTTGGGGGCAGGGCTGTTGAGATGCTAGACTTGTTGTCTTTATCCATATGTAGTGGAAGTCTTGTATTATTAAAGTCCTTTTCATGGTACGTTAGTGTTAACCTACTTACTCTTTACAGACAAGAAGTCTTATGCTATTGTGGATTTTTGTTTTAGATTTTTTTTTTTGCTGTTATTACCTCAGCTTTATAATTCTCAGAGCTTTTTCAAAAAAGCACTCTTGATATTGGAGTATCATTTGCTACTTGTTTTATCCTTTTTGGCTGCTGTTTCAAACTGTATGAATGGATACTGTGGAATAAAATTCTTTAAATTTTCTTCTTTTTTTTTCTTCCCCCCCCCAAGGTTTCTTCAGATGGGAATTTACCACAGCCAGTGACTTCTGCTCCAAGTCGAGTGGCAGCAGTAGGTCCTTACATCCAGTCCTCTACTATGCCACGGATTGCTTCCAGACCTGAGCTTTTGGTGAAGCCAGCATTTTCAGATGGGACACAAGCTTTGCAGGTACCTGATGGGCCACTGAAAACACAAACGCTGCCCAATATGAGAGCTGGGAACAGTTCACAAGCTAAAGCTCCTGCAGGTAATAGCTTACAATTAACTTTTCTTAGCCAGACATGTTTTGTTTTCTTACCTAACAGCTCTGTTTTGATGTTTTGTTCTTCTTAAAGCAAAGTGTATTTGAAATGTCTGTCTTGCTGCTTGGAATTTTTCCTGCACCAATGAATATATTTTATAAGCACTGAGGTTCTATGATTCAAATTTTAAAAATTAAGTAAATCTATTAGTGAGCACTTTGAGTTGTTATACAATGTGGAATATAGGAGGATCTTTCTATGAAGTATTTATTTATTTATTTTAAAGTTCTCCTACAAACTAAGCAACAGTGTGCTTGAGTTTCTAGAGGCAATTTTAGTACATACCCAGTAACCTGGTGCCTGGATTTAAAAACTGGCAAAGCCAAGTTTTCTGATTGTTCATTTTGGAAATGACACATGTGAAGGATTAACCAACATGACAAATTTTACAAAGGAAGCAGTTGTTTGTAGCACAGAAATAGCAGTAAAGTTATTGAATTGCTGATGAGTGAGGTTTGGTCTCTCCTGCTTGGAGAGTTAATGGAGTTTTGTTGGCTTCTCTCTGTGTCTTTCCCCTGTGAGAGACAGTTCAGTTCGGTAAAAGAAGTCTAAAGAAACTTTTAGGGAGTTGTAAATATCTTCTATGCTATCCTGGGAGAAGACTCCCTTTTCAGTTGGGAGAGGAGAGAAACACTGATCTTCCCAAAAGCAAGAAATGGAGACTTGTAGAATAGTTCTGTTTATTTTCTGGCTCCCTTCCTCCATCTCCAGTTCTGGCAAATATTAAAGTAACCATTGCACAAAAGCAGTTCCAAGTGTCTCTTGCTGTATTGGAGAATGGAGGATTGTTTCTTTTATCTGGTTTGCTGATCCTAAAACTACTGGAGAGGAATTCTAGCTCTAGGCCACACAAAATTTGAATTTTTGCTAGAGGAATGTGTGGTGGTTAGCTATTTGAACTAAAATATCGCTTCTTATTTTTTAGGATTTGGACAAAAGGACTGCTTTCCTAGAGAGAGTTTTTGCTACTTTGTCAGAATGAAACTTTCTGCTGCTGCTTATTACTGTTTGAATTTAACGTTGCTTAGGTTACTTAGAATTTAGTAGAGAGAATGTGGTGAAATACTTAATAGCAGATTGCAAGCATCTTCTTAGTGATTTTTGCAGATCTGGATGTCTACTCCAGTGAGTGTAAAGGTCAGCTTTAATGCAGACCCTATATGCACGTTTAACACACACATGATTTTCCTACTCTTTTGGATATCACTGGCAGGGTCTGTCTGTGCTTTAAAGCATCATGTTTTTCTTTGTACAATATATCTTTTTTTATACTTAACATTTAACTTAACATTATACTTAACTTTTAACTTAGCACGGACACTCAAGGAAAGTTTCCTACTAACTGGATGTAAGCCAGTCTAGAGAAGTTGATTTTTTGAATGCTTTAAGTGCAGGTGTCTGCTACAACAGAGTTTTGCTGCTGCTTTTGGTGGTTGTTCTTGAACTTTGTTTGCACTCCTTTTAAAACAAACGAATGAAAATCTATAATGATAGGTTTTATAGCAGTTAATCTCTATGTGATACTTTTACATTGTCTAGACCTGACTCTTACAGGAAAAAAAACCTACTTGTAATAATTCAATAAAAAACTATTTTAGCTTAATCTGTTCCACTTGTTCTCTCCCAGGTTCTGTGGTCCCCAATGCAAAACCTTCCCCATCTGCCCCTGACTGGACTAGTTCAAATGCAGACAATCATATTAGTCAAGGATCAGCCTTGACTTCAGGAAAAGGAATTGTGACAAGTGAAGGACAAGGTATGTTCTTGTGTGCTTGGCTGATCTTAAAATTTTGAGAATCTAGTTGATGATACCTCTCTTCTAAATGCTTCCATAAATATTGAGAATTCATGTGAAAGCACAAAAAAAATCTAATTAACATTGCCATTGCTTTAGTATGGTGTTGCAGGGTTTCTTAGAAGAAAGAAACCAAACCCGCAACTCACTTCAGATGGTGAAGTAGATCCTAGTTCCTTCTTACATGCCCCTGTTGAATTTGCATTATACAGCATTTGGCAGGCCCAGGGGCCCTTAGTGCAGGGATAGGAGGGATACAAAAAGCATCCCCTGCGTACACTGGGGTAAATATTGCACTGAGCAGGACTCTCACCCCTACAATTGTGCCATCCCTTTTGAAAGTTGTCTCCTCTCTCTTCAACGACAGCTGAAGGAGAAACTTTCTTACGAGACAAAGAGAAGAAGGTGCGTCCGTTCTCCATGTTTGACTCCGTGGACCAGTCTGCTGGGCTGGGCACACTGAGGAAAAACCAGAGCAGCGAGGATCTCCTGCGGGAAGCACAGGTATGCAGGGAACCCGGGCTGCTGCTTTCCACCTGCCAGGGCTTACCCACAGCTCTTCTAATGTGGCTGGCAGAAAGCTCTGAGAAGTACTAAGCTCAGCTTTTAAAAGACTGCTTCTGAGAAAAAAAAGTCTCTTAGGCTTTTAAGGGCAGTGGGTAACTCAGGATCATTCTCTGCTGTCACTGTGGTGAGAATCTATGGCTGTATTGCTTGTACTAGTGTGTATTTTTTCCCCCAAAGATACAAAGAGGCATTTGCATGTTGTTTTTTTTTTTAAATCATCTACACACTTAGTGTTCACTCCTTAATGCAACAGCATCCTTCAGATGTTTGAGAGCTGCAAGACTTCCCACCTAAATTTTGGCAAAGAGCACAATTTGGTCAGGTAGGGGTAAACTAGCCTACAGTTGGGGATGATAAGTGCTTTGTTGGAGAGCAACCTCTTGCCAACTGATTGTCTCTGATATCTCTAGAGAAATTACTGTTCCCTGCCATTGCTTCTGTTTTAAACATGGCTGTTACAGAAAGAATTAAAGAGAATAGGCTCAAAGTATACATAAACAATAGTGGTGGCAAAATGTTTCAAGCAGTTTCTTCTTGTTTCCAGTGATGTTGTAAACATTATTGCAGCAGTAGTAGAAATAAGATACTGTGTCATTCTTTGAGGGTCTCTGGTCCTTCACAGCAGAACTCCTAAACCATGTTTTGCTGTTTTATCGTAATGAACTTTTTTTGTGTTTCAGACAACCAATAAAAATGTAACCAAGGTGCCACCACCTGTCCCCACTAAACCGAAACAAATAAACTTGCCTTACTTCGGTCAAGCCAGTCATCTGCAACCTGCTGATACAAAGCTGGATGGAAACCTGCAGAAGCTGCCTTTGGCTATTGCAGCTATGGGGAACAAGCAAAAGCCAGTGGCACAACAGCCTTCCCATCCTTCTCAGCAGATACAGCAAAGAATTTCAGTACCTCCTGCAGGTTCTTCCTCTAGCCAGGATCAAATTCTTCCTTCCTCCAAACAGGAGAGTCCCCCAGCAGCAGCTGTAAGACCTTTTACTCCTCAGCCATCCAAAGAGACTTCGCTGCCCCCATTTCGAAAGCCTCAGACTGTGGCTGCAAGTTCCATTTACAGCATGTACACCCAGCAGCAGACTCCTGGGAAGAACTTCCAGCAGGCAGTGCAGAGTGCTTTGACGAGGGCGCAGACCAGAGGACCACACTTCCCAAGTGGTAAGTGTGTCTGATAAACCTCAGATAGATGTTCTTTCCACCTGGTCTGTGGGTATGAAGCTGTTCCTCGGGCGAATTAAGTGGGTGAGTGCAGCTGTAAGAATCTTCCATGCTGTGTTAAGTGTTAACAAGAAGTGCAGAATGTCTGGTTTGCATTTGCAAGATAACTAATGGTAAATCTGGTTACCAGATTAGTTCTGTTCAGTTGTTTGTATTATTCTGCTTCTTTGCCCTACATAAGGAACACACAACCTGATTCACCTTTCTTCTTTGTTGTTGTTTTCTTGTTGATCAAATATTCAAACTTTTTTCCCCCCCACCCTTCTCTGAACTGCTCCACAGTGTATGGCAAGCCTGTGATGGCAGGAGCTGGGGTACAGAATCAGCTGCCGCAGACAGAGAATGTCTACTCCAACCTCCAGGGCAAGCCAGGCAGTCCAGAGCCTGAGATGGAAACAGCAGCCTCTGCTCATGAGAACCATGAACCGGAGCGGATACCCCGTCCTCTGAGCCCGACCAAGCTGCTGCCTTTCTTATCCAACCCCTACCGCAACCAGAGCGATGCCGACCTGGAAGCGCTACGGAAAAAGCTCTCCAATGCCCCCAGACCACTGAAGAAACGCAGCTCTATCACTGAGCCAGAGGGGCCTAATGGCCCCAACATTCAGAAGCTGTTGTATCAGAGGACCACTCTGGCTGCAATGGAGACTATCTCAGCTCCATCGCATCCCTCCAAACAGACGGCGTCAGCAGCCAGTCCTGAAAGCCCGGTGGAAATCCCAAATCCTTATCTAAGCACAGAATCAGAAAAAGAAACAGCTGCTTCCGTGCCAGAACCAGCTATTGCTGAGGAGACAGAAAGCACAGCAGCAGAGCAGAGCGAAGCTGCTCTTCCCCCTGCACCTTTGGACACTGTACCTGAGGCTGTCTCAGACAGCGATGAACTCGCGCAGGCCAAACCAGAAGAACTGAACCTAGAAGCTCCACTGCCTCTGGAGGTGTACATGGAAGAATATCCTCCATACCCACCACCTCCCTATCCATCAGGGGAACCAGAGAGTTTGGGAGAGGACTCATTCAATATGAGGCCTCCTGAAGTTACTGGACAGTTTTCCTTGCCTCCTGTAAGTATTAGTTAGCTTACAGTGGGGGTGCCCTGTCAATAAATCATCTCGAGTGCTGCCATAAACCCCCTGCACTGTGTTGTAGAGCTCAGGCAGATGTGGGAGAACAGTCACACAGTCTAGAAGTCTCTCTGTGGGTATCTGTTCTATTTGTGTGATGCTCTTATCTCCAGACTGCATGACAGTAATGAAAAGTCTTTCTTGTCCCTAGAATTAATGACATAATGAAAAGTTTCAAATGGAATACACGAATAGTAAAACTCTTCAGAGCTGTAAAGAACATTCTTTATAAAAATCTGCTTACACCCAGATTTTACTTCCTTCTTAAGAAAAATGAAAGCTGATTTTTTTTTTTCCTTGAGGTACAGATACAGATTTCACAAGCATTTCCCACTATTGCTAATATGAGCTGGAAACTAATTTTCTTAATCCTGGGTTGCATTTGTTTATCTGAAAGTGCCTTGCTTGAAAAATATGAAGGAACAGACTTCTTTAGTTTCTGCCTTAAAAACTCTTTTGTAGACATCAGCTGTTTGTACTACTTCTACTGAATGTTTCCTGAGTTTTTTTGGAATCTGATTTCGCATCAAAGTTGCATCAAAATGGAGTGTCTTGGGGATAGGAGGAGGCAGCATTTTTACTGTTTTATTTTGCAAGTTTGTGTGTGGTATGATGTTATCTCACTGTTGTAGAACAAAAACGCTTAATGTTTTTGGTTTCTCAAAGACTTCCTTTAAAAACCTATCATGAGTACAGTTTTGATAACAGTTTTGATAACTTGATACATGAAAGAGTTTTTTTCCTCTATCACTTCAGTGCAGAGGAGTTAAAAGCTTTAAATGTGCTTTTTAACCTTGTAATTTGTGCATGGAGTAGACATTTTGTGTGTTCATGCTTTAAGGATTTTGTTCTTGCTCCCTTTTACAAGGAAACTTGAGTGGTAGGATTTCCTGAATTGTAAGAACTCATTTCTGTTTGGTTTTGTAATAATTCTGCAATGATGAGAAGAAACCAGCCCAACTTCTTGATTTCATATTTAAATCCATGGGTTGTGCTGCCAGGCTCACTCTTCAAAAAGCCCCTTACTTTTGATATTACATACAAATCTACAGGCAGAAGAGTATTTCGTGGGAATCTCTACTTATATATCTTATCTCCACGTGTCTGCTCTTGCAGAATATGAGTCAGTTCTATTCATCTTTGCCTGGACATCTGTCAGAAATTTACATACCCTCGTGAATGGTGCTTATTGCCGCTGCCCAGGCAGCTGGGCCAGCGCTGAGCTAATGCAAGCGTGTTCCCTAAAGGAAAGGGTGTACAAACTCAGCTATAGAAATATTTGGTTTCCAGTATCCATGGGAGCATTTAAAGCAATTCTGCACTTGGTTCTATATTTTTCCAGAACCATTTTCCATCACTGTTTGCTCCTGCTAACTGCTGCTAAACTCAGGAACTTAACATCAGCACTTAAAGTAGTGTATTTTGTGGAGTGTGCTGCTTGCTTTGTCTAACAGCTATGAGAGTTAATGGTAAAAGTGTCCAAACAACAAGAAAAAATTGCATCTTTCCCCAGTCTTTGGTAGTTTCATTACTTTGTTGATGTTTGATCAAGGTAGCTTCTGTATAGAGTTGAATAGTGACCTTGTCCAGAGATAAAGGCAGAGACCCTTCATAACATGCCTAACCTAATACATTCATACTGTGTTTGGGAATTGGTGAAAAATACTACAGATTTCCTATTAAAGACTTTTCTAGTTGATAAGTTCTGCTGTCATTCCCAAATAAGCAGTTTTGCATTCTTGTCCTTTCCAGGATAAAAGTGCCTGTAACTTGTGTTACCTTTTCACAGGGGAAGAGGACGAACTTGCGTAAGACTGGCTCCGAGAGGATTGGGCATGGAATGAGAGTGAAATTCAATCCCCTGGCATTGCTTCTGGATTCGTCTTTGGAGGGGGAGTTTGACCTTGTGCAGAGAATAATTTATGAGGTACAAACGCTGATTTGTAAGACAAGGAATTTCAATCCTGGTTGAAACTGGGAAGTTGTAGCTTTTCTGGACGAGTGCAGAACCTAGATCTGTTCTTGAGGAGATAAATCCTAACAGGTTCTATGTGATGATACTTGGAAGCTGAATTTAAGTGTGTTAAATCCACAGTGGGTTTATAGCACCATGACTATAAATTTGCAGGACAGCTTTTTCTCATTTATCATGTAGTGTTTCATTCCCTGTCTGGCATGTTATCAGATAATTTGATAAGCAGAATCCATGTGAACTTTGCTCACAGTTAAATAGACATATATCAGAAATTTGTTAAAAATACTTTTAGTAAGTTATCAAGATACTATTTCTCTGAACCACACTGTTAAAGGGAGACTGCAAGCTTAAATATGAGTCTCGTTGCAAAATTGGTGGTGGTTGTAGTTTTCTTGCTCATGTCCTTGTAGAAATAAGTCACAAATTCATATTTCGGAATAAGACAACTGACTTTTGTATGAGAAGAGGTGTTTATTCCAGAGAGTTTCACCTGAATGTGACTGGTTCTTCTCTGGCTGGCCAGGTGGAAGATCCTAGCATGCCCAATGATGAAGGAATTACAGCGCTGCACAACGCTGTGTGTGCCGGGCACACGGAAATCGTGAAGTTCCTGGTGCAGTTTGGGGTGAACGTGAACGCTGCAGACAGCGATGGGTGGTAAGGATGTCATTAAGGGGTTCCTTATGGATGTTCTCCACAAGGGCCCTGGCTTGGGAGCTGCTGCAGCTCCCTCGGAATGTGCCTTGCTTTGTTCCTGTGGAGCTGGCAATGAGTTTTCCAAAGCAGAGCAACAGCAGTTCTCTGTGGGGCATTGTATGGGGCTGTGCAGAGGGGCAAATAGGGAAATTACAGCAATATTCCCTGTATGAAAAAAACATTGTAGGGGTGGACACAGTTGTCAGGAAATTGCTCTGTTTCTTTGAGATATTGAAGGAACCTTATGCTGAAATTCCCAGTGTCCTCTGTGAGATAACCTATAACTTATCTGTTATCTAACTCTGCAAACTCTTCCCAGTTCTTTGTCCACTAATCAGACAACTTTAAACCAAAACAAAGTGGAAAACCACAACCTACAAACAAGGCTTGCAGCTGATAATGGGTTACAAATCCTTTTTACAAACAACTAGGGAGATTATTTATGGAAGGCTGGTGCAGGGGGTAGCGATTTTACTGTTATTTCTGCCTCTAACAGAAGTGTTTGAGGCCTAAGACTGAGTAAAGATGCTTGACACGGTTCACTCTCAGGGCTCTGTGAGCACTCCGTGAGCAGTGGGAGTGAAGTGCCATCCTTTCGTGCTTGCCTTGCAGGACCCCTCTGCACTGTGCAGCATCCTGCAATAACGTGCAGGTGTGCAAGTTCCTGGTGGAGTCGGGGGCGGCTGTCTTTGCCATGACCTACAGCGACATGCAGACGGCTGCGGACAAGTGCGAGGAGATGGAGGAAGGCTACACGCAGTGCTCCCAGTTCTTGTATGGTGAGTGTCACCCCTGGGTCCTGGAGCATGCCGGGGGCCTCCCCTGCCACCTCTCAGCTCGTTTGTGCATGAGGAGGGGTAAGCTGCACGCTCAGGTTGTGTGCCTGTGCCTCAGGTTCCTCTTGGCAAGAGAGAGGTTTTTGCCAGCTTCCTGTCACAGAATGACTTCCATCGAGATTAACTTTGTAATATTCACCCTGCGGAGGAGATCTGAGTAACAAAAGGTTTCCCTGCATTAAAAGCTTTGAGTGAAGCATGTGCATTGACAGATACACCAGTTAGGTGAATCTTGCCACATAAGAGCTTCTTTTACATAAAACCAAAAGTGGTATGGATATGTCAGTAGGCAGTTCATAGCTGTTACCTGGTGTCTTGAAATGAAGAGTATTTCCTAATGTGTGCCTTACACCCAAAAAAGGTGTTGCCAAGTGCCTGCCTTGATGGATGTTAGTAAGCACTGAATTTGACTTTACCTTCCTGACTTTTTTCCTCACTTGCATTTAAAAAGAAATCCCATATTAAATTTAGATTTGATTCAAATAGTAAGGCTACAGAGATACTATCTTTTAATGGAGAAAACGAATTCCCCCTAGGGCGTGATGAGTGTTAGTCAATGAGGTTTTTACATTACTTGACTATATGTTTTGTGTGTAATGAGGTTTTAAATTACTTTTCTCTGTTTTGTATGTAGCTCATGTCCCCTAGGCACCTACCAGCTGGTGTGTCATCTCTCTGCAAGAGGTTAGAGTAACAGCAACGTAACACAGCAGAAAAAGCTGTAAAAGCGCCTTTCTGCTTTTGTGGCACAGGCGAGAGCTGAGTTTCTCTAAGCTGCTCAGCCAGCAGATTTCAAAACAGTCTGTCCAGCTGTCCTCACTAAACTTGAAAACTGTGTCTCCCTGTGCCAAATATATAGTTTTCACTAGAAAGGGAGGAAGCCTTTTTAACTGACATCAAAATTTGTAGGCGAAGCAAAATTCCATCTGGTTTTGTATCCAGACTCTGAGGGAGGTCATCAACACCAACTACCCAAGGAAGACTGTAGGACTAGATAAAAATAATAATACTTGTCTAATATTTTAAACTGGTTTGAACTCAGATATGAGTTAAGAGATGGTATATTTGTGTTGAACAGCTCTTGAGAGATTTCTTTCAGGAATTTGTCTAATTCTTAAATTCAGGTAAACCGCCCACAGGATCCTGTGGAAAGAGGTCCATGGTTTTATTATATATAGCATGAAGAAATACATTCTTTCTGTTTGTGGGTTTTTTTAATGACCTGCCATCTGGTGATCTCACTTGCTACTCTGTATTTTGTTGAGTTTGGGATCTTTTTCTGTTATGAGATAATTTTTGATGGGTCCTGAAAGAACTGTAAGGCTTTGGCCTATTGCCAGTTTTTCCAGATTGAAACCACTGAAACTAACTCTCTCTTGATATATTGGCTGTTCAGCTATCAAAGTTCCATATTGTTCCACTAGAAATTAATCCTCTTGCTAAGACTGGTTCTGGTTGCCTGTATTTACTGTAAGGAATTATTCCCTGCCTAAAACTGCTTCTGTAAAAGAAGTTTGGGAATGTGTATCTGTTTCCAAAACTGCACTAAAACCTGGCCCTCTAAACTCATTATTTAGGTAATAAACCCTGATGTAGTTCATTGATTCACCTAATCTTTTTTTTGTTGCAAATGATGTCCAGTATCAAGTAAGAGGTACAGGCAGGTTTAAATAAAACCAATAATCCTTTAGCATTGATTTAATGACAAGTCTGATACTGCTTAAGTATAGAATTTTTCACTTTTTTAAATGTAATGCCTGTGCTGTCTGAGTATGTTTGCCCCACTACCCTGGTGTGAGTATTAACACCCCTTTAGGAGACCAAATCCACTGTGTGAGTCTTTTGTCTACTTTGATGCTTGAGGCTCAGTCTTCCCTTCCACGCGGGTGCAGAGCACAGCTTTGGCCAAACCTCTAATTATACCAAATGCAAAGCAAGGGAAGAGTTTCTCTGAGCAGAGCTTATCGTGCCCTGGAAGTAATTTAATTTTCTGTGCTGAGCTGGTGTGCAGAAGCAAAGGACTTGATTTGAGCAGATGCTTCCTTTAGCAGATGTAGGTGGTAATAGGTACATGATGAAAAGGGAAAGGACAAGTTTTGTGACGTGGTGTGCAGTGTGCTCTTCGCTCCTGAGAATACCAAGACCAACCAAAAAAACCCCAGTAGGATTCAGTATTTTAAAATAATTACCTAAGAGAAAATCAACTGGTGCACAAACTAAGATACCTGTTCCATTTTTCTTCTTAGAGGCTGAGGAATGTGTACAGAAAGAAGAGTATCATCTCTGGCTACAGCTGTAAAATGAGCAAGTTCTAAATAACACTGCAGGGTGTATGTGTGTACTCCAAAACACCTTGGTCTAGAAATAATTTAACAGAATTGTGTTTCTGAAGGCAGTGTTTAAAACACACACACACAAAAAAATAGTGTTAGAAACTAAGAACTGCTGAGATAAGTGTTAACCAAAAGTTAACCAAAAGCAGCTGGAGAGTAGCAGGCAAATCTTTCAGGTACAGGTCTGAGATGCAGCTTGCTTTAAAGTTCTGAAATAAAATGACCCAGGTAGCAAATGACCCCACAAGCATCAAAATGACAATGGTGGTCAACCCAAGCAGGTGTTGCTATCTCCCTCTGACAGAAAGAGATTGCCATTGGACTAAGAGTACAGAAAGTGTTTCTTGCTCATCACTTAGGTCTAGAAAGCACGAACACAAAAATATAACCTTTTATCAGTCAGTGCTGCCCCACCCCATTTGCCTTGTATTTTTTGAGCATGTGTAAGGAAGGAATCTGTCTGCTGTAAGTAACTTCACAAAGCCACTTCTTCCCTGGCCAACTCTGAGTAGGCAGTGAGGTGCCAAGTAGGTAGGAATTGCTGTTTGTGGTTTTTTTCCTGGACTGTCCTCCAGTAAGAAAAAAGGAGTTTTTCCTCTTGTTGTCCTTTTTATTTATATATTTTTCTTTACAATTTAGCTGCTTTGTGTTTTCAACGTTGCAGGAGTGCAGGAGAAGATGGGGATCATGAACAAAGGAGTGATTTACGGACTGTGGGATTATGAGGCTCAGAACGACGACGAGCTGTCCATGAAGGAAGGAGACTGCATGACAATCCTGCGCCGGGAGGATGAGGAGGAGATCGAGTGGTGGTGGGCACGGCTGAACGACAAGGAAGGCTACGTGCCCCGAAACCTGCTAGGGGTGAGTCCTGGATACTTCCAGAGCCAAAAAAACCCCACCCCAGGATGTGGAGTGTACACAGCATTGTATTCTCATTGGATCTCTTGCATCGAGGTGCAGCTTTAAGAGTCAAGAGGAAGGAGTTGACATTCCCCATCTTTACTTAGGCAGCTGAATACCTTGGCAGAATGGGTCAACACCCTCTGTTTGAGGTACTTAACACAGATTAATGGGTGCACAAAAGAACAACATCTATCACCACCCTGCTGTACACAGCAAGCCCTAATACCAACCTTGTCTCACCGTCTTAGAGAGAAAAATCCTTTTTATCCAAACATGTCGTGTGATTATGATTTTCTTGAGCATGTTCTCAGGCACATGGGGTGATTTTTGGGGCTGTCCTGTGTAGGGCCAAGAGTTGGACCCGGTGATTCCCTGGGGGGTGCCTTCCCACTCAGGGTATTCTATGATTCCTTGAGAACAAAACTAGCTTTCCCTGTTTCAAAAAAGTGATGTACTGGCACAAAGGGCCTTCAGAACTGAAACTTGCGTGAAGAGTGAGTTGTGAGTCCTTCCGTGTGTACACAGGGCACCTTTTGATCCAAGGAGATAAACACTGCAAAAATCTAGGTTATCTTTTTTTCTGGTTTTGGAAAACAAGATTACATTGCTCAGTAAAGGCAAATCTTTGTTTTCTCCTATGCTTTTAAAGTAACATTTAACCATATGTCCAAGGCCTTACATGAATGGCGTCTGCTTCTTTCATCACCTTTTGTACTGCCTCTTTTATTGAAAACAATTGCGTACAAATAAGATACATTTAATTATGTCCCTGTATTTCTCCTCATAGCTGAATTGCTAAAAAATTATGGCAGATGGATACGTATATAAAAATTCCATTAAGCTTTTTTCTACAATTTTAGTCGCCTTGGTGCTGGAGATAAGAGGTTCTCCAAGATTAACCACTGCAAATTCTGGCTGATGGATGTATGATGCTTGAAAGAGGCTGAACCTCCTTCCTCATGCAGATAATCCTTACTCTTAAACTGGTTGGATTTTGCAGAGCAATTCTATCAAATGCAAAATCAGTTTTCATTTCTGTATCATTTCCAGGTCAGGCCTACATACCATGTACTGTAAAATCCCCCCTAACGCAGTACTCCTGCTCGGCTTTTTCTGCTCCAAAGTAAACATTTCTAAATTGAAAGCAGCCATCAGCCCTGCACAGTAAGGTCAAAATGGCAGCTTTTTGATTTTTGCCTGCCCTGGGGTGAATTGTGTGTTTGCTGCTTGTTCATAAGCTTGTGCTTTCAGCCTGAGCACAGGTGTGTAAGAACACAAGAAGCATCTGTGCTTCCAGGAAAAAAAAAAGCACAAAGCAGCACAGCTTAAACTGGGGATCACAACTTACAACACAATCCCAACAGAATCTTTGGGGAAAACTACACAGTATTTATTAACTGTGACACTCCTGTGTCTGTTCTGTTGTTCTAGTGCTGCCACTGGTTATTCTCAAAAGCAATTACTGGCCTCTTAATATGGCAGCTGAATTCTAGGCTATGATGTTCACCAAAGAGGAAAATGTTTGGTAGATTAATATATTCTTATTTTTATCATAGTTGCTTTATCTTTTTGCAGTCAGGTGTATGGAATAAAAACAAGGATTAAACTATCTGTATCAGTGCTCTACTCTTCTTAGTGACTCCCCAGCTCCCTAAGCTAGTAAGATAATACTGTCAAAGGGAGTCTTTTGAACACTGTCAGCTGTTATGATGCTGTAACTGACTGACTTCACCTCTAAGAGTGGTGAAATCACAGCAGGCTGAGACAGACCTTGTGGTGCAGTTGTTGGCCTTGTCTTAGTCACTGAGAAAAGAACAAAGCCAGAGTCTGGTTAAAGAGAGAAGGGGGCAGCTTTAAGGAGAGCTTTAGATGAGAAAAGCTGTGATGTAGACATGCACTGCCATTCAGAGCACGGAGGATTCATGTCTCCCAACTGCAGGAAGGGTATCCTCCTATTTTCATATGCCAGTCGCCGTGCTTTTCAGAACAGGAGCTGTTCCCTAAGCCCTTCCATGTGGGAGCCAACAGCTTCCCAGGCACCTTGTCCCTGCTGTGTGCTGTCCCAAGCTGTGTCCTGGCAGTTGTCCCCTGCACCCCTGTGTGTGTGGCCAGGATGTGTGAGCAGCACACAGGCTGGCAGGGCCCAGTTTACTGCTGGGCAGGTCATTCATGGAACTGCCACCCACCCTGCACGCCCTAAAGCACAGCTCCTCCACTGCCGTGCTCCTGCAGACAGATATTTCCAGCTTGCCCAAAGCTGTACTGACATAAAAGCTGATAGACACTGAGAGAAAGCAAACCAGAGTTTAATACCTCTCTGGTCCCATTTATAAAACAGGGAACAATCCCACAGTTCACTGAACACAGAAGTCTCTTGACTTACAAAGCCACGTGCTTGGCCTGGCCCACCCATCTGGGTAGAGCTGAAAGTACTCAATTATGTGCTGTTCAGTACCTTCCTTTTGTACTGCCATGGTTGGTATTTTTATAAGCTTGCCTAAGACTGCTAAATTCATATTTGTTAGTGCCCTGGGTGTTTTTTATAACCATGCTTTTGCTACTATGGATTACATTAGAACTGTAGCACCAAAGAGAGGGGTTTTTTGTTCCCTCATTTTTTCTTTTTAAAAAAGTAACCTTTTAAAGTGCTAAAATTTTAAACCTCATTTCTGTTTTCCCTCAGCTGTATCCGAGGATTAAACCTAGACAAAGAAGCTTGGCATGAAATAGCACAGAAGCCAGATTCTCGAAGTACTAATCATGGATAACTTACAGGAAAAAAAAAGTCCATTTTGTGTTGGTTCCAATATCATGAGACTTATTTCAATGACAATGTAATTTGAAAGCTATGAAGAATGTGCTTTGGAAACAAATGAAGGATTGATGCATTAGCAAATGGATGAGGGCATTGTACAAGATGAAATAATGCATACAAGCAAATGAAATTCTGCTGCCTTTGGTCGAATCAAGCCATTGTGTTCAAGTACCCACTAGGATTTCTTCAGACATGGCAGAAGAGAGTTTCACGTTTTTTCTGCATTAAATACAAGGACCTTTTGAATTTGCCATTGAAGGAATCATCATGAGACGGACAACTTGGCTTTGTCCAGATTTATCCCGAGGCTTTTTCCAGATGGGAGAAATTAAAGTATGTGCAGAGCACCCAACTGCTTATTGCTGGAAGCAGAATGTTTGTTAAAAGAAGCTAAAACTGAAGTGCATCTGAAGAGTGACAACCACATGACCAATCCATTAAGCAATAACTTTTAAAAAAAGCTGTAGCATCTTAGAAATTCTGTGTATTCAAAAGACCATGTGCTGTAACAGAAATGTAGTTTTAGATTCCTCTTTTTACAAAGAGCCTCATGTATTTATTGTATTTTGTACTTTGAAGACTAAGTGTAGAAACTTTCTGTAGTCCTTGACAACTTACTTGTTTTTACTCCATTTGTTTACTCCACCATTAAACTTTTGTCTCCTCTTGAGCTTTAACTCTGGGTATTTTAATAGTGATTTTTGTTAGAAATGTTACCAGTGAGACACACTGCTGTTCTACATTACACTAACTTTCAGCTACTTTCTGTATTAAACTTACCCCCTCCTCCCCCATCCATTCAGGGTAGTTTCTCTGCATTTAAAATTAAGCTGAATCTGTTAGTTGCACATAACCTTTGTTAACCTTAAAGGCTAAGGGACATACTTAAGAAAAAAACAACTTGGTACAAGTATTTTCCAAATAAAGCCTTTCCTATGGAGCCCTCCTTTCTCTCTCTCTATTTGGCAATAATTTGATAATGAACAGTATTTAAGAGAGGAGCAAAGAATTCCTTAAGGGTGTTGAGGAAGTGCCTCACCCTGCAGCCTCATGTTTTCCTACTAGGAAAGTCTTAACTGCTTTCTGAAAAGGTGCCCATAAGGAAGAAATGGTTTGTAAGAAGGAGGACACAATGCCTCAGGTGGGGAAACTAAAGGCAGCAGCAGCTGGCTCATGGTCACAGCCTCTGCTTTCAACAGGCTCGGTGTGGGGCATATAGTATCAATTACCCGTCTTAAAAACCTTTAGCTGTTCAAGCATTAACCTTTTAAAGTATCAGCCTATCTAACATTTTTTTAACTGCCACACATCCACAATCAGCTCCAGAATGCTGTTTTTCCCCTTTAAAAGGCAGCAGCAACTTCTGTTCCTGAAAGCAAAAGCTCTGCATGTGCACTGTGATGATCTAAGAAAAAAAAAAAAAGTGCTTACTTTCAGCAGAAATACCAATCTGGCAAACTTTATTTCTATTTTTTTATTTAAATACTTTCTTGTATTTCAGAGGAAGATAAATAAGATGCAGGAACTCAAGAGTCCACCTGAAAGCAGGGGCTTTCTCTTGGAAGAGTCTTGTTGCCAACAGCCTCCTGCTCCAGGCACATCAATGGTCACTTTGGTCAAACATGTACTTGCTATTTAAATTCTTTAAAGAATATTTAAGTAGAATGATGCTGGGGCTTGGCACAAAACATGCAAGGCCCCCCTCTCTCTGAGTACAGGTGTTTAGATATGCAATACTATCTTTTTCCTAATTTCAGATATATGCAGCGTGTTGTTCAAAAAGCACTTTTTAAAAGCAGATTGTCAAGCTACAATGAGCTTTTCTTCCTGAAGTCCTGTAAAATGCCTTAAACACAAAGATATTAGCAAAGCAGCATCTTCAAAACTTGCACTGAGGGTTCATACTAAATGAAAGCCTTTGTCCAGAGGCTATATAATACTACGCAAACCCTGTCAGACCCATAAAAATGAGGTTGCAGATTCTTCTGTTGAAGTAGAATGCCTGTCTTGCAATTGCGTGCAAAATCTGCTATGTGTAAGTTAAGGCACATTAATGTTTGGATATTACTTGAATGTAGCTTGATTATCTTCACCTGATCATGCTCTTGTTGATGTCTCAAGCTGATGCCAGTGGCTCAAATGACAGTAAAGCACAGCCACTGTAAGGAGAGAGAGAGAGAGGAAAACAAGGTTAAATTTAGTAAAAAGACCTGTAGCAAGCATGCATGGTCCCATTTCCAGCATAAAGTCAGCCTGTTGTTACAGAAGTAATTCTAGGATCTTTCCTGAGTGCTTTAAATTTATATTTCATTTAAATCAGAGTTTTGGGATTCTCAGGCTCAGAAATAAGTTATGTTCAGGTAATAAGCAAGTCAAGCACGTGTAGGAGGGTACTTTTCTCCAAACTTAGTCTTTTTCTGCAGGGCACACATGGTGCACAAGGAGGGCAATGTGAGCAAGACCATGAGTCTTGCCTACAAACCTGCACCTACATTTTGCTCTGTTGACAGAAAAAACAGGGAAGAAGCCAAAATTACTGCCAGAAAAGGGATAAAGGGCTTCTGGTGCAAGTAACCGTGTCTGTCTGTTAGAGAATATGTTGTGTTATAGGCACATTTTTAAAAGGTAACCTTTCTTAAGGCTGCTTATAAATACACAAGGTAGATAAATCCAGCACAAATGTGAATACTTGAAACCAGTCACAATGGAGCAGGACAGACTCAACATTTCACCCCCACTTTCCCCCAAAAGATGAAAACAAAAGTTTTAGAGCTAAATGAACTTACATTAACAAGGTTCAATTCTATTGTCCCAGTTTTCTCAGTATCCAGTTTTCTAAACATTTCTGTGGTGGGAGAGAAATGACAGACAAAGGTGAATATAAGAACTGGAAAGTTTTCCTTGTGCTTCAGGATCAATAAGGAATTTAATCCCAGAATCTAAAACTTGACAATGGCCTACACCCCAAATCAGAAAGGGCCACTCTAAAGTCATTGTGCAGGAACAAGACTGAACATTTTTAATTGTTGTCTAGTATTTTTTAATCAACATGGAGTTGTTTGCAGGGAAGACCGGCTGTGGTTCAGCAGCCTGCCCTAAAAGACTGATTCCTTGATCTAGGAGAAGCCAGGTTAATATCTCAGGTTTGAATTTGTCTGAATAGCTTATCCTGGGCTTCTGGACAGTTCTGCCTGGACAGTTACCCTGCTGAAATCACAAGGCAGCAGAGCCTGTCTGGTTACTAAGCATGTACTCACTGAACAAGGTTTCGAGCCGAATCAAGCACCGCACGAAGTTATCAAAGTCAATGACGAGATCCTCATCAGCAAAACGAGCCACGATGACCTGATGCAACTGGCAGTTCAGTTTGAACCCTGAAAATACAATGCCAAGGATTTAAAAGACTCTTATTTCCAAAGAGTAAACCTTAGTACAAAATGAAATGCTTCATCTTGCGTAGTGGCAGGAGGGGAAGGCTCCAGAGTGCCTAAAATTCAGTAAGTTAATATGGGATTGTATGGCTCTGGGATAGCCCCTCACTGTCCTAACTCAGATTTGCCCTTCAGTGGTTGCAGCAGCAAATTGGCTCTTAACATTCCTGAGAACATCACCCCTTGGTCAAGCCAATTCCATTCCCTTGGTCACAGTATCCCAGTTACTGGCTCATGCCACTCTATACCCAGAGGGACTCGCTGAAAGACATTATTCTGCTAAAAGACCAGATTGTTGCAGTTATTTGTGCTTCTCCAAAAGCTGCTCACTAAAGAAAATAACTGCAAACGTGTCACTCCTTTGAGATGCTTTCAGTGTGCCTGTGTGGCAGGACAAGAGCCCAGGCTGAGCATCTGGGTCAAGCAGAGGCCTCCAGGTCTGGGAACACAGGATTTTTCAGCTTCCCAGTGACACAGAGCAGGCTAGTGAGTATCATCACCCAACCCTGCTTGAAACTGATGGAATCCTATAAAAAGACAGATCAATATAAATACCTGCTGTTTCCAGCGCCCTCCTCATCTCATACGAGTTCATGGTACCTGATCGATCCACATCGATTTCCCTGTAAATTTTCTGCAAAACACAAAACCCAAAGTGAAACCTTGACAATAATTCAGAGTGTGGTTTGGCTTCTGGCAGAAGCAAAACATTTTGAAATGTAGCCTGCATGTTACTGAAAGCACTTTGCAACATTGGTCTGAAGGAGTTGGTACTTATATCCATTTCTTCTAAAAACAGCTTTAAAAAGTAAGTTTATTTAATACAGCAGCCAGAGTGGATAAAGACAAAAGCTGGGGGACTGAGGACACGCAGTCCCTGCTCTGGGAAAGGTGACTGTGCACATTGTATGGCACAAATCAGTCTACAGCCACTTCTACGTGTGATTGTTCTCCCAAAGAGGTTGTGTCTTACCTGGTACTTCTGAATCTTTGTCCAGAGGGTGTGGAACTCCTTCAGTCCCAGTTTGCCACTCCCATCATTCTTCTCTGAGTTAAGGAAATTTCTTCAGAGGGAAGAAAAAGGGGTTTCCTCTCCCTGTGCTGGGTTTACTTGCATGGGCAGTTGTGACTTAAAAAAAATTGCAAACAAAAAAAGGGATTCAAGTCCTCTCTGAAAGACTCGTCCTCTCTCCAGGACTCAGCCTGTTGAATACACAATTATTGTCCAAGATTTCTTTCTAAATCATTAAGATCATTAATTTAAATCATGACCAGTTCACAAGCTCTTTCTGCAGGTCTCTCTCTTTCCACTACAAGTATAAACCAGCCAGGGTGATGCCCTTTTGTTCTGCGTAGTGGCTTCAACACCTGCAGTTACTGGAGCACAAGTCCCGGGTCTGGATTATAAACAGGAAAAGCCACAGCCAAGCCTGCTATTTGGAGACCTTCAGCTCTTGTGCAAACAGCTAACAAAAGAACCTGGTCGTGGCATTGCTCCCAACACCTGCCAAGGAGTCCCTATGGACTGCTGTATTTTACACCAAATTATAGAAGAGTATCATCTTGTGTTGGTAATTTTCCCTTTTTCCAACTCTGCAATTCAACTCCCACTGCACAGAGAAACTGAACACAACTATTTTTAGACTTGATCCTTCATCCTACACTTTTGCCCGTATTCTTAGGAGTAAAAGCTCCTAAAATCCTGCAGACACTCTGCTTCCTGTACGGCATGTCAGAACAAAACACTGTATTTGTTTCCCTCATTTTCCATTTGCTAAGTCCGCATGGCTTTGTGATGCTCTTACCAACTCCAGCTGGATAACAGAGAGGTGAAACAACCCAACAGCCAAGGCCTTCCTCACCGTGCTTCCTCACCCAGCACAAACATCACTTTGTCCCCAGCTAAACCAGAACACCCCACAGCTGGGAAGGCTTCTAAGCAGACTGTCTTGTTTCATAATGGATTTTCCCATTGCCTGGGATAGCGCAAGTGTGAACAATAGCAAGGGAGTGGCTTTTTCAGGAGAGTGGGAAAAACCAGCTTCTCCACTTCAGGAGCTATTAGTACATCAGGATGGATCCACCAGGCAGCAAAGGCAGCTCGTCTGCCTCAGCATAGGAAGGGGAATATCACCTAGGAAGAGCCTTAAAGGATACATCTAACAGGTCAACCATTATTTTGCATGTCTCAATACTAAAGCCATCAGATTTAATATCTTGGCCTGTAAAGAAAGAGCAAAAGACAGGATTAGCACTGCATGCTGTACCACAGCACCTTCCTAAATAGCTCATGAGCTCTCTAACCATTGTATCCACCCCAGCCTTTATTTGCCTCCATCGATGCCATTGGTGGCTTCCTCTGAGCTGACAAAGAGGCTTTGGGTGCAAGTGAGCTGGGATGTGTCCCCAGGCAAACAGCCTGGGTAGTCTGGTTTGTAGCTGTGCTGCAGGAGCAAGGGACAGAGAGAAAAGCTTTCCTGCCCTTACTGTCTGCCTGCTAAGTGGACTTCTGTGGACAAACTGGACTTCCAGCTTATGGAGGTCAGCAGGAGGTGGCTCCATGCAGGGGCTGAACGTGAAGCCAAGCTTGGTAGTCAGCAACACCCCATTGCTGATTACTGGCTGCTGCACACATACACCACAGTCCTGACCATCTGTGTAAGATTTCACTTGGGAAATTAAAGACATTTACTTCTACAACCACTTGTTTCTTGAGCACTGTTTAATGGGAAGGAAAATAATGCAGAGCCAAGCTAGGAATCTCTTCACAGAAAAAGAAGCCCAGAGTTTCAAGTTTCTCCTCTTCCTCAGGGACACCCCAGACCATTGGCTGGGCTACTGCTTGAACCACTCAGGAGTGGTTCAATACTAAAACAGCAGCAATACCTCACTTGATTATTATCAAGGATTATTCAAATCCATCCATCTTCCTGGCAGCCAATTCCCAGTGGCAGATGCTGGGATAAAACACACCCATTTGTACCCTGCCAAAGCACACGTCCTGTGAAACACCTTCTGGGCTGGCACAGCCCCAGCGTTTCTGCAGCCCCTGTTTCAGCAGCAGAGAGAGCACATGGCCGTGGCCATATGGAGAAGCAAGCAGCAGGTTTGGGGCAGAGCCCAGGCTCTGACCCTGCCCAGGTCAGTGGTGCCCTCTGTGCTCCCATGGCCACGCTGGAAACCTGCTGGTGGCCACCTGAAGCTGCTGTTGGAGGAAGGCACTTACGTTTGGCCAGGATTTTATTCAAGATGCCGCGCAGTTCGAAGGCAGAGATCTCCGCATCCTGGGGAAAAGAGGAAAACAAATTTTCCACCGTGAGCTGCACACACCATCTGCAGCCTCTGATTGCTTTGGGCAAGTTGGCCAATTTCAAACACCCCTTCGAGTTCAGTTCCCTTGAATGGAAGGAAGTGGGAAGCTCTCCCCACCTCCCATTCCCAGGAGCACCACCAATTCCCAGAGATTAGCATACCCAGCTGCAAGGTGTGCCCGAGGCAAGAGCAGCCTGGGGAGAAGGCACAGCCCAGCCATATGCTCTGCCCGGGGACAGAATTTGGGCCCTGCAAAGATAAAAGTCGAGCCCACAGTTCAAAAGGAGCAGAGATTGTTCACCTGGAACACCCACAGATCTGCTATGGAAGTAGATAGGTGACTGCACAGATTCTGGGATGCATAGCTGTGCTCACACTTGAGAGCTGACTCAGCACAAGGACTAAACTCTGTCTTTGGGGAGGCATCTCTCTTACCCACTCACCCATTAAGATATTACCAGAAGAACACTCACATTTCCTGCTAGCTGCCCAAAAAGCTTTTTAAAGCTGGGTTCGATGTCGTCTTCACTGATCTCAGTCTAAAAGACAGAAGCAGAGAATGGCAAAAGGAGGAAAGTTTCTGCCTGAGAAAGACTTAATGCATTTCCTTGCCCCTAGCGAAAAACAATTTAAAAGGCAAGGTTGAAGATACAAAGGGGTTTTTACTATGATTTCATTCAGTTTTATTTTCAGGGGCACCTCAAAATGCTGGCATTGCAAATGCTAGGAAAAAAACCCACCACACATGGGGTAGCTCCATTAGTAGGCAAAGCACCCCCAGCTCCAGAAAGACTGAACATATGGTGAGCCACAAATTACTCCTGGAAACAGCATCACATGCACAAACACCCCTACTGCTGAAAGCTGCACTCCTGGATTCCTGGAGAGCAAAGGGAATCTCTTGTGGCTCCAGTTAACCCTTCAGAGTGTACCTCTGCCTAGGAAGTCCAAGCTCTGGATAAAGGACAACACTTGTTTCCATTACATTGCTGATGATATTTCCATTTGCTTGACATCCAGCTATGGATATTGAAAGATCTTTTCCCATTCTACCAAAGTGGGACAACATTTCTTGATAATGCCTATAGAAAACATCACCCTGCACAGGGAACAGGCACTCCAACAAAATTATCTCCATTTAAAACATCTAATTTGATGTACCTCATCAAAATTGCCTTCAATTTCATCATCTATCACCCTAGAAAGAGAAAGAAATCAATATTAAAATCAAAACAAGTCACTTTTACAATGCTTTTCCTTCAAGCTTCAGTTCAACAGGTATTGTTTAAATCCTTAAACATGGAAATAACAATGAGCATTCAAAAATCACTGGATTAATCAGCCACAGACACTGCATAGCACAGCAAAAGCTGTATTTTGTCAGCTATGGCAATGAGAGTTTAAAAAGACAGTAAAAACTGTGCAATGTCCTGCAGAGCCACAGACAGGATGTTGGGGCTCACGTAACTCTTTGGGGTCACTGCCTACTTAGCACAGGACCAGGTTCTTGGGTGCAAATCAAACTTTGTCGAGTCACTTCTTCTTTAAAACGGCAAAAAAGTGAGAGCCCTAAGGTAACTCAGATGTGTTTCATGCTGTCCCCCAGGTGCTGAGGGAGCACCAGACCCTACAGATGGTGCCTAAGCACTCCTAAGGGCCCATCAAAAGCTGAATGTGTCCTCATACAACAGACATCCCCGTTTTCTCACTGCTGCAGGAATATGCAGCAAAACATTACAGGATAGAGGAAGGGTTTGCTTTGAAGCAGGGGAACTCAATACAAAAGACTCCACAGCCCTTCCTCAGGCTGTAGCCCAGCTGCTATTCAAGATGTGACGTGTCTAAGTCTTTTAATTTTAAATAAATAATAATAGAGGAAATAATAGGAATAACAACAACAACACTAATAACAATAATAATCATCTTCATCATCATCACGTCCCCCATGTGCCCCCACTGCTGTTGTTGTATGGCCACCAAAAACCACCTACGTGGAGTTTGCGTTTTTTTCAGAGAAGACTCTGAGGCAGAAGTCCCCGTTCTTGTTGGGTTCGAAGGTGGAGGGCACGATGATGTATTCTCCTGCAGGGAGCTTGAACCGGTTCAGCACCTCCCGGAGGTTGATGAAGGTGTTGGATTTTTCCCGGGCTTTGTTGGTCAGGAAGAAGTTTTTGCTCAGATGAATATTTGTCTGGCCAGAAAACTTAGGAAAAGCAAAGAAAGGGAAAAAAAACCCATGAAGTCTGCATGTGTTAATATTTACAAATTAAAAATATCACAGATATGTCAATTAGCTACGTATGGGGGAACAGAAAATAAAAGGAACAAGATGTCAGTTTGACAGAACTGAAAAAGAAGAGAAAGGGGGTGGGACTCCTGAGATGTGGCTGCAAATGTATTTTGCAGATCATTGCAATAAGTCATTCAGGTCGTGTTTTGTTTTGCAGATGGTGATGGGCGTCTGAAGACATCAGGCAAATTCTTCCACCAATCATTTTTCTTCAAACTGAGATGGCACTTGAGCCATGTCCCTCTAGTCCCCAGAGCTGGTGCCACCTGCAGATCAGCTCTGCCTCTGAGGTCAGGCTGCCTGAGAGCAGATCCCACTCATAGAGGGCTCCAAGAATAAAACAAAACAAAATAATAAAATAGAATCATATTTGGAGTGTAACATCTAGTGAAAGGTGTCCCTGCCCGTGGCAGGGGGTTGGAACTGGGTGATCTTTCAGGTCCCTTCCAACTCACACCATTCTATGATTCTTGATCTTCCAGAATGAACTCTTTTTGCAGGGTCTTACAGGTGGGCTGTTTCAGCTCTAGAAGCCAACTTCAGGAATGTGCATCTTTCAGAAACCTCCTCCTTCCTGTCCTCCCAGATTTTTAAGAATGAAGAAAGAACTTTTAAAACCTGTCAGACCTGCTGCATGGTGGGAGATAAAATTCCACCTTTTGGGGGAAAGAAGAGTCACAGGACTGTAGCTAGAATCATTTCTCTTATGGAAATAAGATATTTGGACCACTAGGGTGAGTGACAGAGTACTGCTAAGGCATTAAAAAGGTACATAGGACATTTAATTAACCAGTAGCACCATATCTTTTCCTGATGAAACCATACTTTACATAAAAGCTGGTTTGGGCACAGCCTCAGGAGCCATGGGATGCCCCGGCTGCTTTGCACGGACCCTCACAGGGACAGCAAACCCAGTAATGGGGTTACCCCGGGGTTTTGCTCAGCTTCAATCCTTCCTCTGAGGAGCAACAGCTCAGAGGCATCGCTGCATTGCCACCCCTCTGTGACCCCCAGGGTGTACTATTAGCTGCCTGCAGGCAGAAATAGAGAGAAACCAAAAGAGGCAGTGCTTAGGGAAATGAATATAAACACCTCCTTGGAATATTATTCATGAGTCAAACATGAACTCTGTGCAAACCTGGAAAAAGCAGCTGTGCTCTGGGGGAGCAAGTGTGGGGCTGGGCTGGGAAAAGAGCCATGGAAGAGCTGCTTTGGGGAGCTTCTGCAGCACTGAACACTCTTATCCCAATCCAGGACACTCTGAAAGTGACCCGTGGGCTCAAGGCCCCTTCCAGAATAAATGGCCTCTAACTTTAGACTCTTTGCAGTCGTGTTGTCCTGCAGTGAAGCAAGATCTCTGAACCTCTTCTTCCCACCAGCCATTGAGCCCCAACTCTGCACCTCGACCACCAACTCTTGCCACATACCTCTGGAGGCACCTGCAAGGAGAAAAGGAGAAAGTTATTTGCTTGTCGAATGGCATCTCCAGGGCTACTTCTTTTCACCATTAGTTAGCAAGGACATCCACATTCTTAAAAAAAAGAAACGAACCCAAAAGAAAAAAAGACTTGGCTTGAGGGGAAGGTGAATGTTATGCCCACATCACCCAAGGCTGAGTGCTGGCTCAGCTCCCAGCTCCATTCCAGAGGCAGGTGAGGCTCACCTGGGGCAGTGTGGGCACAGCCTGGCACAGCCACAGCCACAGCCAGGCTGGTTGTGGCTTCCTGCTGAATCTCCTCCCTGCAGCCCACCATGATTTTTATTGTAGGCTCAATTTCTCTACTATTTCTTCCCACCTCCCCTTTCACACTCCTGCCCCTCTGACCTCTCCTCCACCAGGAGAGGAGACAGGGGCTGAGCAAGACAATAATGCAGCTTTTTGTTTCTTTACAGCTTCCTTGCTGCAGCTGCCGTCTGACTCAACCCATGTGAGTTTAGATGGAAAGCCCAGCACGAGAACTGCACTATCCCATTTCTAGGGGGAATGATTTTCCCTCGTTCTCCCACATCCCTGCACAGCCTTCCTTGCCTCATAAATCGCAAAGCCGATGGTGTGCATGTCCTCCCCCATCTTCCTCTGCTTCCGACGGTGCTTCTGGATCAGCCCGATGAGGAAAGTGCAGCCCCCCTCGGGATCATCGGGGTCCTCGTCTTCTTCCTCCAGCTTGATTAAATACTGCGGATTCGTCCAGAAAGTGTCTGGGAAGTGGATTTAAGCAAACTGCTCGGAGGCTTCTTTGACACCAACCGTGATGATATTTAAACATGCCAGCTAGGACAGATCTGGCTCTGACTGCCAAAATCAGCGGTGAGAAGGGAAAACCAATGCACTGCCCTGCCTGCCCCCACCCCAGCCTTTACAACCACAACTGACACAACTCATCAGGGAGCCACATTTCCCAGACACCCACACTTTTTGGGGATTAGTCCTAGATATCCCCTAAGCCACCCCAAACCATCTCCCGGAAGCTCCCAGAGAAAGTACAAGTGGACAAGTAAAAGGTTTCTCCAGTTTTTCTTACTTGGGTAGTTCCTGCAGCCCCCTGCAGTGGCTCCTCGCCTCCAGTTCCCATCCAGCTTCAGCAGGCTCCACTTTTTGTACCTGTCATTTGCCAGGGTGTCTGGAGTCAGGTTGCAGATCTCCAGGCGGGAGTAATGCCTCAGGAAGTCGTTGAACGCCATCCTGTGGGAGGCAATGCCACTGGCAACGTCCCCTCAGGAGGGACAGGTTTTCCATACCACCACCTTGTCCATCCTCCCTCCCTGTCACTGTGATTTAGCACTAGGATTTGGGGTGAATTTGCACGCTCATCTTGGAGAGCAAACTGGGAGAGGTTACTCTGTATGAAAAAAAGCAGAGCAGTTGACATTCCCTTCTGCTGGAATGGGAACCCAGTGACACTTACCAAAATTCCCCGTCTTCATGTCTCCTGGTCAGTCGCTCTCGCACCTCAGGGTCAACACCACTCCAGTTTGGGCAGCTGGAAGAGAACCCCACATCAACTACAGCCTATGGGAAAGGTGAAACCCTAATGTAGCTGTTCTGGCACAAGATCTTTTAGTGGCTCCAGAATTCTCAAACCACTGCAGAATCAAAAATAGATGGACCTGGCACATAAAAACCTCACTTTTCAAATATCCAAGGTAAGGATGAGAGGCAGAGTGTTATTTTCAGAAAGTCCTAATGCCTGGACTGAGACAGAGCTTTGTATTAGAAAAAGGAAGAGCCAGATTAAAAACTGCCCATCCACAGAAGTGAGTAAACTCCAGCTTTCATGGCTGACAGCAGAAATGGATTTTTAAAGCCCTTTTAGAAAGTGAGTTTTCAGAAACTCACCACTGAATCCAGGCTGTTAAATATGCAGAAACTACAGGGAGCTTTGTAGGATTCACCAACCAAATCACTGCATCTTACACAAAGGCTGGAATCTGCGTGAAAGGCACCACATACTGTGATGGCTACGAGGGAGATGACAGTGAGGGAATGCTTCTCTCTGAAACAGTTCCATGTGAACATCACATCCAGACAGGACTTACAGAGGAATTTCAGGTAGGAAACAGACAGACAAGCACAGAAACATGACTGCACCCCTGCAGTAAAGGGCTACTGGCAACATGTAAGCCATTGACTCACTTGTCATTCCATTTCCCAGTCCACTCTACTTCTCCCCAAGGATTTCGGATTCTGATCAGCTTCTGCACTGTTCCTCGGAAGTTCACCTGATGGGATCAGAAGTGTAACGAGAGTTACCAGGGACTCAGCACTGTGCTGCCTCACTCATCTTCTACAGTAATTAAAAACAAGACAGAGCAAGTATCTTGGTGCTAGGCATGACAATGTGCACACATCTGGTCCAAAAGACATAAGTGCAACTGATTCTGAGTGAGCTTCGCACAGCCAGGCTTGTCCAGAGAAGTTTTACAGCACGCACAAACCAAAGCTCATGAAAACCAAAATGTCTGACTCGCGCTGCTAAAAAATTACCTCTGAAAGGATTACAAGCAAAGGGAATGTAAAACTGCTATACAACAGCCACAAAGCAGGTACAGAGATATTTCTCGAAGTCATCACTTAGGTATAAACTGCCTCTTCACATTCAAATGCCTTTTTACCCCCCTGCTTATATATAAGATGAGCCTATTACAACAGACAGGACACTCAGACTGGCCACAATCCCTCTGACCACACCAATGCCCCGCAGTGCAGCAGCCTCAGCCCCTCCTCTCGTCATCTGCTGGTCTCTGCACACACACAGAGGCCAGGCAGAGCACAGCGGTGAGAGCTTCAGTGAGAATACCCACTATTTCTGGGGAACACACAGCACTCACTCGAGGCAGGAGCTGGTGCACCTCTGGAGCCTGAAGCCAAGAAAGCTGCAGAGCAGCAGCAGCAGCACAGAGTCCAGAGATGACACCCCAGATGAACTATCCTCACAAAGTCTGCACAGATCTCCAAAGGAACAGCCTGGCTAAGTCATGCCTTCTTGTGAATTAAGGTGAACAAACTCCCTCTTCCCTGCTTTTGCTGTGAGAAGACGACCAAATACACCCACAAACCAGCACAGCGTGTCAGCAGCTCTCTACACCTCACCTTGAACTTTCAAAAATTATTTCAGGAACAATTATGGGTGAACTAACCAAAAATCCACTGCACCCATGGAAGGATGCCATGACCTGCTTCCTTTGCTTTGTCTTGCCTTCACCAGTCACCCGCTCTCGGGCACAAAATTCCTTGTGTTTGAGCACCATGCCCTGCTGAAAGGTGCTGTTCAGCAGGCACTTCAGGGACAATAATACGTGTTCTTCTCGCTTGGGACACATCTTGCTGTGCCTTTAAGGTAAAGTGTGGGCTGCTGTACAGAACTGCACTGAAGGGCCTGGTCACCAGCAGAGGGTAGCGTGCTCTCTGCACAGAGCTGCCCACCACCCTGCTCAGTGGGAAACCAGCCATGCTTATGGAATAAGAGTGGTTTTTTTGGTCAAACATCCAAGAAGGCAAATCTGTGTTTACCCAAAACACACCAACTAATTAAGCATTCCTTCAGAAAGAAAAGACTCAAACCCCCATTCAGCAAAGCAGGGGACACTCAAGAATTTGCAGTGTTGAAGATGGGTTTGTGGTTGCCACACACAGGACCTGCTGCACCCTGGGGTGGCACACCTACCTCCTCTGCCCCGGTGACCGAGTATGCGTGTCCCTTCACCAGCTTCTGGGAGGTGACTGCCTCCGTCTCTGCAGCACTGGTGATCTGGAGGAGCAGAGGACATCAGTGATTGCAGCTTCCCATGGGCAAGGGGATCCAACAGAACAAAGCTTCCCCCTCCAACAGAGCTTTCATCTCTCTGGGAGGCTGCGGGAGTGGTTTGGCAACAAGTGTGACAGTGCAGAGAGAGGGGACAGCAGCACATGTGGTGGTGCTGGAGCTCCAGGTACCATGTTTGTGGCATGGGGTGCACACCAGAAGCCCGGCACTGCAGCAAAGCTCCCTCCTGGCTCCAAAACACTCGGTGTGGTGCAGCCACTCCTGTGCATCTCCAAAGGGGATACACACAATAAACTCCATATTCTCAAGGGACCAGGAGAAAAACAGGGAGTGACTGGCCTGGTAAGTGATCCAGTGTGAACTGTGATCTCAGTGAGCCTGAGGCTACACTGGGATCACACCCAGGTTCAGCAAGGTCCAGTGCTTTGCTTCGAGGTCAAAACACCCCCTTCAGCTCCACAGCAGGGTGGGAGGTTTCCCTCCCTTTCCCCAGCCCTGCCACCCTACGACCTGCCCTGCAGGGCAGCAAGGGAACAGGCTGGACTTTGGATGCCATTGGTACCTGGAGGCACATCCCCCTCTCAATTTTTCACAGCCACTGCTTGGGCAGTCTAGCCTTTAAACACTGCAGAGAAAAGTCACTTCTTGCCAGACAGTGAATGTTGAACGACCCATGAAACATATGGCTGTCACTGTCTTCCCACCACCTCACAAGTGTGTGACCTCTAAACAAACGTATTTGAAGCTGGAACAGAGAGGATTGGATCGAGCAGGCAGGATTCCTGCTGTCAGTTCATAGCCTATTACTGCCCCACAGCACACTCTCTGTGTAATGCTTAATCTCTGTGTCCCTATTTCTCTTAGAGAAGAGAAGGAAAGATTTGACAAGGTTTTTTTTCAAAGGATAAACTCAGCAACAGTTAATTTACACTATAGAAAGTGCCAGCACTTACCAACAACATAACATATTTACTCTACCCCCACCTACCCAAGGGATTTGGATCAGTCTGGGGCAAAAATCCAGATGTCAGATTCTTATCTAAATGCAAACGAGTAAAACAGGCCTCAAAAATACCATGATGCCAAACTGACATTAACCAAGCACTTTTCCTGCTGTGAGGCTTCCCTCTCCTGGGACTCTGATTTAACTTGAAAAACAGGAGGAAACATTTACATTTATATTATGAACGGAGTTTTTGTAAACAATTTACCTTCCCTTTAGACATAACTAAGATGCAATCTCATTTGAGAGGAGGGTGATTACCACAATAATAATATTTAGACTCATTTCACTAAGGCTAAAAGCAATGCTGAATCCTTGAAGGCAGGGCCAAAGCTCCTCTTTTCTTTCTCATGCAGGTCCAGCTGCTGACAACGTGTCTTCCCATAAAACCTTTTAAAGGTCTGGCAACAGTCCGAGCCTCTCTGCTGCAAGAACAGAGCCCAGATTTTTTGGGAACATTTTAGGTACAACTTGTGCAACAAAAAGGCTGCAGCAAGGATGGACGTTGTCACCTCTGAGCACCTGACTGCAGGAGCCATTAGCAGCAGCTTTCTGTCCACACCCACTCAGCCTGTGCCATCTTGCTGCCAAGTGAAGGCTTTCTTAGGAACACACATGTCCATCAGGATCCCTAAGAAGTTCCCTGTGTGATTTGTTACCATGAGCCTACTTAACAGCAAAAGGTCTCATGGAAGAAGCACAACGGAGGGAATGAGCTTTTTACATGAACTAATGAAGCCTAAATGTCAACCTAACCCCCAGGAAGAGCACTACTGGGTCACATTCGTGGGTCAGATTCTCCAGGCACAAGGTAGAGTAGAGAACCATAGGCAGAGGGGACTGGCATCCCGTGTGCAGCTCCTGCTGTGTGCACAGCAAGAGCCCAGAAATAAACCTGCTAACTCACATCAATGGAGCAGCCAAGGAGAGAGCCTTTCTGGAGTGCCTTCTGAATGATTTTGAAGAGGTTGGGGGGTGGCTTCTGCAGCTCATACCATTCTGCAATGCCACCGGTGAAGTCCTCGAAGCCTTCGGTGGTGGTGCCACCAGAGAGGGACTCATAGGATCCGTTCAGCCTACATAGAATGGGGGACAGACACAAACATCAGGCTCCCTGCTCTCCTTTTCTCACACACTCACAACCATCAGGCTCCCTGTCCTCCTCTTCCCTTCAGGAGAGGCACTCAATGTGCCAGCTTTCACAGCGTTTCTGCTTTCAGGAGCGTGACAGCAGTTACAAACATGCCCCTCTGTTCAGCTTTGCTTCTTAGACCTCTGTACTCGGAAAGCCCAGCATAAAATATTATACAATCATGCATACAGCTTGCAGGTTCAGTCACATCAATGACAGGAACCATGAACACTATCTGAAGAAAAAATAATATTAAAAAAAATTAAGACCCAACAATTTGCCTCTCTAGTTCCACAGTCTTTAAACCCCTTTAATAATTATGGGTCTGATTTTCAGCGGATCTAAATTTCTTAAGTCAATTCAAAATAACAAAGTTAGAGGATAGAACTCCTCTCTGGCCAACCCAAAAATGGAGATTCGGATATGAGCATTGGACACAGACCTGGGCACACGGACTGATGTGCTTTGCACACTGAAGCACTGCGGCTGCCAAGCCCTCAGAGGTGCATAGAGCACATGAAATGGAGCTTCCCAGGCCCTGGTGACAGGAACAGCCTCACCACGAGATGCCAGAGTGACTTTTCTTGTCTAGCAACAAAGCCAATGCTTTCGGCTCCTTGTTTCAGGCATCTGTCAACAAAGCTGTACCAAAGGAGCCATTGTGGGACACCAGAAGCTGCAAAGGCTAATAAGTAGACTGACACTTTAAATGCACAGTATCCATAGAGTTGGGGATGCTATGAGGAAGCAGGGATGTGAGTGGGGTGGAAGCCTGGCCCCGACTCACTTGGCGTAGGCCTTCTCCAGCAGCGCGCTCCAGAACTCGCTGCCCTCCGCCGAGTGCACGAAGAGCAGCTCCCCGTTCTTGGTGGGCAGCCTGTCGTCCACCACCACGTCCACCCACTCCCCGTACTGCCAGAACTGAGGGAAAGAGAGTACAAACACCCATCACCACCCCGTGCTGTGCATTCCCATCACCAGGATGTTTATCTTTGAACGTCGGTTTCCCCGGGGAAAAGCAATCCCCCTCGCAGCCAGCTTCACCCACCCTGTTCAGGGATGCACACACTCAGCTGGCTCTGCTCAGGGAGGAAGGACCACGAAGGTAGCCCCTGCTCCCAGCTCTTTGATCTACGGCCTTGTTCCTTCCACCATCCTTTTTAGATGTCTCCCTTTTTCTGTCTGGCTCTTTGACGTCCCACAAAGCCATGCCAGGAAACATCACACATGCATACACAGACAGCCAAACTGGCTCCTGCCCAGCAGCACTAAGGGGAAAACGCTGTTTTCCACATACCTGGAAGTGGAAAATTCCTGCATATTTATCCTGGAAGCTCTGGTCTTTGGGAACGACACGGGCCAGAATTTCTTCATTCAGGGTGAGAGAAGCAATGGCAGCCAAGAGCCAACAGTCCCCTGTAAAAAGAAAAGGAAAACAAACCCCAAAACAGACAGCATTCATTATTCAAACTTTAGTTTTCGCACTGCATCAGGGTTGTGCATTATAACCAATAATCCCCTCAGCTGGGATAGCATGATCCTTCCCATCGCTTTATCTCTGAGACAGATTAAATATATGAACACAAATACCCTCCAGATCCAGGCAAGTGTTTCCTCAAGACTAAAGTCATTAAAAAAAAAAAGGACAAAGCAGGCTTTTTCTGACCTACCACCACAGTTATCACCCATTCTGGCACTGTTTGAAAGACAACTTAATATTTAATTGAGTGCCTACATGACAGGAAGCAGCATAGGGAAAAGGCAAAGAGCCTGTGGGCACACACAGGTACTTAGGGGTGCAATTTCTCCTCAAAGGGACAGTGTTTTCTCAAGCATAGGCTGCATTCCTTCCCTTCTCCATGTTTAATAAACATGTTGCCTTGCTATCCAGAGACCTGTCTTGCGGGCAAGCTCCCTTTAAGGTCTCTTGCCAGCCTCCCTGCAAACAGGAGCTCCTTTCACCTTACACATCTCTGCAGGCTCTTGCTCGAGGCCTCTCTGTTTAGCCCCACGTCTCGTCTCCAGCACAGTCACCAGAGAGCCAGGAAAGGCCTGAAGGCAGGCACTGTTTCCCAGTCCCACACACCTCTTCATCCTGCCTGGGATGGAGCCAACACACACCAGGCCCGAACGGCGCAGCCCCAGGGCCCAGGCTGCCTGGACAGTGTTTTTCCACACCACCTCCTGCCACGCAGAGGGAGGAAGAGAGAGACCTCAGCTCTATAAACTATATACCTCTACTTTCTGTAACTATTTTCAGAGCCCAGTTTTACTTTACCAGAGCAGTTACCTTTCTGCTCAGCCACGGGCCTCCTGTAGCCCATTAGCGAGGTGGTCAGAGATTTACAGACCCAGATGACCCCCTGACTGCCACGGCCCGGCACAAAACTCCTTGCTGCCATTACCAGATCCGCTGTTCCCTTGCTTTGTGAGCAGAGGGCAGTTGGCATTACACATGAGATCCCACAAAAGAGTCCTGCAGGTTCGATGTGTCACCCCGCCACAGCTGTCAGCAAGCCAGAGGCCAGCAAAGCAGCAGTCCCTACTCAGCCGCCTCTCTCCCATGGGAAAAGGCTCAAAACCTCATGGGTGAGAAGCTGGGATCCAAATGGGAGAAAGTCTCAGGGTGAGTTAACTCTAAAGCAGCCCTCGAGGTCCACCCTCAGGCCCAAATCCATCACTGTGCAGACAGCAGGAACACGGGCAACCTGCAGCTCCCTCCAGGCTGCCCTGGCTTTGCACAGCTGACCCCCAGCAGCAGCTCTGTGGAATACATCTGTCCCACACATCTTTTCACATCTCAGGAAAGGTGGAAGAAGTGAAATCGCAGAGTAATTTCAAAATCTGAAGTGCTTTTACTGCTTCACAGCCTGGATGGGAAGAACCGAACATAAAACTTTCCCTTCAGCCCTGTGTCTGTCTGCTTTTACTGCAATGGAAAAATCAGCATGTCAGAGAAGTTTTTAAACAGGAAAGTCACCTTGCTATTCTCCTGTGACAGACTACGAAGCAGTGATGAAATTCCCCTCCCCTACTCTGTCACAGCACATCCATCTCGCCCTGCAAAGTGGTGACTCCTCTCACAGCCTCCTTCAAGGAGCTGAGACCCTCTTCCCTGGCAGCTGCATCCAGAGGTACCACCACGCACTGCAAAAGTGTTTGCTGGGAAAGAGAGGGCCAGGAGGAAAGAGTCCGGCTCAGAGGGCAGCTGCTGCACCAGTCTTCCCAAGAAATATTAGCATTTCTATTCCATACCCAGGGCAGGGGCTGGGCAGGCAGACAGCAGCACAGGAGGAACAAATGAACAACTCAACACGGCCACAGCAGCTCAGGAAGCCTTGGACAAGAAGCTGATCAGGCCTCTAGGTTATGAGCACACACTTTAAGGCTGTAACACATCTTTAAGTCATGTTTCCCCTGGAGGTACAAAGCACGGAAATTCAAGGAGAAACTCCCCCCAGAGGACCTCCACGCCCTCAAGCAGAATTTATAGAATTTCCTTTACTTTCTAGCTGTCCCATCAAGGCAGACTGAAATTACAGCCTGTTGTAAAATCTCTCAGTTGAACTTTACACTGGTTTCTAACAAGAATTTGGAGTCAAACACAAATCTTAACTCTGACAACTCTGGGCAAGGTCTTGAGGTTTAAAGGCAGCTGCAGCATATATGGAAGACATTCTTTGGTTTCCACACTTAAAAGTGCTCAACAGCCAGGGTATCATCTCTACCTTTGTGAACAGCCATCACTAAAAGCACACCTGATAATTCACACCCTGGGTGAGAACAGATCTTGTGATTATACCTGGAGTTTTAGCCTGCACTAAGCAAGCCTGAGCAGGGTCTTCACCAAATAGTCTGAACTCTCAGAACTGGTGCTTCTGCAAGGTTCTTGACAATGATTTTCCTTTGACAGGGAAGGAAAGTCCAAGAGGCTGACAGACAGGTTGCTTAGAATCTGAAAGGAGTGTTAGCAACACTACATTGATCATAAATAACTTTTGTAAATGAAGAGTAGGCAAAACAAGGTTATCAGAAAAGGGAATACTATCAGGCTGTGAGTTTATCTATAACACATATTAACAAGAAGTGCTATTTTTTGTCCTGTCATTCTTACTTTTTGCTGCTTTCAATGTTTTACTTCTTATTTCCATACACCTATCTCTGCATTTACCTAATCTCCAGCTGTAACAAGAATGTTAGAAAAAAAAAAAAGTAATTGCAAGGCAAGCATAAATAGCCTTAAGGGCTTAAAATTAGCCATTCTGGAAAGAAAAGACAAACAAAACACACCCATCAAATGCCTAAAGGGCTGTAAGCAAAAGGCAGCTCCTCTGGTCACTGCACAGCTCATGTAAGAGTATGGGGTAAAAGGAAAAATGTACGTTCTGCCAATCACAGACTCATCATTATTTTAAAACAGTCTTAGATGAACAGCTACTGGATGTATTTATATTAATACCACAGCACTCCAGAAAGTTTTCTGATTTCAAACACGAGGCTATGGCAACTCACTGACAGCAGAGTGGCTGTCAGCATGAGAAAATCATGGGTCTCATTTTCTAAATTCAACCTATTCAATTTGTTATTTTTTCACACATTTGTGAAAAGGAAGAGACATCTGCAGCCAAAGAGCTGGGAGATCCCGTGCTGTTTACACCCCAGTGTTGTGATACCATGGTGTCATCCACTCCAAAAAAAGGTGGTTAAGGGTGAAGCAGGCTTCTCTGGCTTCGGATCCTCCCCTCAGCTGTAATGAGTCACCACATCCCATGTGCTGCCATCTGGAGCCAAATACCATCCCTGACTTTGGAGGTCTGACACTGCAAAACTAACTCCAAATACTTGCCTTTAAAAGTTTCTCCTAAGGAAAAAACCCACAAAACAGCAACAAAACAACAACAAACGAAAACCAAAAAAACCCCTCACAAGACCAAAATAAAGGATAAGCCAAATCCCAAGGGGCAGAACTTTGGTGTCTGGAGAACCTAATGAACTGCAAAGGGAACAACAACCCTTTCTGCACTGATGATCAGCTATGCCTTATACGCATCACAGTTTCTTATAGTCCAGGTCAAAAGCAATGAAACAAATGTATGCACCTGGCCAAAGACTCCTGAGCTAAAAGAAACTCTGCTCATTAGCTGAGCTGTTTGGTCACACTTTCCCTGCCAAGAAGCTGCCATGCAGACGTGATGGGTCCGTGTGCTCTGGATGCCTCATCTATCCCTGCAGTACTCCCAGATGTTCTGAAGGGCTCAGCAACAGCATTGAAACTCCCTGTGGGCACAGGTCTGTTGCTTTTTGATCAAGCCTTTTGGGGGATAAATGGGTCTACAAAAGCTTCCAACAGGAAAAAAGCAGCATAATAAAAACCACAGGTTTCCAAAAGCACCTGACATCTTCCAGTGCAATCTTCTCTATAACATCCTTAAATGTGATGGGACATGAATGTACAAAGTAAATACAAAGTTCAAGTAAATGGAAGCTTAAGCAAATTTATCAATACAAATGCTGGTGTCAGATAAGGCAGTGGCAAAAAGAAAAAAGAAAAAAAAGCATTTGTACAGTGCATCTGCCAGCCCCATTGTGTGAAAGAGCAGAGATTCCATACAGGCTCTTAGGAACTCAATGGCTATACAGAGATAAGATCAAAAGCATCTCATTTTGAATCAACAATTGTCACACAATACCAAAATCCTGCCCAGATTCATGAGAAGACAGCCAGGAGAGTCATCGCAGTACTTAGTGATGGTGAAAAAGGAGATACAAACAAGAACACTGACAACCTCTGATTCAAATATAGTCAGGAGGTACAAAAATACCAGCTGTGAGTCACTTCATATCCTCTGTTGATACCATATGGCCCCTTGAGAACATCTGACTAGTCCAAAGACCATTAGGGCAGCAAATGCCTTCCTCAATTTAAAACAGAGTTTGGTATTAGCAACAGCAATTTCACAACTCGAAAATGAAGCTTCAAATCTTTCATTCCCATGCTCTTGCTGCCACAGCATCTGGATAGAAAAGCGGGAATCCTGCAAAAGGCAGAAAGCAACTAAGTGACTCCAGAAACCAGCATCTCTACAGAAATGCCAGATGTTGAAATGGCATTAAACTTTAATTTCAGTTTGAAGAACTTCTTACTGTAAAGTTTCACAATAAAGAGATAACAGATGTCTGGCACGTGTGTTTAAGCACTGGCACATGCTTTATGCCAAAACAGTCATAGTGGGAGACATGGTATTGGGCGGAGAGAGCACAGGAAGGAAGCTGGTGACATGGCAACAACCCAAGGCACAACAGAGCCTAACCCACACCACCGATGATATTGAGGTATGATGAGAACGAAGTTCATAATCTAAGTATTTTTACTGTCAGGTATTTTTACACAAATGGCATCTGGTTGTCAAAGCACTAGCCTAAAAAACTTCTGAACGAAAACATAATCACAAAATATAAGCTTCCCTGCCTGTTACATTTTTGGGCATGAAAACACAAATAGCAGCAGTAGGACTAGAAACAAAGAAGTTGCAATGTGGTGAATATTTGAAAGCAAACAAACAGAACTTGGTTCCTTTGCCAACACCACTGCAGCAGCACAACACAGCTCGTATTAGTCATGTTTCCTACATGAGAGCTTCCCCTCAACCACACTATCTCATCTAATCTAAAGCCCTCTCACTACAGCTATGGAATAAATAGGAGCCTACTGCTTTCACTTTGCTTTATTTCTTCTCATGTCTCTGCAGACATCCTCCACCTAAACCCCCTTCAGTCAGGCAAGGCAGGAGGGAGGCTTCCAGACTGGGATAGCTGTGCCCTCACAGCCAGGCTAAGCCATTTGTTTCCCCCTATCCCCTGGCACTCCCCTGCAGCTCCCAGAGCTCCCCCAGAGAGCCCCACCAATGGGCTGCCATTGCACAAACTGAGCAAAAGCCACAGCAAAAGCAGAGGGCTTACAGGCTGGCTCATCCCTCCCAAAACACCCCAGTTTTGTCTTCCTTGAGAGCTGGCAACCACCAGGAAATCCCCCATACAACTTCTTTTCTCTCTACAGCATCCCCCCAGGCTTCAGAAGGTTCCTCCAGCTCAGCAGGACTCTCTCTGGGGAAAGAGAAGTCCTGCTACGCACACAACTGCTCTTCCAAGCAGATTGTTAAAGGCAGAAATGAGTCAGGCTGCTCCCAGGCACATGGATGTCGATGTGAAAGGAACTGGTCATGATGAGAAAACCATCAGGAAACCAGTGTGTGTCACCCCTGCTTGATGCGCACACAAAGGCTGTGCTCAGGGGCCACACACACGGTCCCCACCTGAAAATGCCAAGGAAAGGCGAGAAAGGTCTGATTTGATATGAATGGAGGCGGTAGGATGCAAAAGGAGGTATTTACAGAGTGAGTTACAGCCATGTATAAACCATGGTGTCCTGGGGCAGCACCTGCATGGAAAACTCAGCTTTCTGCCCCCACCTTACCTAAGGCCCCTTGGCAGATGTCCGTGCGAGTGGCTCCGCCAGTGATGAACTGGGGGTTGGAACACAGCTCCTGCGAACAAAACAAGCCTTGCATCACACGCAGCTACAGGCAAGGCAGGGAACAAGGCCCTGCTTGCAGCAAATTAACCAAACCATTGACCACAGCAGATGAACACCACAGAGACGGAGCGGGGCAGGAACGGGTGCGGGCACCAGACACACCAAGCACAGTGAGAATGGGAGCTGGTGACCAAGCTCGTGTGCAGCCATCGCACTTCACAGGACGTGCCAGGAGGTGCACTGCATTTTCACACACGTGCACACACCGCTCTGCCATTACCTCCCCACCACTGACTACGCCAAGGTCTTTCAGAAGCGCCTGGAGGCACCCCGGAGTCCACCTGACCCCATGGCTCCCATGACTGGCAGGGCTGCTTCGGGAATAAACCGCACGGTGGTCAACACATGGCTCTGCTGACGGAAAGAGTTAATGGAAGAGACAGCCCCGAGCGCTACCCAAAGCGATTTGTCCACACGGAGAGCTCTGGATGGAGAGGAAAACGACTCTTCTGCTTTGTTTGTTTTCCAGGCAGAGCAAGTCACGCTGCCAGCCTGTCCCCGGAGCAAAGGGGAGCCTCCGGTGCCCTGAGCATCCGCAGCTGCACGAAACAGGCGCACCGCGATTCTGCAGCCCGGGGAGAGCTCGCACCGCGCTCGGCAGCCGCGCCCCGACCCACCGCCCCCGCACGATTCAATCCACCCAAATTTACGGGGTGGTGGAAGGAGAAAAGCCGGGCGACACGGTGGAACGATGCTACCGGGGATCCCCACCCTTCCCCGCCGTCCTACCGTGGGTCTGCGCCAGACGACGCCCTGCGTCTTGTGCGAGCGGGGCCCCAGCTCCCGGTAGCCGAGGGCGGTGGGGCCGGCGGGGAAGGAGGGGTCCTGGAAGAGGCGCCCCTCCTGCAGGCACTCCTGGCGCAGCGCCCCGAAGTGCTGCCCCAGGTAGGGGACAGCGCGGTCGTGGCGCCCCGCGCCCGCCGCCGCCGCCCGCTCCTTCGCCAGCGCCTCCGCCATCCCCGCCATCGCGGCCACCGCCCCGCCCCGGCACGGAACAGAACATCCCGGCACGGCACATCCCGGCCCCGCCTGCCATCCCTCCCCTCCACCGGGTGCCACGCCACTGCTCAGCCCCGCCGCACCCCCCGCTTGGCTCGAGTGGCTCGGTCCCGGCAGTCGCGGATGGAGAAATCTCCCCTCCCGGTCTCTCCGGCTCGTTGCCCCGTGCAGAATCATCTCTGCCTCACTGGGCGCCTCATCAGCTTCACACCTGCGCCATCTCTGGCTCCCGGGTAGCCACATGTATCCATCAATACAAAAAAGTTGATATTTTCCAGAGCTATCCGTATCAATTCTCTAAGTTTAGACAAAAAAAAAGACAAAGGAAGGGAAAAACCTAGTACGGCTCAAATCCCACTACGGTACGTCTGTACTTCGCGTTGTCAGCTTGTTACAACTTTGAACACTGCAGGTGACAGAGATCGCTCACGGCTTGATTTGCTGGTGGTAACCACAGCACGTGTTTTGCCACTGCTGGCATGGACCCACCTACACCCCCGCACAGCCCAAACCACAAACAATGAGTTCCCTCCGAGTTTCCCCGAAACACGCACACATGGTGCGGGGGAAGAGAGCGTCTCTGTTTTGGCAGTGAGTTGCTGCCAAGAGTAGCTGAAATGCTGCTGCTGGCACCCGTGTAGAACAGCAACCGTCCGAGGGAGAATTCAAACCATTTGTTTCATATTTTAGGTCTGACTCAGGATGTGCTGGTGCCAGGCAGTGTTCCCTGGGCAGCTCACAGAGGCTGTGAGCCCTTCGTGCTGCATCCACCGCCCACACTGGCTGCCCAGCTGCCTTGGAAGGACAGGCACCTCTTTTTGCACATTGTTTTCCAAGACCTGGATGCACAAAACAGTGCTTTGGAGCCATTCTACCTGACTAAAATGAACATTATTGCGTGAAAATGCTGAAAGAACCTTAAATTCCTGGCAGTACTGTTTGCTGAGATGTGGTGGGAAATTTTCCTTCATTGCTGGTACATGGTGCTCCAAACCACTCTCTGTTTGCTCGGTAGTTTTGCACTTCCATTATTTATTATTCCTCTTCCTAAGCTCATCCCAGGTCCTATTTGCACAGTTCATGGTAAGCCATCTCCATTGAACAGAAAAAAGAGCTAAATGTTGCCCATTCAGTTCCCAGTGTAGCAGAGGAGACCGCCAAAATATTTTTGTCATTAGATGTGAATGGTACGAGCAGCACCAGCCTGTGTAGATCATGGCCGTGCAAGGAAACTGCCCTGATACCACCTGGTTGTCCAAACCTGGCAAGGCACAGTCAAACCCTTGCTGTGCTTTGAAGATGCCTCCTGCTCTCTATGGGTCAGAAGGGCTCTCTTTATTGAGGGGATAATGGTATTTTTAGCAGCACGTGGGAAATCAATCACACATGGAGAGCTGGAAGCAGATCCAGTAATGTTATGTGCCACAAGCTGTGTGCACTCAGTTGAGGGTGTGCCTTTAGCCAAGGTCTCCAGCATGGCTGTGCTGAAGCTCGAGCAGGACACAGAGTGGCACTGGAGGATGGTTTTGCTCAGCTGTTTAGATTTATTAAGCACTGCTGAGTTATCTCACAGGCAAGGCCATCTCCTGGAGCAGGAGACACCAACACCTCGCCACCTGGGAGTTTAACTGGCAGTGGGCTGTGTTGCACCCTAACATGACAGATCTGGGAGCTGCAGAGCTGCTCAAAAAGCATTTGTTTGGCTCCACACAGTGGTTTGAATCTGTACAGCTGCCACAGGCCAGACTTCTCTGGTTTTATGAGTCAGAGTAAAACGAAACCAGAGTCAGTTCAAAGCAATGGTTTTCACTGCCCCACAAAACCAGTTTTGGTTTTTGAACTCCTCTACTCTAGCTATTTTCCAGCAGATGCAGAAGTTTAAGCTGGGTCCTAAATTTGTCATTTAATTACTTTGCTTTTCTTAGCCATCTCCCCTGTGCCCCATGGAGGATACTCATAGACCACTCTGGAATCCGCTGGCAGCCGACAGCCTCTACTGGACAAAAATCAAGACCAAGTGTGTGCAAGAATCTTATGTGGCTGCTCTGCTCAGCCAGAGCTACCAGAGTTTTCTTAGAGTCTCTGTGGTGCAATGAGGGTTGAGAGGGAGCCGAACAGAAAAGGAGAAGAACAGAAGGAAGTAAAGCCAGATAGAAATTCAACCAGCAAGGATTCAATTAAGCAGTGGGAGAGGTACCTGGGGCAATGCAGGGAAGGGGTATATTTACAACCCAGGCTTGTTAGACTGTTACCAAACTTATAGGGACTGTACTGTCCCAGATGTTTTAATGACAGACAAGGATATACTGGTGTAATACAGAATTTCTTATATGGGAAGTTGGCTGTCCCTGCAGCCACGGGAACAGCCTGCCCACAAAGTCCTCTGCAGCCAGGTAAGTCGACAAGTCAACTACTTCCACTTCCAGCCCAGCAGCAGATGTGGATGGGAGTCCACAATTAGAGGCAAGGAAGTTCTTTTGAGCACTACCTGAGCCAGTTCCTTCATTTTCTACATACTCACACAATATGCCCATTTTCTTTAAAGAAAGAGATGATTTCCATTTGACTATGAGATCAGCGTGATGCTCTTAGGGGAAAGTAGCAGTTCCACAATAGTTACCCACTTGCATCTCCCTAAAACCAGGCAACTTCAGAAGGAAAAAGAAATCTGACTTCTTCTTAATCTCTCTGCACACCTGCAGCTCTTCAAAGAAGTCACCAACTCTCACATTTTGCAAGTGAGTGGTTTCAGCTATTGCTGCAGCAGCTCCTTCTGGTTCCTGATAAGGAGTATCCAGCTGCCATTCACAGCATGGAATTTTAGGCCGGATGGGCTTGTCCTTTCCTGTGCCCATACTCAGCAATTGTGAGTGACTCAGAGCTGCTCTGCCTTGCACCATCCCTCCTCCCTCTTGCTCATCTGCCCTTTCATCATACACAGATACTGAGGAACAATGGGGAACAAATGGCCAACAGCTCAGGAAGGGAGGAATGGGCCCATGCACCTGCTGGGCTCCTGTTCTACTTCCCAGGAACTGCCCCATCCTCACTAGGATGGGGGTGGTTTCCCAGGGGAGGAGGCTTGCAGTAGCAGTAGTGGTGTTTCATGAGGAAGGGAATTGCTTTCCTGTCTGAAGCTGGGATCTGGAGAGGTACTGAGCTTTCCCCGACATCACAAGGTGGCTCCAGCCCTGGCCAGTTCAGTGTGAGGTGTCAGAAAGACCTGAGTCATCCTGCAAAACCCAGCTATTCTTCCCAGCTTCCTTCCCAGTGCTAAACCATCATTCTGCACCAGCCCAACTTATGTTGTGGAGCTTCACACCTGGGGTGCAGGCATTACCTCTGCAGGATATTATCTTCCTCCTCCCTCAGGCACCAACAATTTTCTGACTTTCATAAAACAACCAAGCAGGATCAGAGCTAATTTCAGATGTGTTTCCCAATAGGGAACCTGCCAGGCTGCAGCTTGCAGCAACCCTTCCCTCCCCAAACACTCGGATAAAATATTGCAACCTCTAAAACAATAATCTTAGAGACAAACATTTAGGAACTTTCATAGCTCCCAATAGTCTTCCTATTGATAGTCACTCCATTTTCACAGTAATGGGGTGGGTAGGAGCCCATACATCTAGAATAGGAGAAGGCAAGCTCTCAGACTCAAACTAAGCTGTTTTCATGCTGCAGAGTCTGCAGTACAGCGAAGCAGATTTAATCCTCATTAGCCAGGTGCTGCAGTACAGGAGAGCCCTCTCATTTCTCTCTAATGCACTATATCAGAAATGTATCTGGAACTGCTGGGTAATTGGCAGTTATTTTCTTCTAAAGATTTCCTCATATACGGAACAGTCCTGACTGTGTGGAGTTTTCAGTCTCTTCTTTGAAGCCCAGGTGATGCATTTTCCTGGTTTAATTGGTTCTTCCCTATTCCCCTTACCCTCTTGCTATCATCAAGAAAGGGGGAGAAGGAAAGGAAAGCAGAAAGAGCCAGGCAAAAAATATGCAAATCCCAGAAGCAACAAAAATCAGAATAATTGTTATAACTGTTAACCCTAGGGGTGAACGCCACCTCAGCAGCAGTTTTTGAGTCATGGGGAACCTGAAAACTTTTCCTCGTATAATACGACTGTCAGCTGTTGCTGCAGTCAACTATACAGTCATCATCACCTCCTCTTCATTATATCCTCTAGATGGTGCTTGTGTATCACTTTCTGCACAAAATAAATCATGCTACTGCTGATCAAGCTCGGAAAATGGATTTCAAGTGCTGTGACGGATCACTAGCATCAAACAATTGTGGTGGACACACTGGGTGGTTACCTGGTCCAAGCCCCTCCCAGAGAACAGGGTTGTCCTCAGCCTCTTTCCAAATGTGAAAACTGAAATTTATTATTAAAATCTGATTGTATTTCATAGAATTATAGATTGGTTTGTGTTGGAAGGGACCCTAAATATCATCTTGTTCCAACCTCCCTACTATGGGCAGGGACACCTTTCACTAGAATAGGCTGCCCAAAGGCCCATCCAGCCTGGCCTTGAACACTTCCAGGGATGGGACATCCACAACCTCTCTGGGAAACCTGTGCCAGAGCCTCACCATCCTTACAGTGAAGAATTTCTACTTAATGTTTCATCTAAACCTCCCCTCTGTCCATTTGAAGATACATTCTCACTTGTCTTATCACCCCAAACTCTGTAAAAATTCCCTCTCCAGCTTTCTGGTAGCCTCCTTTAGGAACTGGAAGGTGCTGTAAGGTCTTCCTGGAGCTTTTTCTTCTCCAGACTGAACAACCCCAGTTCTCTCAGCCTGTCTCCACAGGGGAGGTGCTCCTACTTTTTGTCTGTCTGTCCCTGTTACACTCTGGTGATGCGCAAGGGTTCACCCCTGCCATGCCCACTCACATCTTGTGGTAACTGGAGTTACAGAGCACACAGCATATCAAGTGTACGTCTGAAAAAGTACATGGAAAACAAAGTATTCAAAATGTTCAAAATGATCTTTTCCAGTTGCTGGAGCACCATGCTTTTCCATGAACAACCTTGCCAAGCTTGCAGCTTACAGCAATCACAGCAAAGTGGGAGCATTCCTCTGGACCACAGGAAGAGAGGAAATTTCAGCACAAGGCACTGGTGCAGAGTGGGGAAGAAAGCAGTATTCTGCCTCGTGAGCAAAGAAAGTGGGTACCTCTGAGTGGGTCTATTTGACAGGAAAACAAATCCACCCCGGAAAGAAAAAACCCTCCCCTCAACCCTTTATTATTCCACTCCTCACTCTGGTTCAGTACACAGACATACCTGGAAGAACTGAAATGTAACAGGGATAAAAAGCTGGCCATCCTTTTCCTTTACTCAATTTCAACAGTATTACTTTAATTTTGGGGTAACTGATATATCAATTCCCTCAGCCCAGCCTTCATTACCTGGAACTGACCAAGTCATTTTGTTTCCTCCTTTGCATTCACCCTCTTCAAATATTTACAGACAAGCAACCCGGCTAGCCTCTATTTGGACTCCTTATCTCACCAGGTTTCAGTCCTTAAGAATTCTCTCTTCCCTTCCCCACACCTTCTGTCTAAATTTACCTAGAGGTAGTCATCAAACATGCTCCTTGGCAAACAAAGTTACTGTTTACCCAGCTCTTAGCTGGACACGCAGTGCCTTTGCTGGGCAATCCCAGTCATTTTACAGGATGACGGCAGAGAGCAGCTGTGCTCCATAGAAAATGTTTCCTCTTTCAGTTTTTGAACCTACAGACATCTCCAGGCACCTTGCCAGGGAGGTGGGCACCCCTGTGTCAGTACAAAATGGGGTTGCCAGGGTAAAAATGGAGTTTTTCTCCTACAAGAACAGGAACCACTATTTCCTAAGGTCTATAAAGCCTTCTGTACCCAGGGCTTTCTTTGTTTTCTGCCTGTAAATATTTTATATGCAGGAAACACCACCAGAAGGCTGTAAATATGATGGGTATTCTCTCACTAGCTGAGACAGGACTACATTTTTATAGATGGGGACGTTTTAGTGACTTCTGCCCAAGGTGACACTGGAGAGGGGTAGCAGGGCTTACCAGCTTCCCTCCTATCTGGTGAAACAATTTCCCATTTTTGGCTTAGGTCATGCTCCTGGATTGTATCCTTGCCCTCTGCAAGTGGCCAGCTCTAGCTCTGTCAACTTCACATCTCTTGTTGCTAATAAATTAAATTATAAATTCATACTGCTTTCAGAGTACCAGAGAGAGAGGTCTTTTTAAAAAAAAACTCACAAGTTAAGCCAGAAGTGGGCTCAACTTTTCCCTAGCTTTAAAACTCCATGGCATCTCCATAGCCTTGTAAGCTGTAGCAATAGATATACAGCTCCAGTTTTTGTGGCTGCACAACCCTCCAACAGCACAGAGCATGATCTTAGAAGGAGGAAAGGAGTTTTGAACCATCTTCACCTGGATTTTGAAAGGACTGATCCTTAAACCTGACAGCACACAGAACGCACACAGTCTCTTTCTATCTGTTAACAGGTGTGCCTGCAAAAAGTTCCTCCTAGCTTCTTGCTAAAATAGTATTTTAAAAAGACAGCAAAAAAAAGCAAATCCTATGGGAGTAGTAGCAGGCACTGCCCATAATCCCAGCCATGGTGGCTGTGGCTCCCGCCCGTTTTAAAAATGGGGATTTTCTCTTCGGGTGCCTCCTCCCTGCAGGGTTGCTGGAGCGCTTGGGGCAGTCCTTGGCTCCACCCGAGCCTGCTGCCTGCCCGTGCTCACCTCCACTCTTTGCCCTGGAGGCAAAGGCAGAGCTGCAGCACACACCGGGAGGGTGGGCAGCATGTCCAGGGTCACGGCAAGACTCTGCCAAGAACGAGCTGCAGCGGATGGGCTCGGATCCAACAGGAATGCCATCAAGTATTTGAAGCAGGACTATGAAGCCCTGAAGCAGCAGTGCCTGCAGACTGGCACGCTGTTCAAGGATGAAGAGTTCCCAGCCTGTCCTTCTGCTCTGGGCTACCAGGACCTGGGACCATACTCCTTCAAAACTCAGGGGATAGTCTGGAAGCGCCCCACGGTAAGAGTGCTCTGTAAATGCCTATTTCACTGCATTCAAATCTAGCCAAAGCCCAGCTGAACAGCCAGGTTAAATCAGTGGTGAGCCTGAATATCCACTGTTCCTGTATGTCTTGTTTCTTAATTCTATCTTGCTTTACTTCCACGGCAGAAGCAAGGTTGGAAAGAGGGGTGGGAAAAGAAATTATTGTCTTCTAAGCCCATTATAGAGCAAGGAATCCTATAACTGCTTCATGGGAACCTGCTTCCTTCCTATCCATTTGAGCTCCAGAGAGCTACAAGTCCAGGGTGCAATCCAGAGATGGATGCAAAAGCCCCACATATATCCAGCCACCCCAGGAGCCATTGGCTATCAATTGTAACAGCACCCACACCGAGGTCTTGCCACTGTACCCCTCAGGAAATCACGCTAATACTTAAATAAAATCCTCTGCCTCACTTCAAGGTGCCTGTAACAGTTAAATAGCAACTGACTGGAAATGCTCTTACCTAAATAAGTGTATCCTACAAATGGCCTCTGATTCTAAGAAAGTAATTTTCATCAGCAAAGGTTAGATGAGGATTTTTTTTTTTTAAAGTCATGAAATCAGGGCTTCAGAGATTTTTCTGCACTCTCATTTTTCAGTCTTTTATTTCTGTCCGTACTTACTTCTCCTTTGTCATTTTGCAACATCAAGAAATATTTTTTAAAAATGGGGATTTTCCCCCCTACCAAATTACTTACCTCCATCTGGTGGAGGAAAGGAGAATGAGAAGAACAGAAAATTTCTAGGCTTTGGGCTTTATAATTTTTTCACCTGAAAAGTGAGAAACAGGAACTTGCAGGTTTAGTAACTCCAGGTGTAATAACCCTGGCAACCCCATTTATCCATCAGCAGCTCACTTTGGCACCGAGGTGTTACCTCAACAAGTACCGTGGATTTGTGTCTTGGCTTTGCCTGTCCTTGGAGAAGACCTGCCTCAGCAAACTCATTAAATTAGACTTGGGCTTCTCATACAAGAACAGTGTTGAACCTGCTGCAGGTGTAGACACAGCCACAAGCGTAGCAGGGTGAGGAATAACTGAGGGCTGAGATCCAACAGGGTTAAATGTCCCAGTCCTGCCTGCCAGAGACCAACCCGTGTGGGACCTCTGAGGGGAAACTCAGCTGTGTGAAAGGTGCATGTGGCACCTGAGAGTGGCTCAGGAAGGTCAGCTATCTGGGTGAGTAATAAGTCATATGCAGCAGACTGACACCAGCTGCACCGCTTTGGAGGGAGAAAAAACTACACAGAACCTTCTGTGTGGTGGGTAACCTACTGCTGGATCCCTCTCCACTGGACAGAAGCAAAAGGATGTAGCTGAGATGATGCCTATTGGAGAGAAGATTCACAAACTGGCTCTTTATCATGCACAAGAAGTCCTGGGTTGTCTCTGTCTCTCCACAGGATGCTCAGAGCTGACAACTGCTGCTCTCGAGGAGAGCCAGTGACTGCCTAAACTGTCCTCAACCCTGCTTGCCAAGTTAGGCTTCCTATAAACCGCTCCTTGCTGCCATCCAGAAGCTCATGGAAAATTCACAGAAAAACAGAAAAGGCTTTTGTCTCTAGAGAGACAATAATAACTTCCTAATATAGGCCATGAGTTGTTGGAGAGCTCAGAGCTGGGATAGGAGTGACAGTCATTGCCATAACCCACTTGGCTGGCCCCAAAGGGCCAGGAAGAAAGGGGGGTTGATGCTAATAAAAGCATTTGTGTGGTTGGCCTCCCAGGAAGCAGGGTCAGGGTAGGGGAACATCCTCCACACTGTTGGCAGTGGAAACTTAGCACAGTTCCAGTGGCACAGGCAGCAGCCACAGTCACAAACTCTTTTGTGCTGCTTGAACCAAAATCCCAGCAAGATAAAATAAGATGTAAATGCTGAGGTGAATTTTCACCTCTGTCTCCACAGCAGCAAAAATTCTCGGTAGTATCACTGACAGTGCCTAGTAGCAAAGGGCATCAGGATTTGCCTCAAAAAAAATACATGCAATCCTCAATTTAATAAGGAAATGTTGTCCTGGGACCGTGTTAGAACAGAGGGGAAAGGATATATTTTTAAAGAAATGTTGAAAGTGTTTAATAGTTTTTGAATTTGAAATGAGGAACAAGGGAACTTTTCAGACCAGAAAGGGTGATGCAAACTTTGAAATGGTGTCTTTTCAGGAGTTATGTGCCAACCCTCAGTTTATAATTGGAGGAGCTACCCGAACAGATGTCTGCCAAGGAGAGCTGGGTACGTACAGTGCTTCTGAATTTGTTTTGGAAGAAGAAAAAGAAATGAAGCTTCATTTAAAAACTCCTGATACATGGACCATTTTGTTGGCTATCTCCCAGACATAGTATGGAGGGAAGAATACCCAAGAAGAGGACTCACATACCAGCTGCCTGAGACAGGGTACATGTGGGCTTGTAAGAGCTATGTCAAAATTGGAAGACATCTAACTGTCTCCTGGAGGAAGGAAGTAATTATGTGAAACAGAAAACTGGTTTGCTTTTGACCTCTTAAAACAGAGGGTAGATGCCAGCCTAAGCACGGGAGCACTTGCCCTGAGGCAAGAGAGTGGGATTCGAGCCCATGCCAGCGAGATCAGCTCCAAAGACTCAGGGGACAAGGGACACCAGGGGAGTTTTCTGCTGTAGCCTAGTCCTTAGGGACTTTTATTTGGGAGGCAGAGCAAGTTCCAGCCTCAGTTTCACACAAAACAAACACACAACAACCAAGGAACAGAGCAGGGACTGGTTTAGAAGGGGCTGGGTCTCTGATGTGCCATTTTGTGTCAAGGAGGATGGTCCAAGCACGAGTTAGAAACAAGGACCATATCAGAAAAAAATGAATAGAAAATGTAAACTTTGTAATACCATCCACAACAAACAAATTGTTCCAAGCCCTTCATGCTGAACGCTCCTTTCTGCTTGAACAGCATTCATGTAGAACTGTGAGCAGGGACAGGAGCAACCAGGAACCAGCCACAAGGACAAAAAAGGCAGTGCTGCTCAGCTCCCCAAATCAGGGCCTGATGCAGAGGAAGTATCTCTCAGGCAGCACTCATCCTCTCCGAGACATCCATCATAAAAAACCTTCCTTACCCATTTTTCTGCAGTGCTTGCCTTTGGCTAAACAGAGCTGCTGTGCAAGTGGCCAGAAGGGAGCTGTAAGGGGACTTTATTCCCCCTGGGAGTAGCTGCTGCAGCAGCTGCCTTCCCTGCCTGCCTCGCTGATAAGATCCAGCTGCAGAGGACAGCAGCAGCAGCAAACCCTTGACTGCACGGAGAGGCGAGAAGGCTGAAACTCTTGTAATGAGAATTTGATAGATTAGACACAGAGAAACCAGCCTTTCTCCCTCCTGTGCTGCTAACTGCAGTACTCCTGACCTCACTGGTCTTCCAGCACATCCATTGTGCAAATGAGATTGAAACAATTTCTGCAAGTCGTTGGCGATAAATAACACCAGTGCTGCTCTTGTAAACACAGCACTATTAAAGCAATTGCTAAAAAATTCCCTGGTGTGTGGGCTTGCACTCCAAATGCTAAAAATAAGATGCCCAATCATATACTTGCTTCAGGATATTTATTTGGTGGATGCTGGAATGGAGTATGGGGAAATCACTTACTGTATTTCAGGAGAATGGCCCAAATAAGTAGTAAAAGCGACATTTCTTGTCACCTCCTATTTGGAAACTTTCTATAATGGCATTAAAAAAAAAAAAATAAGAGCATACACCTGAAGTAAAACCTCATTTTCCCTGACAGTTTACAAGCCATAAGACTGAAAAATATTATCTGTTCTTAAACTAGAAGAGGCCAGTGCATTATTTGTGTTTAGCCTAGAAACTGACTACAAATACCCTGAGCCCTTTTCTGTTTCTGTCACCTGCTGAATGCTTCTGTAGAGTCCCTGTCCCTTGTGCTAAATGGGCTTTCCTTAGAGATCAGTGCAAAAATCCATCACATAGTCGTAACAACAGAACTGGACCCCAAAACCTCCTGTGAATCTGGGGATGGTGCCTTGCTCTGGGTTTTCCCAAGACAGCTTTTGGTGGGCAGTAACCCAAGGGCTGGTCCTGAAAACTACCCCAAACCTAGAAGAAAAGCCCCAAAATCTGATTCTGCTTTAATTAGGAGCTTGATTTTCTCCCTCTCTCTCTCTCACTCTCTCACAAAAAAAAAAAAANTAATGAAAGATAATCCAATTTGTTTCTGCAAGGCTGTTTACAATTGCTTCTACACACACTGACCCTTCACAAAAATAAACTGCAGGCATGGGACTTCCCTTCCAGCCTTCAGGTATTTGCTTTACATCTCTGAGGCATACTAAGCCTTTTTGGTCTTTGATCCAATACCTTGAATATCAAAGCTCTTGTTACTAAAACCCTCATGTAAAACACTTCCATTGAAACATATTCAATTGAAAACCCTGATTACATATTTACATAAGCCACGTATGTGACTGGGTAACACGTCCTTCAGGGAAATAGAGCCTATTTTTAATAATATTCTCTGACATGTTTCTTTTCTTTTAAAAATAAAACTGCAAGTCTGGGTTTATATGAACAAAAGGAACAAGAAAACCCAGAGTTAGTCTCACTCCATTAAAATTATTTCTTTGACAACAACATAAGCTAGATGAATATTAGCTTGCGAAGTTTGATGGGGACTTGAAAGACTTGAAATATTTTAAACATTCTTTGAACCATATCTTTTTGATAGCCTAGTAACAACTTGAAATGTAGTCACATAGTCTTAGTTATTAAAGGTGACTTATGAAGTTTTCCTGCTGCTATCTGAATACGTTAACCCGAGGACTGTTTGCCGAAGTTCTTAAGTAGTAAGTGGCATAAATTTAATTTAAATAATATAAAACGTACTGAAACCCCCTCAGTTTAATATTAGCTTTCCAGATCCACACTATTTATATTCATGAGTTGCCTTTTGTTCTGAACGCCCAGAGGCCACTCCAGGCACGGCAGCTCCCAGGGCCTGGGCTGGCAGCTGGAGGAGTTTCCTGAAGCCAAGGCAAATGCACCGGTTCACACCAGCCCAGGAGCCCACCCCTCGTGTGCTTTGTGCATGCCTTGTCCTACAGGCAGATTTGGGGAGATTACAGGTATCCTGGAGAACAAACCAAAGCCTGACAGCTCTGAGATAGATCTGATACCTGTTGAGTGAGCCTTTGAAGTGGCTGTAGGCAGGAGAGAACTTAATACTACTGGGTTTGTTCACTTACTTTGCTGTAGACATTAATACACGGCCCTTCTGACATTCAATCCCATGGGCTCAGGGATATTGGAGATCCTGGTTCTAGCAAATATATCCCACTGATGTCAAAAAATACATTCACTAACAACTCTGAGACCCCAAGGAGAAGAAAGCCTGTTCCTTTGCTGGATTTTCCTTCGCCTTTCTGTATACAGCTGCACAGCAAAATTCATTTCCATAGAAAACCTCAGAAAGTCTTTAGAAATCTCAAAGCAGAGGCAACCTGCACTTCCATAAATTATAAGCTAGTGGGTCAGTGCTTCCTTGTTGTCTGGTGTGATGCCCCAGGTACTACAAGCTCTGAAGAAGGGCTTCCAGCAGAGACTAAAGCTGAGAGTCAGAGCTGCTTGGCAATCCAGGAAGCCACAGCATTGCGTTTGGATCCTTTCTGAACACCAGGCATTGCTGAAACAGCAACAAGCCAGAACAGAGCCAGGACAGAAATGCCTCTGTGCTGTCCAGTTGCATCCCGGAACCAGACACTTGGCCTTTTGGCTGAAACTCACCATCTCTGAGTCAAAGGAGAGTTTAGATGCTCTGTGTCTAGACACTTTGATGGTAGCTAAACAGAAACTGAGCACAGCTCTGGAGCAACTGAAACTAATCAAATTTCTCATTTATTTTATGGCCTCTGCAAGTGGAGTATGCTTGGGTAAACATCATCAATACAGAGGAGTCGCTGAGCTGCCAGGTCACCAAGGATTCGTTATTCGCTGCAGCAATTCGATTATCTCTGTAAACCAGGAGCTGCCTGGGTAGCACTGAGGACATGAGCCAACTCAGGACATCTGTGAGCAGCAAGAGATTCTATTTCAAGTGCACTAACAGTCAAAGTAATTCTCCAAGATCACACACACAGACACATATAGATATACATACACACATGCAGGAGCTGGGCACAGCTAGGCTTCATGTTTACCCTTTCCACCACAAACTCAAGGTCAGAATTGCTTAAATTATAAAAAAAAAAAAAACCAAAAAGATGAACCATCCCAAAATTTCACTTTAATACCTTTTCAAATGACTTCTGATCCAGGAATCAAGCCGGCTTCTTTATAGGACATTCAGCAGCAGCAGTAAACACTGTAATTGGCACTTGTCTGAAATTTTTCTTCGTGAAATATGAGACTGAGCAGAAGCAGTGATATGTGTCCGTAAATGATTTAGCTTTGCAGGGCTAATATTGAGAAGGCTTTAAAAAAAAAATACTTATTTTTATAAGCTAAAATGCTGCAACTTTAAACCCATGCGGAGGGCAGAAATGCTTTTTGATATTGTCATTTTTCTGACTGTGAGCTATTTGAAATACATTCTAATTAACTGGTCAATTGGCCTCTTTTTCTGTCCCTCAAAAAAATTCCCTTTTTAAGAATGGAATAAAATAGTTTCCTCAGACTGTGAAAGATTACTTATAACCTACAGCTGAACCAGGACAAGTTTGAGGGTGCCTTTCTGGGGAGCTTGTGCTCTTGTGCTGTCCTGTAGGCACAGCCACAAACTCTGAAACTTGCTGCGGGCAAAATGACGTTGAACTTTGAAGAAGGGAACAGGAACTGTCAATTTGTACTCTTTTAGAACTAGTCGTATATTACCTAGTAGGGCTGAGAAAGCTTATTGATAGGCCAGGATCCCATTGTGGTGTTCAAGAAGGTAAGAGGCCAGCTGCACAATTTACGCCCCGTCATGGAAGCTCCTTGATATGGACAGATTCCCACATCCTCTGAACTTAAATATCACAGGAGCTTGAATGTCATGCATCTCTGCTATACGAAGGTGCCCCCAAACCATCTTCATTCAGGCACACTTCCATTTTTATCAAGTTACTACGCAGCAGCCAATTCCCAGCTGGTTCCTTTTGGTTGGCACAAGCTTAGTCAAAGATATTAGGCCCCAGAAAGTAAGGTTTGGAGACAGGACTCTACATTGCTCAAGGCATGGCTGCTTTTAAAGCCGAGTTCACCACTGCAGTTCTTCCAACACAGTTCTTCCCAGGCCTGCTTTGAGCAGGCGTGCCCTGAAATGCTTCCCTGGGAGGTCAGACTGCATTGCTGTGTTGGAGACAGGCAGCAGCACCCACATCGCTCACTCTCCAAACACCAAGAAGTTAATTCATGCTATAAGAAAGGTTCCTTAAAGGATTTCAAGCTGCATTTGGCATCCTCTGGGCTGAGATTCTGAAACGGTTTAGTTCTGAGGCAGGGAAGTAAACAACGTACTTAAGGAAACTCCCCTCGTTTCACCGAATCTTCTGCCGAATTGTGCGTCCGACATACACCATCCTCAGCAAAGCCTGGAGTATTTTCTCCTCCATTGGCTTTAAGATCCTGGCCAGGACCAGGAAGGGGAAACCCTTCCAGGTGTTTCACATTGGGAGAGCACCAACTTGTCACTGCTGCTGGCCTTCTCTGGTCTCACGGGGTAGAGGGTCACCACAGGAACACCAGGGACCCCCACCTTGCCACCTTGTCAGAAATAATCTTCTGCATTTTGCAGCATGCCAGGAACAGCCAGAGCATCAGAAAAACGAGGATTTCAGTTCTAACGTGATAAGGCTTTTCATCTTCCTCCTCTGAAAATCCATTCCCCAGACTTACCACCATTATTTCTACCTCTTCAAGGAAAACAGAAATTATAACAGCTTAAGGCATATGCCTGTTCCAAGGAAACCCTCAAAGAAATAGCTATAAAGCAGATCTGAGTGTTCCCAGTCTCATTTTTTCCTGCTTCTTCATTTCCTTGGGAGAAGATTTTCTTAAAGCCTTTTTTTCCCCACACCTTGTGCTCTTATAATTTTGCCTATTTTATACGTAAGTACCTAAGGCTGGGAGGAAACTTCCAGGCCAGCAAGTTGATCCCTAGTTGAGAAGGTTTTTGCTCATAGATGTTCCATAGTCTGAGGCTTCTGGACTTTCTTTTCTATGTGCAGAGAATCTTTTCCCTATTTCCACTTTAAACACGTCACAATCCTTTTATTTTATCTTCTTCTCTACAAAGGAAATATTATCTTTCACCTAAGAGCTCTTGCCTCAAACAGCTTTTCTGCAAAGTAGCATTTAACCTGCCTCACATTTCCTCTTCAAACTTCACTTATATAGGATGAGCAGGACAAATTTTTTTAACCTCTTCTCATAAGGAATGCAGGTGCATGCGGAGAAGCAGGCAATCCAAGCATTTGCCTGCCCCCTTCCAGCTTGAATGCTCTTTTCTGAGTGTGTTAGCCAAGAAAAGGCAGAGAATCCTGGGGGGAGGCTCAAGCAGCACCTCGCCTACAAAGAATGGGTTTTCCCTCCTCTTTAGAAAGGCCTGAGCTGCCGCAATGAGTAGAAATGTATCATATTACAAATCACGTGTTTGGACCCACGGTGTGATCAGCCAGCTCAGGTGGTTACAGGTCATCACACCGGGGACACTTCTTTACAGAGGTTTCTCAAAACAGCTCACAGGAGCCGTCTGGGTAGCTCCCCTTGGGGTACAGGCAGCAGAGAGCACATGGCAAGTCCCTGTATCCTACTTTCACACTTGTATTCACCACGGCATTAAATCATAAAAGCCAAGTCAAGACAAAGAGTTAACTGCTGCTCTAGGATGTTCAATCTTGCTGCAGATTAGACTCTTTCCTTGGTTTCTCAATTTGCTGATTTCCTCTGAAGCAAGAGCTGCGATGCCAATTCCTTCTGCAGAATATGCATCCGCACAAAGGAGCTATGTCTTGGCACAGATAATCCTCAGGGAACCAGGAAAACATTAGTACCTTCAGAGCAGTTTTATTTTCCTAGGCTTTCTGCACACCTCAGAAATAAAACAGAATCACAGAAGTTCTTCCTGCTGTTTGCAGTGTGCAAACACCACGAGTCGCCAAGTTTCCCAGGGGCACCACCTTTGGTGTGATAAATAGAGGCTTCTGCTTACCCAGTCTCCAATCCTCAATAAATAGGGAACCAACCCAGCAAACAGCTCCACATCCAAGGCACACAGCCTCCAGGGAGGGCTTTCCAGAATGAGGAATGGGCCAAAGAAAGGACTCGCCTCCTCACAAAGGTCCCAGGAGACTTCAGCTTCCCTTAGACTGCTGGGCAAATCTCTAGCAATGGCTCTAAGTTCAAGTTCAGACCTTCAAAGAAAGGGCTGAGAAGGAATAGGCCCACAAATATTTTTAATCTTCTCCAAAAGGTAGGAATGGAAGTCCCACCATCCTTCTATCAATCCAGAGCTTTTGCCCTCTCCTGGACATCTCCTAAGCCCATGTCTGCCCCGGATGTGGTGGCTTGAGTCTAGTTAAAGTACCACAGGTCATTAACTCTGTCCTGCCCAGCCATGCTTTGCAACCCACATACCTCAAATGCCTTCTCCTTCTGGCTGTGTTCTTGGTATCCTGAGGACATTAATAAGCTTAGGTAAAGCAGCCTGTTTTCACAACTTCGTTAAAAAAATCGAATCACGAACTGGACCATTGAAATTGCTACCATGGTCAGCCTCAGAGGCCCCAAGACACCTGTGTGGTTTGGGTGAGTGGAAAATGAGCAAAAGAGAGAAATAACAGAGCAAGAATGAATTGCTGAACCAATACTGAGCCTGGCATAGCTCTTACTGCTGGCATTTTAATCCAGGGGAGAGCGTGACTGAATGGAGTTATTAATGAACTTTTTCTGCCTTGTAATGTGTGTTTTTAGGTGATTGCTGGCTCCTAGCTGCTATTGCATCTCTCACTTTGAATCCAGATATTCTGTTCCGTGTTGTTCCCAAGGCTCAGAGTTTCCAGAAGGACTATGCTGGAATCTTTCATTTCCAGGTACCTGTATGATCAGGTCATTGAGAATAAAAGAGGAAAATGCTAGTATTTAACTAGAAGTAGCTTTTTTTTTTTTTTTTGTTTGGAACACATGAAATAATCAAGAGTCACAGTGTGTACGTGAAATTGATGGGGGAGAGAGAAAGAAAATAAGAAGAGAGTTAAATAATGTTAAATGAGACCTGCTCACTGGTGAGGTTCTGCTGTCTTACAGCTGATGGGCCTCTGGCGAGTTTTACAGATTTTGTAAACTAAGCCGAACCATCAGGCAACGTGAGCCCAAACAAAGCTCTATTGCTGCCAGCTGTTGAGAGTGAATTCTCACCGGTGTGGCTCCTTCTCCTTCCTCCCCTTCCCTCCCTGCTTTGCCTTTATTTCTTTGCCTGTGGACCCAAAGCATCAGGATTTAGCCAACCTGCTTTGACTGGAGGTTAGGCCCAGGTTGGGGCAGTGTGGATTCACCCTGCAAAGCTAAAGGAGTTGTTCTGGTCAGGACGGAAGCTTTAGAACACATACCTTGCTCTTCCACCAGCTCACCGGTGAGTGTTATGGTGTGAATTATCATCTCTCCTTTCAGGAATGCAGGAAATCCTGGAGTAAACATTTCTAGCTTTGAGGCCAAACTTTAGCACTAGCGATGTTTCACACATTTCCTAGCATTTTCAGAAGGGATTAGCACTATTGAGTGTTTCCCCTTTAGACGACCTCTTCTTACAGCATTTTTACAAAGGCATTTTTTTTCCCTAAGGATTGAGCCTTGAGATAGTTCAGAGTATCCTATCTCCATGCTGGCTTTCTGAGCTGTCCACTATGTAAGCTCAGTTTACATGTTCAGACAGTGTTTTTGATGTTATGTGCAACGAGATGCTGTTAGCATTTCATATCAGCAAAATCTAATATAGCATTAAGAAGTCTACTGAATGCATCACAGAGCTGGGAGGAGTTTGTCTCTATCACAAAGGAGAGGAACCCAGCATGGGAGAAAACCCTACAGTGATTTATGGAGGGGGAAGTGATGACAGGTGAAGGGGTAGGAGGATGGTAGTGTGGAGCCATTATGGGCACACCAGCTCTCATCATCTTTTCCTTTCTTCTTTCCCTCAGTTCTGGCAGTACGGGGAGTGGGTGGACGTGGTGGTGGACGACAGGCTGCCCACCAAGAACGGGGAGCTGCTCTTCGTGCACTCGGCGGAGGGCAGCGAGTTCTGGAGCGCGCTGCTGGAGAAGGCCTACGCCAAGTACGGGTTCTGGGTGGGAGCTGTGCCCCTGGCTGTGCCTCTGGTGGTGGCACACACCGGGGGTGTCAGTCACAACACACTTCATTCTAAGGCAGCCTCCCTCCCACCCAGCATTTACAGTTCCCTCTAGGTCCATAAAGGCTGTTGCCAACTGTGTTTCAAGGAGCTTTAATTCTGTTGCCCCAGATCACATTGATGACCAACCAAATTAAGAGATACTAAATGATAAACCCTTCTTTTTGTGTTACCTTGTGCTTGTAGGTGGAGATGGACCCTTGTATAGCTCTTATCATCTCTCTCCCACAGGCTGAACGGCTCTTATGAAGCTCTAGCAGGAGGGTCCACTCTGGAGGGCTTTGAGGATTTTACTGGAGGCATCTCTGAGTCCTATGAGCTGCGAAGGGCTCCTTCAAACCTGTACCAAATCATCCAGAAGGCTCTGAGGGCTGGGTCGCTGCTTGGCTGCTCCATCGACGTAAGAGGCTGACAAAGCTTTACTCTCATTGCTCCTCTTCTCAGGGCTCTGGTCCGTACTGTGACAAAAGCCCAGACCAATGCTAGATATAGGTAGGAAGGTCTGATAGAAAAACAAAGTGTGGTTAATGTGAGACCTTTATCGATTTCAGTGACAAAAACTTCGGACAAGGCTCTAAATAACCAACTCTTGTCATGCCTTCCTATTTACATGACAGCATGTGATGATACTTAGAGCCATGAACTATGTACTGGTTTCCTGGAACTCCATTTTTATTCTCTGAATATCTTTTCTCATTCCACTTTTGCATAGTTTCAGCTGCAGACACAACTGCCAGAGACGAACTCGCTGAGACACTTTGTTGTAGCCTGATTCTGGCTTTGGTTTTCAGTCCTAAAGATTACTGACACCTGTAATACAAACACTCTCAAGTTACGGATGATGTTTGAACATGTTTTGGAAACTTCACACCTTTCACATCCTGTTTCATTATCTTGTTTGCCTTGTATAGAATTACCAGAGTTCCAGTTTTGATATACTGAATCTCAACTGAGACAGGCTAGAGCTAAGTTTGTGTGAACATGTCTTTGCAGGTGATTGGGTCTGTCACCTGAGCTGGGAATTGGATTTAGATTTCACTGTGTGTTCTTGAATTTCTTCTGTGCCCAGACTGCATATTAAGAGGCATGAAACTGCAGCTTTTGCTGTGGATCTCACCTTAATTTAATATATTTTGCATCTCCAATATTGGTATTCATTGTGCACACCGCTTTGGATATCTTCCCCCATATTAATTTGCTTATGAAAACTGAGTTCATACACAATATATAATCATAAATGTGCATACTTTTGTTGCTCCAGATAACTGCTGCAGCTGAAATAGAAGCAATCACAAGTCTGAAGCTGGTAAAAGGACATGCTTACTCTATCACAGGAGCAGAGGAGGTAAGCCAGCCTCTCTAGGGCCATCGTGCAAACCAGCTTGGGGTTGCAACACCGCAGCGCCTTCAACTTTCTGATGTCTTTCAGTGACTGACTGTAAAAATGTTCCTAGCTTATACACATTCATACAGAAAAAGGCAGTACCTCTAGTACTCAGCCAGGTCAGAAGCTCTGTACATTTAGTGGTGTGGAGCACACCATGCAGTCTGCCACTTGTATGGTACCAACAGGCTGGGGTACAAAGTTTAAAGGCGGGCCAAGCTGTTACCAAAATTCAGAGTACAGAAGGCAGAAGCAGGTGAGGAGGCAGCCATTCCCCACGTGTTTATATTGTGTGAGGTGGGAGCGAGCATTTTGCCAGTCAGAGCTGACGGGAAAGGAGTAAAAGCCTCTTTGATGAACTCTGCTGTGAGTCTCACCTTCAGAGCGAGCCCCAGGTGTTCCTGCTCCTCTGAAACTGGAATCATTACAGAGATGTCCATGCCAGATAACCTCCTTCCAACCTTGCTGTGTTGTGCAGTGTTTCCTGCTTTTGAGGATGTAGATATTCTGCTGGTTTGTAGCTGATGTTTTTCCTTGCAGGTTGCTGTCACTATGTGAAACGGTGAGTGCTGCAGCTAATGGCTCACTTGGTGGCACAGGATAATGTAAAATAATGGTGGAAGGCATCTAGGTGTCTTTTAACTATTTTAAATTGTAATGTACTGCATCACTCAAGTACAAATCATGTTTTATCCTATCTGAAAAGCAATTGCCCTCTGATGATTGGAATAATGGAAGTGCTCAGGCTCTGTTTGTTGTGGATCTTTTAGGTATATTACCGAGGACGGCCAGAGAAACTAGTGAGGCTTAGGAATCCCTGGGGTGAAGTAGAATGGACTGGATCTTGGAGTGATAAGTAGGTTTTTATACGCCCCTGCGTCTCTCTCTTTGGTGCATTTTGGAATCTATTAAAAATTAAATTGGGACAATGCAGTTAATCCAATCACAAAGCACATTTAGGAGAGATACTAAATCAGTTGGAATAAAACACTATTAATTTATTACCAAGGTTGGATATTGATCCATTCTTTCCAGCGGGCATTAATACCTGCCTCAGGCGGAGCTTTCTCATCAGGGACAACAGCTCTTGGTTTAACTCTGAGCAGCCCAATGCAAGGCACATCCACGTCATTTTGCAAGACAATTTTTCTCAAATTGATCCTTTTAATGGTGCCAGGACCTAAGTAAAAGGTACAAACCAGTCCTGTTCCTGGGAGTTAAAGCAGGGGTAGACCATTACACCTCTGCTTCAACTCTGAGGCTGCTCAACTCTAAATCAGACCAGTATTTGGTGCCTATCTGAGAATCTTGAAAAAGTGGGAATGCTGACTAAGCTAAAGACACAGGAGTTTGAAAATCTCTCAGAAACTATCTGGGCTTCAACTATCTTGGAATCTGGGGAATGTGGTAGTGACAATGCCTCTTTTATTTTTATATTTAGAATGGCATAATTTTTACTGTCATTTGGGCCACAATATATTTTTTCTTGCAACACTTTGAGATTCGAGTTTCCTGTCCTAACTGACTGCAGCCTGGGTGCTGATGTACCATAATTAAGGAAAGAAAATAGAGATAACATTACAATTAGTTTTACTTTTATCAGAGCTGCTTTGCTCAGCCCCAAGGTAAGGTGCTTCAGGCACACACACATGCCATATCCTGGTTTTGCCACACCTGTTTTGCCATGGGACAACCTTGCTCAGGCAGGTGCAGCACTGCATTGTCACATGGGAGCAGATCAGAGCAGAATCCATGCTGAGCACATTAATATCAGAATGGCAGGGGAGCAATGCTGTTTTCTGCAGTAAATTTCTGATTTTACCCTTTTGTTTTCCTATTCTTTCATGATCCCCAACAATGGAGGTTATATCATTTCCCTCGGGAGGATAGGCACCCCAATAGATCTTAAAATGGAGAAGCTCTGACTTTCAGGCTGCAAATTTCCTAATCCAGCCAGTCTGTTTGTACCTTCTAGCACCCGGCAGGGAGATTCAGTTCAAGGCTTATTTGTTGCAGATACTGTTGCAGTCTGATTCCAGCCCAGCATAGTCAGGTTGCAGGGTGTGCTGTCATTTGGAGAGGCACAAGGTCCATTTGTTGGAGAAATATATACTCCTTTATCAGCCCAAGGTAGAATCTAACTCAGATCTCATTGCAGAATAAAATGCAACAGCTGAACAGTGTGCTTTTGTGCTTTGTCTGCAGTGCTCCTGAGTGGAATTACGTTGATCCCAAACAAAAACAGGCTCTGGATAAGCAAGTAGATGATGGAGAGTTTTGGTGAGAATTGTTCATTTAGCTTACTCTTTTGGACATTTTATGTGCCTTAAGCAATCCTTTCAGTTGGATGGAGAAAAACTGCCAGCACCAAGGGGGTTAATAATGACGTGCATGCATTGTTAGCCTCTTATTTATCTCCCTTCCTATTCAAATATTACCTTTTATTAGAGCTTGCATAACTCGGCGCTTATCCAAAATATAGAGACCAGATGGTAATAAAATTAATGAGGTGGCAAGAATGAACCTCAGCTGCTCTACAATTTGAGGTTTGTTTTTTTGCCTAAAAGCTACACACTAATGAAAAAGTTCGGATTACCAGCTTGGGAAGAGTCTGTTTACTCAGACCTAATAGAAAGCCTGTCCTAACCCTGATCTGATTATATATGGATCAGTGCTGAACTGATGTCACTCTGTCCTAGCCTGGAAAGATAAACAGCCACTGTCCTCCAGTGCAATCAGCTGCATGGGCCATCAGGCACTGGGAAATGAGAGCAGACCTCTGCTTGCAGCATGAAGCAATCAAGGTCTGTCACTCATGCAAACCTACCAGGAATGGTAAAAACAAACATCAATTATAGGACTGAAGCAAAACACCGAACTGAGACTGTTTTCCTACAGAGTGATGCTTTCACAAGGGCCAGCTCTCACTCCCTTTAAGTGGAATCTCCCCACACATATTGTTTCACCAGTTCCAGTGAATTTGCTTATGGAGCATGATCCATGAGGGATTGCCCACAGCTGGGGATGACAGAAAATGGTTTGACTGAGCCCATAATGTGTAACAGCCATTGACAAAGGCTGTCTCCAGAAGATAGAGCTCATTCAGGCAGTGGGCAATTTTGTTTCCCAAAAGCCAGTTCCAAGTTTCAGAATTCAATTAAATGCAGCTTTGGGCAGCTCTGCAACACCAATGTTTGCTGCCCTGTTGGGAGAAGTGTTCAGCTGCAGCCAGCTCATCTATTGCAGGCTGATGGACTAACCTGGTCTTTTTGTTTGCCAGGATGGCATTTTCGGATTTCCAGAGGCAGTTTAGTCGCCTTGAGATCTGCAATTTGACTCCTGACACACTGACAAGCAACAAGGTCAACAAATGGGACCTGACCCTGTTTAATGGACAGTGGAGACGGGGTTCAACTGCTGGAGGCTGCCAGAACTACCAAGGTAAGGATCCAACCAAATGGGCCTTTGGTGAAATCCCAAACAAAACATTCAAAAACTAAGTGCTTGTGAACTGGATGGGGCTTTAGTGGGGAAAAAAAGCTCAGAGGTGCAACAATTTCTGTGGGGTTTGGAAAGTAGTCAAAAGCCTGGGATCTTAAGTGAAGATCTAATCCACACTTATTTCCTCGTGGGGGATTACCAGCCCACCAAGCAGTTAATTCGTGGCAATATTATTTTTTTTTCCTCTGTCTGCTTTTCCTGCTTACATGGCTTTTGCTACTGGCTGCAGTAATCCTCTGACGGGTTGGGTAGGCCAGGGAAGTGTCACAGTTCAGTGGCACTGTTATTTCCAATTTGTTTTCAGGTTAGACCTCTGGAGAGGCTGTCTGGCGTTTGGTCCTCTTGCAACAGTAACAGCCTCAGCCAAGGACATTTCCTGGAGATAAATGGCTGGCCGGGATTCACAGTGTCAGCTCCTCCCTGCTGGTCATTAGTCCCCAGGAAATACCCTGGTGCTTTGATTTCCCGTGGCTCCAATTGATACTCAGCATAGCTGTGAAAACATAAACCCATATAACTCAATGGAAGGGACTGGAAAAACTCCAAGCAAAAGTCCTTCCACAGAGATATTCCCAGTAGGTCTGGTGACAGCCATCTTTGCTTTAATGACAGCAAAGCCTCCTCCTTTTTGTCTCCTGTTGGGAATTCTTAGCAACATACTGGACCAATCCCCAGTTTAAAATCCGGTTGGATGAACCAGACGATGACCATGAAGGGAGTTTGAACGAGCCGTGCTGTACCATTCTGGTGGGCTTGATGCAGAAGAACCGCAGGAGACAGAAGAGAATTGGAGAAGGTCTGCTTAGTATTGGTTATTCACTCTACCAGGTGAAGTTTGTTCCTGATTTTAAAGGCTTTATTCCCTGTCCTGTTAAGCTGGAAAAAAAATTAGCAGCATGCTACGCCTTGACATTCAGCACTACACTTCAATAAGAACTGGATTTTGCAAAATGATTCAATTACTTCTCTCATTTCTTCCTGACCCCCATAATATGGGAAGACTCAGATAAATTGAGGCTCGCTTTTTGTCTCACTTCAACAAGATGGCACTGTAAATTATTGAGCCAGTAATTTAGCAACAGTCTCATTGAGAATCTTCTCTTACAAAATCTGAATGGGGGCAGGCTCGGGGTGCCTGGCAATTCCAGATAAGTGCTTCTGATTAGAGCCTATCATTAGTCCTTGGTAGTCACTTTCTTTATTATTATTATTATTATTATTTGTCACTTGCATTTCAAAGCTTTTTTTGATCCATTGTCTGCCATATGCTACAGTTCTGGTTCAGTAAATCTGGGGCTTTGTTTTCCCTGATTTTCCCAGTGTTGCTAAAAATATAATGCAGGGAAAAAACCTGCAGTGTAACCTCTAATTTCTGTGGTGTGAAGGGAGAGGAGCAAATGTAAAAATTTCCAACCAGTATCGTCATTACCAATATCATATGTGGAGAAAAGCAATTAAAAGTTGTATAGGCTCCGCTGGATGAAGATCATTAGCCAGCGCAGGTGGGAGCAGATGGGAATGGCTGACTTTTGCTAATAGATCTTGTGTGGGATGGCTCGAAATTGCAGAAGGTTTTCCCTAGTGCCCAAGTGCCTGCATGCACACATGGCTCTCACTGAGCACATTTCTGAGCTGCGTTCTCTGTGCTGCCAGACACCCTCACCTCTCAGTGTCCTGAATTTGTGCATTATGGATGTCTGTCTGCTCCCGTCACTGAGTACAACGCTGGAGAACTTCTTGTGCTTTACATCTATTCCATCCCATCTGCCTCCTCTGCAGCCTTATCCACAGTAGGGTAGATTTGGTGACTCTTAAGTCACTTAAGTGACTCTTGAGATGTGAATTTTTTGGAAAAACCTGGCTGCTGAGTCATCTCAGGCAGGCACCCAGCTATGACTCCAGCTCCTTGGATCACACACAGTTGCAGGTTTATTTCATCGCAGCTGATGCTGCGGCTGGGGAGCTCCAGTTGGGACAGCAGAGATGATGACCTAAAGCAGATCTCTCTGCGGGAGAAGGTGAAAAGATGTGTGTTCAAGTCTGTCTACCTGCCCTGCAGAGCTTTTTTAAGTCATGTAGCTGTGTGCTGACAGCAACTGTGTGTCCATCACCCAGCTCCTGCCCTTCCAGTGTGCTGGTTATAGGGAACAACACCCGAGGTCTCAAGGGGCCACTCAGGCTCCAGAAACGTTGTATGGGTGATATTTTTAAAAGCTCTTTTGGGACTTGGGAGGACACCCTCTTTGGCTCTCACAGGAATCTGTGCTCTCAAGACAACTCATTGCTTTTGGAACATTTGCCTTATGTTTAGAGGTACCAGTTAACATAGCAATTCAGGTAATTTAGGAAGGCCCAAATCTTGAAACCTGCTACTTGTTATAGTTGCCTCACAATAATCTCATCATCCCCAGGCTGACTGCTAGTGACAGTATCCTTATATTTTCATCATATCCAGTAGCAGTAGCCTGGTGGAGTTTGGGTCTGCTGTCATAAATTATCTGGTTTTGGTTAGCAAAGTGGGACTAACTTGTTGATTTTCCTGACTGAGCATTTAAGGACTTACTCAAGTATCTCCAACGAACAGTATCATTCACAACACCACATCAGGGGAAAAGCAATTCAATATGCTATAGATTTCTCTGGATGAAGATTCAGCTTCTCCTTCGGAACAGCTCTAGGACAAGATAGAACTTCATGGCTATCCAATACTGTTAGATGAGGTTGTAAATGAAAATTTAAAAAAAAAAAAGTGTCTGAAAGAGGCTGTATCTGAATTTTTTTCCCTACTGGTAGGTGCAGGTATACAGCAGCCCTTTAACATTGCCTCTTTCCCTTCCTTTCAGATTCCTCAGGAGGTATGTAGTCTCTGCTGAAGACTTCCAGCCTCCACATGGGCACCTTCTCTTGCACTGGAGAATTTAGCTGCCAGGAAGATTTCTTCCTTACTAATGATATCTCTTCTGGAGAGCTATGCCCTTGGATCACTGGACCAATACCTCAAGTTCTGAATAACCGTTTGCAAGGGACTGGGGCACAAGGGTTTATTACAGATGTCTGACTGCCAGTCTTGATCTCATTTATACTTGTTGAAATTTGGCTTCCAGGAAGTTTGTACAACCGAGGTCAGAATTTGTCTGTTTAGTTCAGGTGAAGGCAGAACAGGATCTCTGCACTCCGAAATGGAGAAAATGTAGCTAATATTGTTTAGAAGAAATGCCAAGCTCTGTGGATCCATTCCTTTTACGATTCTGAGCTGAGGCTCCTGGTAATGAACAAGCCTTGCTCAACCTTCCCTAATCCCCCCAGATGTCAATACTGAGGCAAAGAGACTTTTCATTGCCGAAGAAAGAGACCCCAGGGGTGTCTGGCAGTAGGAATAGCTTATACTCATTACTGAGGTCCAGCAGCCTTTGCTGCCGATTCTTCCTTGGCTTTTCAGCCCTTTTTTCTCTCTCAGTAAATGAATGTGTGGCCATGTAGCAATTAACTGTGTTCTTTTAGCAGCCTTGCAAATGCAAAGGGAAAATGAACTTTATATATTGGAGAAGATATGGATCTGTCTTCTTAACCTTTGCAGTTCCACTTAGCTTAATATTGAGCGAGGGGAAAGGATGAGGCTGTTGAATAAATACTAGATTCAATCTTATCTCAGAATGAAAGAGGAAAAACCCACATATTTTTCTACTGTTTACAACAGAAAAACTGAATGATTATGCAATGTTTGGTAAGATCTTTGTGTGCTCTGGTCTTAGACAGACAGAAACCTTATCCCTAAGCAATGCTTCCAATCCTGCATAATTCACACTGCATTTTTTGTGTGTCACTGAATCATACTTTTTGAAAGACATCTTTGTGGAGCAAAAGTCATGAATAGGAGTTTTATAGCAGGGATGTTGTTCTTACACTGCTGTTGCTTCTTATGTCAGTGTTCTATTTCACGAACTGTGCAATGTATAACTTCCTAAAGAGTATATTGGTATTAAGGAAAATTTAAGTACCATTTTCCACAAAATCCAAATGAATATCCTTAGTATTACTAATAGAAGTTGAGTAAATCACCTAATGTGGCCCCAAAAGTCTCACCCTTGTGACTACTACTTTGTCCTCTTCACTATTCTTTTCTGCCTATTTAAAGAAATCAGAGACTACAATTCCTACGCAGTTGGGAGGTTTATTCCATACCATAAATTGCTCAAAAATATTCTGAAATTTAAATTTGTCCACAAGTTCCCCACAAAAGCAAAAAATGTTCAATGCACGGACAATTTACAGTGTAGTAATTTGATCAGAGATGAGCACACATGCTCATGGTATTTATGATATTATGATATTATGATATTTTTGTTTATTTTATGGTACCAAGTGTAAAGAGGCATGTGAAAAGATAATCTTTACAGAGTAAGATTCTTGCCCCTTCTAATTATCTGCCAGTTTCCCACGGCAGAACCCTGGCGGTTTTCTTTTGCGCCATCCCTCGCGGATTTATCGTTTTATGCGAAGAAAAGCTTGAGAGGGCTTTGAAGAACTGAAACCGAAATCAGGTGGCTGGCTTACCAGGGAACTGCCAAAGGGTTTCTAACACGAATACATTCCCCACAGCTGGAAAACAGCACAGATGTGCACGCAGGCCGTGCTTTCTTCGCGAGGCAGCAGCCAGCAGCCCGGACCGACCCCTACGTGAACCTGCGCGAGGTCTCCAGCCGCATGACGCTGCCCCGGGGACAGTATCTCATCGTGCCTTCCACCTTTGAGCCCTACAAGAATGGGGAGTTCTGCCTGCGAGTTTTTGCTGAAAAACAGGCTAAATCACAGTGAGTACCATCCCTGAAAAACCCCCCTTCTGCTGGGGAGGCATGCAAAGGAGAAGGTCAGGTGTTGCACCCGCAGGCTGGGCTTGATCTTTTGTTTTAACCGGCAAAATAGGCCCATTTCCACAACCCATTTTCGTCCACAGTCTAATCACAGTGACCACACATCCATGGCAGATGGCTCTTCAGAGTCATGGCTCTTCAGAGGTGTCTGCTAAGCACTCAGCTGGGAACAAGATCCCTCAGCTGTATGAAGGAGAAGTTCCCACAGTGAAAGAGTGCAGGATTTCAGAGTATGATGATGATGAGATGGTTTTAAAAAGGGTTGTATCAATAGCAGCCATTGGATGAAAAAAACAGGAGTCTGGATGGAAGATGAGAACAGCAAGGCTGGATTTCCCATGGGAAATATCTTCGAAGTGTTGGGGCAGGCAGAGGTGGGATGGAGAGCGTGGGAAGCAGGAAACATGGGAGCTTGTTCTGTGCGTTTGTTAACACCTTACAGTTAAACAGCTTTTTTTTTTGCTAATTATTTTAAAGGCAAGACTTTAAAGTAGACTCATAATTTCTGGTTGTTTAATTTTTTCTTTTTTTTCCTTAGGATGATGGGTGATGAGGTGTCTGCAAGACCATACGAGGTTAGATGCCCTAACTGGGCAGAGTTTTCCTTCATAATGTGGGAGTAAAACAGGGGCAAGATTTTTATTTCTCGCTCGAGCTGGGATTACAGAATGTTTTTGTGCTGAGGAGAAATATTTTTTGCTCATGGGGATTTTTTACATATATCCATGTCTTAGTTTCACATTCATTTTCATGTGCTTGAGCCATGTGGCACAGGAACTTCACCCTTGTAGACCGAGCTGGAACACATTCGATTGTCCTTACCTCCAGCATAGGTAGGAGAAGGTGGAGAGGGCACATTTCCATAGAAACAAATAGTCTTCCTGAAGCCTGGGAGAAACTGCAAAAGGCTTCTAAGGAGCTGCTGAATTGCTCTGGCCAAGTGCAGCAACATTTTCACCGTGGCTATTTTCTGGAACTATCTTGGTAACAGAAGAAAACTTTCTCATCAGCCTTAGGAAGTATTTGCTCTCAAACTAAGCCAGCCCCTGGCTGGCTGTGACTTAAGTAGTGCCTCTGTTTTGCCATTGTTGCAGAGCAAATGCTCATTTTCTGTTGCTGTAAATAAGCCCTTGTACAGTATCTTTGCATTATCCACAGCTCGCTTTCTAGAACCACCTTGTTAACCACTCTCTTGGCCATCCGTTTCCTCTAGCCTCATGTCGATAACAAAGATATAGATGATGAGTTCAAGACTCTGTTCCAAAAGCTCTCTGGAGAGGTAAGTGGATTAAAGTGAACAAAAAAGACAGAGACCTCTCTGTTATGATTATACAAATATTTGACTTGCTGATTCCTTTTACTGTCTGTTCAAAAAACCAAGTATTTCTCCCCTTTTATTAACTCACAGCTTCAGTTCACTTTATTTTACAATAGAGAAGATTTTCTACATTGTTCCCCTTATTGGTGCAAAATGTGATTTTTTTTCCCCTTGGTAATGCAAGGCAGGGAATAACTTTGAAAGTAAGGGTGATAGGAGCGAAGACTGTGAAAATATTATCCCAGGGTGAAATAAATTACCTGTGGAGTTATCGTATAATTCTGACAATAGCTTGGCTGGCCAATTCCTTCCTTTTTGTTTAGCCCCAGGAATTGGAAAACTGTTGGCTGAGCTTTTTCTCTACTTAATGCATTTGAAAAACAGTATCTACAAAGCCCCGCTGCGTTAGCCTGTGGCTGTCACATCAGATTTCCTCTTAATGAACAGGTGGCCACTGCTATTGGAGAGGGAAAACACCTTTTTAGTTAGGAAGACCTTTCTGAGTTTTGAGAGGGCAATTTTAGAATTGTTTGGTTGTAGTTTCTGCAAGCCCTGAAAATCTCAGATGTTCTCCTGAACCTTTTTATTCAGTCAAACCTTTTAAAAAGTTGCCATTTACTGGGTCATGTCACCATGGCACCTAACAAACCACTTATTTCCTGGCTGAATGTCTAGAAAATAAGGTTGGTTTTGAAGATCTTCTCCCTGTGATATCTGAGGGTACATGTGAAGGGTTAGAACAAAATTAAGGGTTTACATGCCTTAGATTTTGAAGGGAAATAGTCTCTGGATGTCTGATAGTGAATCAGTATAGCTTGTTTCAAATAATTCTTGTGTTAACACCTAAAGTATGTTTTGTTTTCCGTCCAGGACTGTGAAGTGACTGCAACTGAACTTCAAAGGATCCTAAACCAGGTTTTGGCAAAGAGTAAGTGACATTATGTACTTCCCATTGGATGGAGCTGAGAATGGGATCTCTGCTAATAAAACCCAGCTCTGTCAGGTGGGGTGATGAAAAACTGAGTTTGTGTCCGGTCCCAGCTGAGTTTCTCCTGGCTTGTTGAACATCTAAATATGGGATGGGGTGGAAATACTGCCTGGTGCTTCCTTTCCAAACGCTGCCAGCAGATGTTCTGCAGAGGCAGAACATTCCCTGTACTTTTCTGGGAATATCACCATGGGCAGTGTTGTTATGCTGCTGTGTGACTTCTGTGGACAGATAGAGGCTCATTGCCACGAAAACCAATAACATCCCCTCCCACTCTGAGAAAAAAAAGCCATATTAATCAACTGAAAGGACATAGTGGAAGAAATGGCAGAGCATTTATTTTGCTACCAATATTTTAAGGTGGCTGATATCTCCAGCATTGTCTGCACAAAAATATTTGTCTGGAAGTGTTTCTGACTTGGACTTTTACATTTCCTTTTTGTACAGGAAAGGATGTTAAAAGTGATGGATTCAACATTAACACTTGCAGGGAGATGATCAGCCTTTTAGATGTATCCTTTGAATGTAATTTCATCACCTTTAAAGTTTCTGAATCTCTTTTGCAAAACTTCCTGACAAGCTGGGCAAAGTTTACACTTCAATTGTCCAGGCACATGGCTGGAGGCAAAAAATTCAGCCGAGCATCTCTATCAGCTCAGGGTGGCAGAAACCTGAACCATTTAATCAGCTGCTACTCTCACCTGCTCTGCATCTCTCATTGCTTTAACTTTTTCCTAAATATAGTGGGGAGAAGAAGCAGGGCCCTTCTGCCTGGCTGCACCTGCGCAGTTCCAGGCGCATACGCAGCGTGCTTGGCAGGATGCAGCTTTTGAGCACATCCTCAGCTGCTGTCTCTGGGTCAGGTCCTGCCTAGAGAGCACCGAGCTCGCAGCAGCATGGACAGGCTGAGCCTGCTCCCAGGGGGAAGGCTACAAGCGCAGGCTGTGCCTCCCTCCCTTCTGCATAGCTGGGAGGACACTTGGGAGCTTATAAGGTTTGAGTAGCTGAGGGAAAAGGAGAGGTCAACACCTCTGCCCAGTGCTCGTTGGACGCACTGGGGAGGTGCAGTGGGAGGGTGAAGAGCCAGGCTGCCAGGATCTTGCCGGTGTTGGTGCCATGGCGTGGCTGTACTGAGGCCAGCAGGGATTCACCGTGGATCTTGTGGATAACTAACTGGCTGTTAGGGCAAGTGATGCCATCGCCCTACACTCCCCAGCCTCCCAAGGCTAATGGGGTAACTTAGTAAGTACAACGTCATGGCGTCCAAACCCCTGTTTCTGCATAATTTTCCACTGGAAGGGATGTTCAAGGCCCTGAAGGACACGAGAGAAGATTCTGTAGACTGCTACTGACTCTCTCTTCACTTGCAGCTCCTGCCTCTGGTTTCTAACACTTGTCTGCTGCAAGGCCAGGCCCTTTTTCCCCTAAGGACTCTAATCTACTGTTAAGTGTACAAAATGCGAGTGCTTTTAATCATGCTTGTACATTTAGCAATCCCATATATCATTCCTTGAGAGTGAAGATAGCCTAGAAATTCTTGGCACGCCTTTAGCCGAGCAAATGTGGATCTGTGGGCATGTCTGTGGGAGATGGAGATGCATTACAAATGAGAACTAAACTGGCATTAGGATGACACTGTGATGGGTGATTCGTTTTGATCAGAACTGGCTGCTCTCCAGTTTTGTTAAGGATAAAGGAATCCTGATTTTTGAACCACACCTTAATATGGCACAGACTGATGGGACCGGCACCTTGGGACTTGTAGAATTCAAGACACTTTGGATGAAGATTCAAAAGTATTTGGTAACATAACATTTCTGACTGTATCTCCTTCCCTCCCCTCTGAAGTGATCCAGAACTGAGATGGAGTTAAACTCTCACAGGCAGATACACTTGGAAGCCTTCCTTCTCAGGGCTGGAGTTTGTTCCAGGGCCCTGAAACACCTCTCACTCAACAGGGCACAAGCAAATCCTCTTTCACCTTGGCCCTATCACTCTCCATAATTTGCAGTACCTTATGGAAAGACAGATTAACTCTCTTTGATTATTGGCAAAGACAGCTCTCTCTGCTGCCTGCTCTATTAAAGCTCATATGAACATATCTTGGCTGTTCCAATATGTTGCATTGCTGGCTGATCATAAGCAAACACAAGAAACATATTTTTAGGACCTACAAAAAACTGGCTTTGTATTTTTGAAATCTTGTAGAACTGCTGAATTGTTTTTCTGGTAGAGGTTTTAATATCCCAAGAATTTCACCCAGAATCAAGCAGTCTAAATGAAGGTCGGGTTTGGACTTTCTTGGTGTGACCCCATCCCTTTCAGGCAAGCCTGCTGCCACCATACTTGATGTTGTTCAGAACAGAGCATCTGCACTGGAGTTCCATGAAGAAATGTTGGGTTCATGAAGACCCAGCTCTGTCCTAAGGCTTGTCAGAAAAGCAAGCCCTGAAACCCAAATCCAGTATTATTGTAGGTCTGGGTGGCTTCTAATTCTGGATAACAAACCTGCTGGAAGTAGGAAGCATCTGTCATCTTGTCTGAAATATTGAGCAAGATGGACTTGGTCTGTTGCAGTGTTTGCCAAATGATAGGATATTTTCCTCAATGGCCTGTCTGCCACCATGTAATGTGAAGACAGGCAAGCTGCCAGCCCATGGGAATGTGTTTCCCACTCTGCCTGGCTTGCCAGTAGCTGCTTGAAATGTTTCCCTTGCTCATTAATGTTTCAAAGAGTAGGAGTTTGTGGTGGTAGGGGCAGTCCCTGTCCCAGCCATCCACAGCAGTGACAATGTGAACATGGCAGAGATAGGAATAATTGTCCTGGCACTGATTAGCTGCATGAGCAGGGTGGATGGCAGGGTGTGGGCTGCAGGGTGGGCTAGCAAACCAAGGTTAAAGCCATCAGGAGCCCTCTGAGTAGTTCATTCTGGCTTGTAGCCCCTGATGAGACCTGTGTTACCACATCTTCACGGCTGCTGTGAGCCAGCTGTGCAAACCCAGCCTGCCTCCCGGTGCCCACACCATGGCCTTGCTGCAGGGGCACACACTCGAGTGCCCTCTCCCATTCCCTCCTTCCCCTCTGCCACAGGCAATCTACAAGAAAGTGGACAGTGACTACTCTGGTACCATCGACTCCCACGAGATGCAGAATGCCCTCAGAGAGGCAGGTGAGTGTGCTGCTCGGGGCCACCATCGGATCACCAAACACGGGGAGAGCAGTGGAGCATTTTAATGGCTTTTCTTCTCTCCTGTCACCTAGATCACAGCGTTGCCAGTGCCATTCTCCCTTCCTGACAGTCACACACCGCAATCCTTTTGCTGTTACAAACATCAAACCCCATCCTCTGTTCTGCATTATGAACCACTGGTACTTTCGTCCATGCTGTGACCATTGCTTATCCATCTGATTATTACTTGCTCTATTTTTGGCCTCATTATTTTCTTATCTAATTGTCCTCTTTCAGAGCTGTGCCCAAACTCTCTTTTTCCTTCATTTCCTGCCACAACCCTTTCTCTCCTCTAGACAAGGTGCAAGCCTGATCAAGGTGCAAGCCTGATCAATGCACGCCCCAACGATGTCCTCTCTGATGTGTTCACTTTTGGAGCAGAGCTTGCCAGCTAAGGGGCATCTAGAGGAATGCTGTTTTTTTGATTTGTCTTGTGCTCAGTGTATTTTATGTGGATGATCCAGAGACAGAAATAGCATGAATATGGGCCTGAATAGAGCCCAATGTGTTATGTGAGCAATTGGCTCTGCTGCAATCACTGCTATTCAGCTGCAGTGCCAAGACTCGCTAATTAGGGGTTTATCTGGGGAACATAGGACTGGTTATGCTGTGAAACAATGTGAAATATGCAGTCTGACAAAATGCTGTGGGAGAACTCTATGCCTCTCTTCACCCAGCACAATGGGCTTTGGAAAGGACCCACGGAGGTGGGTGTGGGAGACCTTCTGGGAGGAATAGTCCTGTCCTTCAGCCCGCAGCTGCAGCAGTCGGCAGATAAGTCACGTCCAAGACCGCATATTAACCTGCTGTGTCAGTGACTCCCGTGCTCTCCTGGCCCTCAGGTTTCAGGCTCAACGATGAGGTGCAGCACAGCATCGTCACCCGCTATGCCTGCAGCACCAAGCTGACCATCGACTTCGATGGCTTTGTGGCCTGCATGATCCGCCTGGAGACCCTGTTCAGTGAGTGCCCAGGGGCAATTCCTGAATGGTTTGGGGCTGCTTTGGGTGTTTGGTGTCTTTTAGCTGTGAACGTAGCAAATTGAATGGAAAGGTCAGGGTGCCAGCAAAATTGTGTCTGTTGGAGAAAGCAGCAGAGAAACAGCAAAAGCCTTCCTGTGTGAATGACCGTGGGGAGCAGGGGACATGTTTCCATAACACACCATTCCCTGGTGCTTTACAGTCATCAGAAACTTACGGTCAGTGCTCTGGCCCCCACATTGTCCCAGCTCCGACAAATGGGACCATTTATCACTTGCAGCCCTTACTCAGACCTGATTTACAGGTTTGTCCCTGGATCATGCCAGATGCCACCGCATCAGATTTTATAGTTGTCCTGCTGCCAACTCCCATTTTGCTGCTGTAGATCTTTTCCACCCCATGAAGCAGCTTAGAAATTATTTGTAAGAAGAAAGAAGAACAGCTGTAATGTTATCTTACAGAACCAGTCTAAATTTTCAGTAGATCATGGCAAAAAGCCAAACCTTTACATTCTGTCAGACAGTAATTCTCTACATGCTAAACTCTATGGTGGATAGCCATTTTTTTTCCCCACTCTTCTACATTTCAGAAGTGTTCCATCTCTTGGACAAAGACAAGAATGGAGTCATCCAGATATCTCTACCTGAGGTAAGGCTGGTCAGATTGAAATACCACCTGACTCAACTGCAGCAAAAGGCCACACTGAAATACCTTTATTTAAAATCACTATTATAAGTGATTTAATCACTATTATAAGAGAAACATGGTAGGGATTCAAAGGGCAGGTTTGTTTATGTGAAAATGTTCTTTAGCCCACAAGGCCTGTCTGAATTAGCAGAATGAACTTTCACCTTTATATGAGCAAAAGAAGTAAAGATACCTTCAAAACACCCAAGGCTGATAGAGAAGGTGCTTGCACAGTGCATTTTGCTACCTCTTTTTAGAGGGCAGTGGTCAATCCATTAGAAAACACACAGCAGGGAACTCTTCTTGTCTGGCGGAGAATGTACTGATCAACCTGCCAGAATTAGAAGAAACCTTTTAAGATGCCAGGTCTTTTTTTTCCTCCCCACATTGTTTTTAATGCAAATTTTTCCTGCTGAAGCTGTTGTAAAAGCAATTAGCTTGAGCCTTCCCTTTGCAGAATACAAATATATCTCAGGGAACAGCTGGAAGGAGCCCCAAGAGGTCCATCCAATTAGTCCTCTCAGCTGAAGACTGGCTCGAAGGGAGGAGGATGGCTAGGAAGCCCTGTGACTCTCAGTCACAGTTAGTTAAATCTAGCTGAAATTGTACATTGCATACTCCTACCCTAGAGTTTTTCAGGGTTGAAAGTTGAAGTTTTCTCCAGCTTGCCCTGTAGAACTCATCTTCCTTTGGAAGAGACCCCAATTGCAATGTTTGAAGCTGATCCTGGCAATAGATTTCCCTGAAGTTCCAGAGCAGACGGATCCTACACGTATAAGAGATTAAAATGCAACTCCAGCCTTTCCCAGCTTGTTCTCCCAGAGGCATGGAAGAGTGCCCCAGAGGTATCCTGTAGGCCTTCCAGATGCCCTGACTCCTTGTTCTGTTTCTCCCTCAGTGGCTGTGCTGCACACTGATTTGAATCACGGTCAATCAATTCAGCAGAGACCTCTGAGGCTTTTCTGAGCGTGAAACCGCTTGTTTGGCATCTCCTTGTTGTGAAAAACAGAAAGAGAAACTTGTTTTTTTTCCTGGCAAGTTACTTTAAGCCAATAAAAATTATCTCCTTTCAGTTATAAAATGAATGCATTCTTAAACAAACAAATAAACAAACCCAAGACTGACCTCCTTTACTTTTCCTGCCTAAAGAGTATTGCTCTGTGCCATGCTGAGATCTCATCAATTTTGGCTTAGCACGGATGGACCCAGGTGGTTTTGGTTTGACTTCTGACTGTGCAGCAAAGTTCAGCAGTGTTCAAAATCCTGGAAGGGATCTCCATCGCTGCAAAATCCAGCATATGTTTTGCTCCATGCTCAAGAGTGTGGGCAAAATTTATGTTGCTGCCCTGGCAACCTCCCTTCGCAGACAATTGTGTGCTTTGGCTGTGCCAAGTGTCTGCAGAAGCTCAGGGTGAGGAGCTCGGAGGCAGATGCTGAGCTGCTGGGAGCACAGAGGATTTGGACATAGACACAGCCCCGAGGATGAACTGGGAATCAGGAAAATGTGATGGCACTCCTCCACAAGTCTCGGCTGAGTCCTCCAGGAGGAGGAGAGAGGATGGAAGATCATATGCAATTTTCTGCAGTTATTTCAGCTGAGATCTTCTCCTATGAATGCTTGTCCATATCCACGCCCAAAGATGGGATTTGGAGCTTTAGTTTAGTGAGTGACTGGAGCTCAGAAGCTCATGAAGGCAAGAAACAAAAAATGCATGTGTAGGTGGTCTAGGAGCCTGAGTATGCGAGGGATGTGCTAATGTGGATTGTGACTTAAAGAAGAAGCTGAAGCTAACTGGCTTCAGCTGTCTTAAACTTTGCACTGGCTCACAGTGCTATGCTTTTCTAAGACCTTGTAAAACATTTGTCCTCTTAAAAAAAGCTCCTCTCTACATCAAATTTCACAGTATTCTAAAGAGTAATAACATAGCAATGCAGGCAAGATAATCTAGCACTCTGTATTAGCAATGAGAAAATATTTCTGGAACTTGCAGTAATGATCTGCCAAGACCACGCATGTCATGGTCAGTGACATGTCTTTGACACTTCTCCCCGGGAGCAGAAGGAGTGCAGGCTGACATCTGTGTCCCCAGGGCAGATGTGGGGCGCCAAGACTCTGTCCCCCTCTCTCTCTCTTCAGTGCTGTGTTTGAGAGAGGCCTTTCTCCACACCTGCTGGTTCCTAAGCTCTTTCTTTGAGCAGGAAGAAAGCTGTTATTGGGTTCCCATCTCTGAACACAGAATGCCTCGTGACAAACCCCGCAGCTGCACCTCACATCTCCCAGCACTTCTTCTTGCTGCTGCCTGCAGCTGTCTGACTAAAAGGGATGTACGACCTGTGTCAGTGCACATCTCTGCCTTTCTAATTGATGTCCTCTGCCAGTAAAAGAGAAATACATATTTAGTTTGGGTTGCAGGATAAAAGCAGCCGGAGTAGGAACCACAGGCTTTCTCCCGCTGTCCCTCTGCACATCTCACTGGCCACGACCTGTGTGCAGCTGTCGTAGGCTGCCACCAGTTTCTCCTGGCAGAAATTTGCCTGCTGACCAACAACAGACGTCTGTGTACCTCCACTTGCCTGGAAGACAGAGCTACCTGGGGCAAGCTGAGCTCTCCAAAACCACCAGAAAATTCTGGTGAATGCTCTGCCTGTTCAGTAAGATGAGCATGTCCTTCCCTGCCCTACATCTTGCATATGCAACACGTCTCCTTGCTAACCATGCAGCAGGGTGAGCTAGCTGCTTGCAGCTTCAGATTTGCTTTCTGCTCACACGCGCTGTTCATGAGTTCGTTCCAATTACGGTCAGAGAGGCCTCTCTCCACAGGACTGGGAAAACTCAAACATATGCAGAAATCCACTGCATGCTCCCACTTCTTCTCCTTTTACAGCAAGCCAAATGCCCCCATCACAATAATTCTCACAGTTATCTCAATGGCTCTCACCCTCCTGAACAGGATGGGCAGAGTGCTGCACTCCATCTTCCTTTATCTTTGGGAAGCAGGCAGCTCCAGAGGAGCCACCTCTTCTTTCATTTGTTCTTTCAGCACAGCACTTGGCTATCAGGTCTTAGAGAACAACTGCTCAAAAATAAGCCTTTTCATCGGATTGAATGTGCTTCTCCTTTCTACTTGACACGTCTGCAAAAAGATGATTAATGTCCACCTGATTTTCCTTCCCTATGCTGCAAGCTGAGCAAATGTCTGCACTCATCAGTTCTCCCAGTTAGTCCTGATGGGGCTAAAATAGCTTTCGACTAAAATGCCTGCAGCAGCTCCTGTGGAAGCAGTGGGGCATGGTGAGCTGAGCCAGGGCTTGGGCATCTGGACTCTCTGCACTCTTACACTCTGCGTGTTGGCTGTGCTTCATTTTTGGAGCTGTGAAGGGCTGCAGCTCTCCCCAGATTTGAGTAGCTCAGTCATGGGGAATTATAATGCAGGCAAGTCACAAAGGTTCATGAATTTGTGACCCATTCCCTGCCACAATGAAAACTGTGCTGTGTGGCATCCTCAGCACTTTATAGATACGTCAGGGCTGAAGAGACTCCCACAGAAACTCTGCCACAGCTCTTCAGATCTTTCCTTTCTCTCTCCACTTGCCCATAGACATGTTTTCCTCTGCACTGCAGGCTTGTGAACCGGAAACTTGAACTCTGTACGTTGCTCTGGTAAAATGAGATTCACATTAGACCACATTCAGAGTTCCGAATGCCTTGTGCACTAATTGCTTTGTGGTTGCCTATAGAGGAACTTCCCATGCGTATGAATCCTACCCCATCAGCATCTGACTCCAGCTTTGCACCAGAGTAAGTGTCTGCATCGTGGACAGGACAACCACAGGTATTTGGGATTCTGCCTATGTGCTAGGAGAACAAAAAGAATCAACCTTGTATGTGCAATTATCTGTCACCTGTTGATCCTCCCAGAATGGGAGATTTACAGGGGGATCTCTCTTTTCCATCAGGGCAGGCTAATGATCAGATCCATGGCTTATGAGTAAGCACAGAAGGAGCAGTCCTTTACTAATTCCTTTTCAATCTTTATTTCAGACAATCCTGCTGAACCTGACTCAATGGTATGTTTTCATTCTCCCTTTCCATACAGTTCAGACAACCTGGCAGGTCTGGAAGCACTGAGATGCTGTAGGCACATTCTTCCTTTCCAGGTTATTCAGGATGCATCCAACATCCCAGCCTGCTATCGTTGTTATCCCAGGCTAAGCTTATAGACTGGAGATTCAAATTCCATAAAAGCAGGTGAGATTCTGGGTGCAAAAGGAACCCAAATTCCAAAGCTTTTGAAGTTTCTCCACCACTAATGATGTCCCCAGCGATAGTTAATCTTAAAGTAGTGCCCTGCTCCTGCCTGACAACCTTGTTGCCATGGTGTCTGTCTCTCTCTGTATAACTGGCACGTACAGCATAAAATCCACTCTTTCTTTAATAGAGCAAATTGCTTCACTTGTTACTGTTGACCACTCATTAACTCCTTCCTCAGTCTTTGAAATCTTTGATGCAGCTCTCACCTGACTTGCACCATGTGGGCAGGAGGTGCTTGGGGAGGGTTGTGTGCGAAGACAAAGAGCATGCAGCAGAAAATAATCCATAGGAATGTATCTGGGGGATGGACTCAAGAAGTACCTGGACAAACACTGGAATAACAGCCAGGGAGAAGCGGAATGAAACAGCTTTTTGTCTCTTCAGGAGCTGAACAATGTCAGGAACTGGAGAAAATGTGTTCTTCTGTGACCCTGCAACTTTCAGGGAAGAAGACATGTGCACTCCCTTCAAAATACACAGGGCTGACTTAGTAAAAAAAAAATGCTCCTTTGCTATTTGGAAAACTCTCTAAAACACTGGTAGTTTTGTCTATTCGCTCACCTATAAACACGTAGGAACTACATTGTCAGCTCAAGGTATTTCTTCTAACCCACCTTTTATTCATTCAAAAAAACCACAAAGCACCAAACTCAAAGGTATTTTCTTTAAGTTCAAACTAGCTGGTGTGCTCCTCGATGTGATCCCTCACCAGATTAGGTTTTCCTAGGCTAGTTTAAATGGTGTAGCTTGATCTCTCTCTGACAGAGAAGATAATAGTGAGGGCCTTTTTCCAATGTCTTAAAGCATTTCAGGCTTCCCTAAATTCCCATATCCTTTTTGATAGTCTCTCTCTTATTCTCCTAAATGCACAGACTGTCACGTTTTTATCTCTGCTGTGTGCTTCTTTTCAGCTGATACAGTGAAATGTTTCAGTGTTCCTTTGTTATACGTGAGAAACCACTGAGGCTGGTTTTGAAGGGGAACTTTCATTATCGTCCTCAGTTGTTCACTCCCTGCCAGTCAAGACACAAGCCATATCCAGATAACAGGGTCTGCACTGTGCTCCAGACCTGCCACATCACCACCAGTTGCTGAGGTGGAGCAGCAGGAATAGCTGCAATCACTGGCAAGCATCACCCAGGTGCTCTGCTGAGGCCACTTCGAAACAGCTCACAGAACACAGGTACATGGGGCACAGAGCCCCCAGAGAATCCCCAAGAAAACTCTTAGTCTGTCCGTGTAGGAAGCACCACAAATCTTCCCAAAGATGTGTCTTCACTGCATCATAGATACACGGGTACAGTAAACACATTTTGTTTTATGTAAGTGGATGTCTTCTCTGTGTCTTTACGCAGCCCTGTGGCTCCACGGGGACATCACTGAACTTCCCACCACAAATGTCACTTCACAGACCATGAAGAGAAAAGAAGCAACCAACCTCCTTGCCACTGAGGGTCTGTATTTAGACACAGAAACTGGTTTATTACTAAACCAGTAGCTCTCACTACCTTTAACACCTCTGAAAGGAGTCAGGCTACTTGTTTGTCTGATGAAGCTTTCAAAGGAGAAAGAGAGTAGAGCAAGGCAGTGGGACATTGCTTTGATGGTAAAATCATCAGTGATTTCTTTAGTAATGATGGGCATCCTTTTGCCACAGCTTAGCCACAGATAGCACAGGATTTGGAATTTCCAGAGGTTTTTCATTTCTCTGTCTTACTTTCTCTACATACCTTAACTACTTGATTAGCCAGCACTCCTAGGCCAGTTCTTGGGCGTAGCTCTGTGGATACCTGGACTTCAGTGTTATCTATCTTTAATGTCATCCATGTAGGCTTGATCAGGAAAGAAAATATTCCTTTTTATGTAAAGAGCTTTATTTGGTAATTGATATGCCTAAGATACCTGGCACAGTCACTAAGCCAGCCAGCTTAAAATTGTGTGTGTTTGTAAAACTGTGTGTGTTTTCCCAAGCTGTAATCACACTCTTAGACCACTGTGCAAATTTACCCGGTACACATACCAGAGCAGGTATGATCTCTTCGGGAGTTTAAAGTGGCTTTGTGACCAACACAGTTTATTTCAACTCATGTTTTGCTACCTTTTAAAAGATCATCATATTTGCTTATTAATTTGCATGGCGTCGGAGCTCAGGAAATGCGGCGCTCATCAAACACAGGACTGATGCCTGGTGGTGATTGGTGTCGTGGCAGGCAGTGGGGCATCCCACAGGGTCTCTGTGTTGGGATGCAGCAGCATTCCCAAGGGATATTCCAGTGTGCAGGTTGTGTCACGTGAAGGCTGCTCCCATCTGCCCTGAGTGAAAGGATCTTTGCTGCAGAAGCTTCGCCCAGCAGATGGCAACTGTGAATACAGGAAACTAGGAAAATGTTTTCAGTTTCAGAAAGAATCACCATAGAATTAATTACACAAGAGAAAAAAGGAGATTAAAGAAAAAATGAGAAAATTATAAAGTACCAACCTGACCTCTAATTTGTAAAGCACCTTTAGCCAAAACCCTGAGAGAAGGAGCTATCTGAAACAGCAGTAGTAAACTTAATAATAACCAAGTTGATTCCAGCAGGGAGTGCCAGCTTTCTACATGTTAATTTAATTTGAACTCATCTCAGTTTTGAGTTGGGATTTTTTGTGTGTGTGTGCTTTTATACATGCTGATAATGTTTGAATTGCAGACATGCTGGTGTGGTGCATGAAAGCTTGAATGAGAAATTATCTAACCAAATTTTAGTGTCCAAGCTGACTAGAGTACAAACAATGAACAAGCTTTACGGAGAGAGAAAACACAATTAATTTCAGAGTTTGCACCTAGCACTCTATGGTGATACCAGTAACATGAGTAAGAAGAAAAAAATCATGATTTTTAAAATTATATGGGTTATTATTATAGATTACCCTGGCACTGACAGATTTAATTTTGCCTGTCCTCATAAGAATCCTTAAGCCATCTCTCTCCATAGGATGCAAATATTGTTCTGTTTAAAGGATATGTCCCTTCAGTACCTGATGTCCCATCACCCTTCTGTGATATACTGGAGCTATGCAATGGTGATGTCCTACTGTGAGTAGGGATGTGCATTTCTTTTAACACAAGGTACATTTGGTGAATAACATAAACATGAGCATGTCTTGAATAATCACAGTGTTCGTCAAACCACGGTATTACTTCTCTGGATTCCTATTCATACAACAGATAAAATTTCCTCAGATACCAGGAGAGTGATTTTTTATTTTGTTTCAACTTTCTTTTCCTCTAAATGAACTCTTCTGGTCTGGGATTCCTGGGAGAAAAAGGTAAGTAAAATACTGTTGGCCTGGTCTCATTCATTTAGTTTAAAAGGAGTTGGTAACACAGAGATAGCTGGCTTGAGGATATTTGATGTTTCCATCCCTAAGTACAAGATCATTTCATGGAGAGATGGAGACAGCTAAACCAGAACTCAGCTAGAAGAGGAGTGAACCTGGCTAGACTAAAGAGTTCCACTGCATTGAGCAGAAAGCACTCAGCATATTTTGATATTGGTTCTGATAGGCTGAAGTTTTCTGCTGTATGTAGTAAATTGTGTTCCACGACATAGGAGTGGTCAATAGAGAAATCTTGGAATACAGCTCATTCAGACACTGTAAAGACAATTATACCACCAGCAGATCTCAAAAGTGCCGCAGAGCTAGACAAGTCTGTGCTGCAACGTCTTCAACCTGCACTCCCTATGTCTACATCTAATTAATTTGCTTAATTGTGTAACAGTGCACTTGCTAATTACACTGGGGAACCGCTTTTGGTTCTTTATCTATTGCTCAGATTATTCTGGCTGTCGTTGTGTCAGCGCAGTCCCCAGCCTAATTTTGTGCTAGCCCGTACAGACTGCTGGGGAATGCTTGGCAGAGCCTTCAGCTGCTGCAGCAACATCTCCCAGGCCCCCATGGATACCCTCACACAGAGTTCCTGGCTGAGTAGGGCCACTGAAGCCATGGGACTGTTGTGGAAACACTTACTGCATGATGGAAGGGCGTTGTTAAGATCTCCTGTAAACGAGAGCCAGAGGAAGCCACTGGCAGCGCACATCCACAGTTTTGTCGGTCCTACGACACCCAGGAGCTACGCTATGTGTTCCTCAGTACCATCTCATTTGGGGAATAACTCTTTATCAGTAGATGGCGTGCTCCTGAGACAAGGAGCACAATCGCCCCCAAATGATCTGACAGACAGGAGGAACCTCCACCTCCAGACACCCCCGTTTATCCCAGCATTGTAACTGGAATACACAATGGTGTAGGCAGGCACGCAATAAAACCATGCAAGAGTAATTACAACTAGCAGTAAAAAGCCAGGTAGCCCAAAATCCCGGTGTAAGGAGCCTGGTTGCCAGGGAACACACATCCCAGTGCTGCCAAATACGTCTGCCAGGTAGTGGTGCACTTTCCCTTTCACTCATACTGAAGTTAACTACCTGAAGTGTATTCCACATCTTTCAATGGCACCAGTGGGCTTTAACAGAGCATTGGTGCCTCTGGGTTTCCACCACTCCTGGCAAGTAGCTGGAGTCTGGATCCTTTTGACAGTATCCTCACATTTTGCTGAAACCTGCCAAAAATTTCATAGTAATGTTTGGTAGATTTTGCGTCTCTTTTCCTCCTTTGTTTTAGAATTTTGTAAAACCTAACTTCTGAGCCAATGGGTTTGCCAGGAGCTCTCTCAAGGAAACATCTGCTGTACTCCAGGAGAAGAAGATGTTCAATATGATACTGAAGTAAGATGCTTAGACCAGATCAAAGTAAATAGATTTTACAAATTCTAACTAAAACACAGAGCTTGTTGTAACTGGAGGTTGTTGGTCTGCAGTATTTGGCAGGATGAGAAGAGAGATCAGACATTTGGACATGGACAGAGGGGCAATCAGTGGTTTTGTTTTAATCTTTGTTGCTAAACCATCTTTTGAAAAATTACGAAGCTTCATCATTTCAGGCTTTGAGCTGACCACTAATATTAGAGATTGGGAGCAAACTTGCTGTGAAGTTTAAAATAACCCTCCCTCTGTGTGGCTACTCTGAAATACTCAATCTTGGACACTTTGAGACAGGATGGTCCACTGGATTGACCAGAGATCCCTTCCAGGAGACCAGTGCTTGCTTCTCATTACCTCGAATAGACTTGTCCCCATCTGCTGTGCAAGTACCACCAGAGCTTTGAATTTCACCCCTCTGGGTTGCCAGGAGCCTCCTGTCAGCTTCTGCTTTGCTGAGCAAGAGAGGAGCTGACATGCCACGGAGCAGAAGAAACTTGTGCCCTCTCAGGAAGATTTCACTTCTCCTCCTTCCTTTGCTGCTTTTACTGCATCCTATATAATTGCTACAGTGTGATAAGACATATGTTTATTCTTTATTTATAGATTTGTAAGGCAATGAAATTGCGAAAGGTATTTGCAAAGCCCAGTTCTGGCCAATTATTGAATTGGCTGAAGTATTTTTGATTAGTAACAACTACTCTAAAGCAGAAGACAACCTAGAAAAGCATAATTGGTTTTTTTTCCCCATAAAAATAACTTATAACATGTGGGCTTTAGGGCACTAAGAGATATATTAAAATTATTTCATATAATCCTGGTCTCTGCCAATTGAGAAAAACCTCCCTGGGTCCCTAGGGCTCCCTCAGGAAGCACAGCATGGGGACAGCCCATGGCTCTGATTTTCAGATCTGATGATAACGGTGACTATAGACCCCAGATCACCTGAAAGCATCCCTTCCTAACTCCTGTTTGCTCACAGCTCTAGAAAATTACTTGTGGGATGGAATAAAAAACCACTAGAATTTAAAAAGCTATCCTGACAGGCATCAGTCCCCGGAGGAGAAGCATCTGGGTGCCCAAAGGGACAAATATATCTGTCTGCAAACGTGCTCCTTAGTGATGATGATATCCAAGCTGTAATGCTTCCTTTTCATCTAGCCCTTTTAACACACTCCCAGCAACACACGGCTTTGGCCTGAGATTTTCCCTGTCATCCATTCGCACAACCAAGACCTGTGAGACAGATCTGCTTTCAAATTGGGTAAGACATGCACCAGGTGCCGCATCCGTGAGCACTGCACAAACAGTGAAATCCAAAAATTGCCTTTCAGCACAGCCTGATTAAAACCGGTATAAAACAGCAGCAAGGTCTGCCTGAGCCTCCGGACCCATCTGATTGCTTTGGGATCCCTCTCGGTATGTGACAGTCTGTTATGCTGGAATTGCAACACACATCTTGGTGCTGAGTTTTAGAAGAGAGTCCTCTTTCAAAAAGGAAAGGTTCTTCGGCATGCAGGCTGGCAGAGCCCTGTGTCTTCTGTCACCCACAATATCCATATAAAATTATATGCTCAGTTCCCAAGTGAAAGAGTTCTTAACTTTCTCAGTGCCACCCATCAGCCTGGGCAGATGTCCCGGATCATTGTGTTGAATACAGGTTCCACCAAACAAAATAGGCCCCAGTACCTTTTTCCAGACTGGACCCTGAGGACCATCTTTGCTTTAAGTGAATTTGCAGTGTAAAAATGTTTGGGAACTCAGTACATGATTTCCCTGGTGATAAAGAAGGGAAATAAAATCTGGACCACACTCTTCAGGGTTTATAGACATAACAGGAATAAAAGGCAATAAAACATGAGTTATCACTGGAGTCACAAGCTTGACTCTAATACAAGCAAAGGTCAGATCAGCTAATAAAACAGTTCATTCTTTCCAGTTCAGATTAGGAGGGTGCTCTAATCCTCAAAACAACCTTGTTGAATATACTCACATATGCCAGTGCCGGTGGCTAGCTCTAAAAATAATAAACATGATTCATTTTAGTTTTGGACATGAGTTCTGGACTATGGGGATCATGGCTCAATACACAGGGAAGAGGCAAAGGGATGTCACCAGTTCCTACTCAGAGGAAGGAATTAGTATCACTTGTTTTCAAAAGCAATTTCAAGGCTGGAACTGTTTAACTGCAGAGATGCAGTGAGTACTCGTGCATGGCAGGACTAGTGAAATGATAATGTGCCAGCTCCTTTTGGCAGGGCCTGGATATTTTTAAGCAGAGCTTTTCTTGAGGTTTTCTTTCCAGCACAGTTGCTCCCAAGCACAGGAAAGCTCCAGCTCCCCTCGGGCTCTGCCGTGATGCGCTCTCGTCTGGCTGGGCCGTGGTGCTGCTGGAGAGATATGGGCAGCCTGGGAGAGCAGAACAAGCTCTATCAGAGGAGAATCAAGGGGAAAGACCCTCACAGGGATGTCCACCCCATTTTAAAGGACCTCTACTGAGAAACCTGCTGAAGAAACATGGTCAGAAGGAGCCAAAGATGTATAAATGATGGAGAGGTGTTCCAAGCGCCTCCTCTCCCACAGAGACTTGAGTGACACAGTCTGATCTATCCTTGCTGTAATGGTCTCACTTTGATTGCTGAAATTCTAGTTAACACTTTTTTTTTTTTTTAAAACGTGCAGAATTTATTATGTCCATTTCTATCCTGTATGTAGCACCTTCTGTCTTTAAAGAAACATGGACAGATTGCAAAAGCTCCTAGGTATTGATTTTGTTGACACTAAACTTTAAATTTGAGCTGATTTCTGAGCAGGTATAAAGAATGTTGTGAATTTGTTTTAATAAGAACTCCATTGAAACCCACTAAAATCGGTAGGTGCCATTTAAAATGTAACGTAAGCCTTATTTGGGTTTTATAGAAATACGTATCCTTTTGTCTTTAGGAAAAAAATTGGAATGTGACAGAGGGCTCCATGATGTCTGAAAAGTCAGTTAGAATAAAGCATTGCCCCTGGCTTTCCAGGTGGCTGCATCCTTTATTTCCAGCCAGGAGGGGATGCCCCTAACTTTATATTCAATACGGCCGTGCTGCCAGTGACTTCCACCAGTGCTGGAGCTGCCTTACAGAGATGAGTGCAGAATCAAACTGTCAGCACAGGATGGATCCCAAGCATGAGCCCAGTCCCAACTCACATCAACTGCTGTGATACAAACCTCTGCCCAGGGACAAGCTTTGTGTGAGCTCTGGCATGGGAGAGAGGAATCAAGGACTGACTCTGTCTGTCTGCCCTTCTGTGTTTCCTCCCACAGAATCAAAGAATACTTTTTTTTCTTGTTCGTTAAACATTTTGTGAATGTGACCTGAACACTGCAAGATAAAACTCAGTTGGGTAATTTTAAAGAAATCTAGGAAGCTGGGAGAGAAAATTCAAGAGGTGTTTGAAGAAAGTGCTTCTATTTCACACGGTGTTGCAGCAGCTACAGAAAATTAAATTCTGATTAATATTGTTCAAAAGCAGTAGTAAGTGATCGTAGTGACTTTTGATTGTCAGTGGTTTTTTAATATATGCCAGGGGTCAAACAAGTAAAAGACCAAGGAGGTATGGCCAGGGGGCACGATAGGGAGACAAAAGGGAAGGGGTATTAATGTAATACGTGTGGCATGTACATGCTTGCTATTTAACTACAGTTCCTGCCTGCTTCATACCCTCAGGCAGCCTGAAGCTAGCTAATAACCCTGTCATCTGGAGAGAAAACACAACACTGATCATCACAGTTCCACAAATAAGTAATTTTAAATTAATTATATCGCATCCTAATAAGACCAGCTCTGATTGCCTCCTATCTCGTCTTGGATTACTTTATCAGCACCGAATATATTAATTTTGCAGATAAACCTGTGAGTGCTTGAGCAGCAGCTGATGCTGAGTGTCTCTCTGTGTCACTACCTGCACCTCCCTGACCTCCTGAAGTCCTGATGAACAAGGCTCACTGTGCAGGGCAAGCCAGGGAATTTTTCCCTTTTCGTGTAGCACTGCCTGATGCCACCCCACACCTGCACATGCCTCCCACTGGAGTTGTTACAGCCACCTCAGCTATTCCAGATTATCTCAAGGTTCGGCCCAAATGCAAACCTGCAGTCTGTGACTCAGCTCTCCTGTATGCAGCTGCACTCCAAAGCAGCTCCCTCAACTATTTTGCTAAGCCCAGAGTCTGTTGGATGACAAAGCAGCCCTTTTTGTTTTAGTATTCCAATGATATGAATGGCACTGACAAGTTAGAGAGAGGAGGGTTGCAGTTATGGTGAAGTACCAGAGTGGGCAGAGGGAGATCTTGGAAAGCTCTCAGCCTGCCTCTGTAACAGCTACTTGAGAAATGATCTTTCAAAATGCTCTTTTTGTCAGAAAGTGCCTCTGTGTTGAAACAAATCAGGTTTACTGCACTTTCAGTCTCAGAGGAGAGCTGAAGCAGAATGGGAATATCAATGAATTGATGCAATTTCTTTTTCCTTAAAATTTTAATTTATGGGAAAGGTGTTTGAAATCAAAACATTGACATGATTTTAATATAATCTTCAAGCAAAAAAAAACCCTTGTGATTTTGCCTTTTAAACAATAAAGGAGAAGCAAGGACTTTCAAAGTAATGGTAACTCTCTTAGGCCAGCAAATTATTCCCCACCTGGCCTGGCATGCTACAAACTGGACGCAAATTTCAATTTTGGGACAAATGGGGGCAAGTAACTGCTATCACAAAATGTGTGTGAGACACTACATTACAGCAATCCTTCAGGTCACTCTCTGAGCTCATGCAAGAAGGATTTTCTCCCTTCAAACCATTAATCATGCTTGCTGATGAGCTCCCAGAGAAGCACAAGGTTAACTAATGTTCCCCTCTTTTGCAGACATTTTTCTCTGAAGAGAGAGACAGTGGCAAAGCTCAAGGGGCAGGAGTTCAGAAGGAGCTGCAGGAATCAGACCGATTAGTATCCTCCCAGCAGTCGTATTTTCACCCTAGGAAAACGAAACATTGCCCAATTAGCAATACTTTATCACTTGTAGTAGAAGAGATCTCCTCTCTCAACAGCTGTTTATAGTTTTCCCAGTAAAAGTTACATCTATTAAAGATAACTGAGCCTAATGACTTAATTGGCAAGTGCTATTACATGTTTTCAAAAAGTTTGATCTGAATTCAAGGGTGGTGGGAGCAGGAGCGAATTACAGACTTGAGGCTCCAGTCAAAGTAAGTAGTTTGCAGTGAGTGCTCAGAAGGGCAGCTGTAGCAGGATGCTCTGCCTGGAGTGGGGGGGGAAACAACTCGAACAATGTCCTGTTTGCAAAGCTATCAGCAGTGAATGGAGAAGGGGGCTGGCACGCTGCTTTTGGTGTTGAATGATGCTGAAAACAGCCTGACTCATCATTCCCAAAGATAAACATCCTGATAGTGAGGAGAAGATGTGGCAGACCTGATAAAGTACCTGATCTAAAGGGACAAGCAAGTGATAGTGCTGGTAACTTATCTAAAGATGCTGAGCTGACATAGCCGGCCTGGAGACATTTTCTGACAGACAGAAAATCACTTTATATATAAAAAGCCAGTCCCACTTTTTAACAGCAGAGTCTTCATAGAATCGTGGAATGGTTTGAGTTGGAAGGGACCTTAAAGACCATCCAGTTCCAACCACCTGCCATGAGCAGGAACACCTTCCACTAGGCCAGGTTGCTCAAAGCCCCATCCAACCTGGCCTCGAACACTTCCAGGGGTGGGGCATCCACAGCTTCTCTGGGCAACCTGTACCCGTGCTCACATCTTCTAACATACTCCTTCTTGGAGTGTGTTTGGAGATTTCTCCCTGGAGTGGGGACACCCCTCAAAATTACTCCTTGAGGCTGAGTGAAAGACATTTGCCCGCAGTCGTTGGTACGGGTGAGTAACATCAATCTCTACTTAATAATTGGTTTTGCTTGCTGCAGTATAATTGCTTCAATATTGCTTCAAAATAGTGTGCAACACTCATAGCTTCCTATACTGTGTAGTAAATAATTTTGATTAAGATCTTTTAGTCTAGTCATTATAATTATTTAGTTTTATATGAATATATTTGGTTTGCCATCGTTTATCCTGTGGGACAAATTTGTACAAAGGTTCAATTACGCCTATGTAATCCTTTAGCCATAAATCATTGACAAAGTCTGGGGCTGAGAGTGGATCCAGCAACACCTGGACTCCTCTCTGAGAAAGAGTTTAGAAAGCAAGGGGGTTCTTTCTGTCCCTCGTGACTCCGCAGGAGAGCTTCTCTAATAAACTTTAGCTGAAGCTCCCATTCTGCCCGTGACAGCAGTACAACCAAAGTCANTTGATTAAGATCTTTTAGTCTAGTCATTATAATTATTTAGTTTTATATGAATATATTTGGTTTGCCATCGTTTATCCTGTGGGACAAATTTGTACAAAGGTTCAATTACGCCTATGTAATCCTTTAGCCATAAATCATTGACAAAGTCTGGGGCTAAGAGTGGATCCAGCAACACCTGGACTCCTCTCTGAGAAAGAGTTTAGAAAGCAAGGGGGTTCTTTCTGTCCCTCGTGACTCCGCAGGAGAGCTTCTCTAATAAACTTTAGCTGAAGCTCCCATTCTGCCCGTGACAGCAGTACAACCAAAGTCAAAATTATGCAGATCAACAAACTCTCAACACTTCTATTACACTGACTTTTGAGTTCATGGGAGGCCTGGATGGCCAAAACTGGGAACCAAAATGGAGCTGGGAGCTGCACAAACTTGTGTTCCAACTCAAGTGATCTCGCTGTCTTTCTGCATCAGGGATAGAACTGAAACAGCGAGATGCTGTGACCCTCAGCTCTGACTCCTCTCTAGCTGCTGACATACGTTAGGGACAACTTGACAAATGGCTCCTCTACAGAGTGTGCTGAGGAACCACAGAGTCCAGGCAGATGTTTTATGTCCTGTGCAGTAAGACTGAACGAGAGCCGTACATTTGCCAGGGGACTAATTTAAAACTTATGTTTTTACTCATCCGCTCCACGCAGCCACAGTGGTCTTATCTGTAGCATCACAGAGGGTCTTTCTCATTATTCTCGTCCCTGGGCCACATAGTTTTCATGTGCTTTTAGCTTTTTTTTCAGTATAGGATTCTTGTCATATCATTCGTGGCCGAGACAGATCTACCCAAGGAAGCAGAGACTGTTTTATTCTTGCAGCTTGAATCTGGGCTCTGTACTCAAATCCCTGTGATCTTATGAAGGGTCTGAGGGCAAGATGTGCACCACTGATGGCTCTGAACTGTCACTGGTGGCATAATATGGTGCCTCTCAGGGGACTCTGAGCACATCCCAGTTGATGCCTGTGTCTCTGGTTCTTTTCAGCAAAATGAGTTTTCTTTCCCCACTGGCTATCAGACTGTTACACTGCAATGGTTCTGGCTGGCCCCAGGTGCTCCTGGGGAAGTCCTGTTCAGCTGGAGGGAACCGTGGTGCGTCACCTTCTGACACAAACCTACCCCCAAGCTAAATAACAGGCAGGTCTATTTTAAAGTTTTTCTACAAAATGCCTCACGCAGCCCCTTAGGGTTCGTGAACTTCCCTGAAAATAGTGACTATATTTGGATCTTCTTGTAATAGAGGGAGGCATTTGTGGCTGGACTAAAGAAGTGGTTCGCTCCTAAGTCTCAGTGGAAAATACTTTGGGAGGATTGCTCACAGGAGACATCCTGGCAGCTCAGACGTGGGTAGTGTCATAAATAAATGGCAGTTAATTTGAGAAGGGGAGAGATGAGATGAGAAAGTGTAAGGAATAATAATCAGAAGTTAAAAATCCCTAAGGAAAATATCAAGTCAATGTTTAAGGTCAGAGTAATTCTATTTTTCAAGCCACATCATTGCCTTTATTAAGGATAAAAAGAAGTGATAATGTAAATAGTCTTGACAGTGTGTTTTCATTTCAAGCTTGGTATAAATACTTGTATAAATCACTGTCATTCAAGTCCCTCCTGTATAGATCAGACCCATCTTTTCCACATTGTTTCTGTGCTTTTTCCATTTCCATCACACCAGCCCACTCTGACCTTGAGCAAGTCTCCCCCTGTATCTCTGTTCTCTTTCTGTAAAATGTGGGTGATAGCACACCAAGCCTGCAAGGAAAAAAAGCCCTGGAAGTACAATTCCATAGTGGGTGCTGTGAACATAGCTCAAGGAAATAAGCTCTCAAAAACCAGGTGAATTCAGGTTTCAAAACAGCTTTGATGACAAGTCGATCTAAAATTTCTGTTCCACTTGCCCTTGGCTTTTTGGGGTGTTTCAAAATCATGTTCCAGTGAAGGACCCTGGGGCAATAGGCAGTGCAGTGGGGCTGAGGGCTCTCACGTGCTGGTTCACGTCGGTGCCTTTAGTCTGTAGGGCTGTCTGCCAGTCAAAGGCTCCCCTCTTCCAAGCTCAAATTAACTTCATGTCGTTCAGCGATGCCTGCTCTGCATGCATCTGCTGCTTCACCTCTCGTGTTTAGACTAATGAGGACAGAGCCCACACATCTTGCTAAGTGTTTGCTGTAGTGTTCACTGTCACATTCTTGGAGAGGCTTGGGAAAAAAAAACAAAACCAAACACAAAAAATTAAGGCCAAGCTCACCAGGTACCCTGAAATTATTATTGTATTGGTAAGAAAAGGGGATCATGGAGATCCCCTATGTTTATGGAGATGCTGGGAATACCACAGCACATCCTGAGACGTGAAGGACATGAAGGTGATTGCAACTAAGAGTCAGCATGAATTCAGCAAGGAAACCCTGCTTGCCAAACCTGATAATCTTCTGTGGTGAAATGACTGGTTTGGGACATGAAGGGAGTGCAGTGGCCATTGTCCACTTCAGGAGGACAGAATAGCCTCGTGGAGAAGCTGAAGAAGTGTGGGCAGGCTGAGCAGAGTGGGAGGTGGGTTGAAAACTGGCTGAGTGGCTGGGCCCAAAGGCTGGTGGCCCAAAGTGGCACCAAGTTTACCTGGAGACCAAGGACCAGCAGTGAAGCCCAATGCAAGGGGAAGTGAAGCCCAACAGGTGGAGGGAGGTGATCCTTCTCCTTGGCTGTGTTCTGATTCCCCTCTCGTGTGTCTGCCATCCATAACATTCCTTGGGAAAGAGGTGAGCTGCTACTGTGCTGTGCGTCCCTCTGGTCTGAGCTCTGCCCCTAGAACTGTGGGTGCTGAGTGGCAGTGGGGGAGGGAGAAGAAGGAGAGGATGGCAGCAGCAAGGATGCCTTTCAGCTGCCTCTGGCTGTGCCGAGGTGATGCGTGGCCAGTGGGGTGAGCTTGTGTGGGAAGCAGGGAGAGAGGGTCCTGCCGTGCCCCTCAGGGAACAGGGTTGGAAATCCACCAGGGACACCAGTATAGCCTTGGGGGTGGTGGTGATGGGAGAAAATCTGCCATGTGGGTCAGAGAGCCCCAGAGGGTCCCAGCTATGCCACACTCAGGCTGCTGGTGCTGGGTGGCAGCTCGCCAGAGACCCTTTCTGCTGCGGGGCTGCTCTGTGAGCACAGCCTGGTTCCTGCAGCATGATTCCAAGCAAAGGGCTCTGACAGCCCCGTCTGAAAATGATGGGAATCTTTGCTGCTCAGCAGGTGAATTTTGGAAAGAAAGGCCGGGGGGGTGGAGGGNTCTCCTGAACCAACACATCTGCAGAACTGAGGATGGTGCTGCTGCTGCCCTTCGCCCACAGGAAGTCGGTGCCCATCATGCTGCAGCAGGAGAGAGAGAGACAAGTCCTTGGGCCTCTTCAATGTGCTGCCCACCTCAGCTCTGTCCTCAGAACTGGGCAGACGGGTCCCTGCTCCCCAGCTGAAGCTGGGAGGAGCTGTGTTCACTTGTCCCCCGAGTGTTGCCATGCAGGGGTGGACAGATGGACAACATCTGGAACAGCGAGAACATCCACTGGACACGGTTCTGTGGGGACACACAGCTTGGAAGAGGGCAGACAAGAGCTGGGCCAGGCTGTCCTGGTCATGTGGCAGCTCTCAGGAGCCTCCAGGCCACAGCCACAGTTCCAGCTGTGGCTCCCTGCCCATCCTGCTGCATGGTGCAGCCCGGGCCAGGCAGAGCTGGGAGCACTGCCTGGTTGTCTCCACCGATGGGCTCTTGCTCTCCTTTCTTTTGCAGCAGGAGGGATCAGCAGCAGGAGGAGGAGAAAGGGGCTGCCCTGGCCCTCTGCTCTGTGGTGGAGCCCAGCCACTGCCCAGGCTGCCAGAGATAAACTTCCACATGGGATGGTTTAAAACATTCCCCTCAAACGATGCACCCCGTATTGATCACACAGAACTGCAACTGGAAGATTTCATTCAGTTTGCACAGAATGACTCAACTAAATGGTTTGCTGTCTGCAGAAATGTAATTTTAGAAAGGAGCTTAAAGCACCTGAGCTCTTGTGAACTGCTCTAGGTTCTTTGCCCTTGATGAGAATGGTAATGCTCCACACTTGAAATGAACCATTGTCAGGGTGCACTGACTTGTTAATATTCCCAGACACTGGCAATGAGAAGTGGAGCACTGTAAATACCACTTTTTCCTGCCTTTGTGACTCCAATTCAGACAAGCCAAAAGGGAATAAAGTCTTTAACAGAAGGAGAGATATGAGGGTGATGAGAGTCAGGGACCTCAAAACTCCAGGCTTGTGTTTTGTGCAGACACTCAAGCCAGTGCCAGAGGAATACAAAATGCAGATGCTCTGATTTTCTGTCATTTCTTACCCACTGTGCATTCCATATGAGCGGCTTTGAAAACAAGAAGTGCAGGAGAGAGACCCTGGCATGAAGGTGGAGAATTGATGTATGAATACAGCTATCCCTTGGGAAAGGAAAAATGACTGTTGCCCATGGCAAGCAATCAGGAAGATGCATCTGGTACAGTATTAGGAGACAGGTACACTGCATAAAGTGAGGCAGGATATCTGTGAGACTTTGAATAAGATGCAGGAGCCAATGATGGGTGGAGCAGGTTTAGAGGGAGACCTTCACAGGAGCATTTTCCACAATATTACGGGTGAAGGTGAGGGAAAATGGGTAACAGGATGGTTTTTCTTTTAGATCCAAGGTTTCTGGGTTCCTTTTGGTCTTCCTGTCTGGGGGCCTACTGAAACCTCTGTGTCTGAACATGGAGAGATTTTCACTGAAATGCTGCACCTTTTAAGCAGCCTTATACTTACAGGTCTGGTACAAAGCACAGACATAGCAGACTTTGAGAACGGCCATAGTAACCAGGCAAGATACAAAGAGCTTTTAAATCCCAGTAGTCCAGTGGATAATAATGCTGGAGGCAGGTTCATGCTGTAATTTGTATTCAAAGCCTGAACACTAAAGAGAGACCATTTCTAGCACCTGGAATTCAGAACAGGTCCGCTATTCACAGCTGGAAGTTAACGAATAGGTGTGATCTCTTATCAGTTTAATATTTGAGATGAGACACTTGAAGGTTTAATTTTCTCCAAATGACAAAAAGCAATCTATGGCAGGAAGAGCGAACCGCAAAAACGAGTAAGAAAAGATTGTTCACTCTTTATTATAACTCAGGAATTAGTGAGAAACACATGAAATTATTAATCACAATAAATGAAACTAAGAACATCTGCACACAACAGATAATTAAACTGTACACCTCCCTGTCACAGGATGTTTTGGATAGAAACGAGAATGGGCAGAAGAAGCAATTAGACAGAATCAGTCAGAGAGGTCTCTCCTGGGCCATTAAGGTCTGGGAAGTAGGAACAGCCTCCAGAAGACTCTGAACTAGTGCCTGTCAGCAGACAGAGAGTACACCAGGGGAAGGAGCGTGCTATGCTTATCCCATTTCTCATGCTTTTTTCCTACACACCTTTCACTGTTCAGCCTCAGAGGCAGGATGCTGAGCTAAATGAACCTTTGCTATGACCCCGTGTGGCTATTCTCATGAATTATCCAAGGCACAGTTCATACATGCTAGGGATGCAATTCACATTCACGCAGAGCACCGGCTCACGGCTCTGCAAATCCTGCTGGGTATTTACGGGGAGAATTTAAGCAGAACCTAAGTGGCTGAGTTCACGCATTCATGTGATCTCATTTCACCCTATCTGAAATTGCACACTGCCTCTTCTGCGGCTGCTTTTTGGCTTGGGTGCAATTTGATATGCAATTAGTCAAACATCCTCTCCTGCCATATCTGCCCTGTTGCGAACAATTAGCGCTGCATAAGGGAATACATTCCGAGGCTCGGATCCCGGGGATTCCTGTCAATTTACATTGACAGTATGCTTGCAAGGATGGAGCTGACAGTCCAGCTGGAATTAAGTGTTAGCCGCCACAGAGGCAGCCGCACACCAGCCCACAGATGGTCCAATTCTTGCTCACACTTTTAGCTTTGCCTGCCTTGAGCATCCTTTTGTTTTTATATACCTGTTATGCAAGATACTGAATGTGTCTGAATGTCTGGAAATGCATTTCTTAAAGTTTCAGCTGTGGGCTAAGGCCACAAACAGAGTTAGTAAATATTTTAACGTGCAACCCATGGGAAGAAAATCATCAGGTCATTAGTTACAAACAGGACATTTTCTTCTTGCCAGAGAAGAGGGGACCAGCTGTTAGGAGGCTGACCTGATGCAGTTCCCAGGGTGGCCAAGTTGCCTGAGTGCCAACTCCACTTAAAGAAGGTACAACTTGACTTTGCAAGAGAGATCAATTTGCTCTTAACAGTGGTTCTCCAAAAAAAATCATGCTTTGCGGTGATGAGTTTTTCTGCACATTAAAGCCTACTCATGAGTAGCTGGGTATCTTACAAGCCCTTGGAGAAATTACTTATTTAAAAAAAAAAAAAAAAAAAAAAGCAGCAAACTGTCTCCCAAGTCTGTCCTCATCCAGTACTAAATTTTCTGCGGGAGGGCAGGAAGAGGTAGTTTTTTTAGTGGTCAGAGCTCATGTGTTGGAAAATCTATCAGATACTCTCTTTTTTTAGCTTTGTAAAGCCATTTAGCTGTGTTCTGGAAGTAATTGGCTTTTAGTACTCTGGCTAATCAGATCCCTTCTTGGTTTATCCTGGACTAATTAACTCTCATCTCTTCAAATTATTCCCAGTGCAGCTGATCACCTAAAGACCTCCCATCCTCGTGCAGCAGCTGCTGTCCATCGCTGATAAGGTGAGACATGCTTCATCACGAGCTGTCTTCCCAAGCAAAAATAGAACAAAATGCTAAGCAGTGCCAGAATAATGTACCAAATAGCAGCCTTTTCTCTAGCTGCAAATTTTTCCTCTCTGGGGAACGCAGCCTACAGTTCTGGATGCTGTTTTTCTATTATATGGGTTGTAACATGTTACCAGGAAACAAGACTCGGTGCACAGGGGACAGCTCAGCTTGATCGAGCATCTTTGCCCGTCCGTGGCTGATGATCTGTGTGTGGTAAAAGACTGCAGCCCTACGTGGGTTATAGGGTGAGGTGTGCAACACCATTTTCCAGGCATGAACAGCATTCCTGGGTTACGTGTCACTGTGCTCCTCTGCACCTCTTGGACAAGGCCTTGGATGCAAAGAACGGGTGAATTAGTTGAGATTGTAAGAGGAAGACAAAGCCACACACCAATATTAAAGCTCAGGATTTGTTGCTTTGGAGACCTTTACAAATGCCAGGCATGAGCAAATGCCAGTTATTTAATGCTAAAAGATAGAACGAGGTGGGATGTTCTTTGGAAAAGAGAGAGCTGAGACCATTGAAGGAGTTTGGGTAAAACGTGCTTAGGAATGCCATCCCAGGGCATTTGTATTTCCAGTGCTGTAGCTGTGAGTGTATCACCAGCAATTCCCCCAAAACACTCAAAAGAGTCACAGAGAAGCTGTGAAAGTCCAGTGTTCAGGAAGCTTTTGCTAACTTTTCTCTCTCTGGTGCTAAAAGAGAAGATGAAACCTGTCTGTGTTACTACTTGGCCCTGAATTCCGATCCTGAGGCTCAAGGTCATGTAAGATGGCAAGATGGTAGCAAATACTGGCTGAAGCTGTTTGCTCACCAAAGAAGCCTCAGGTGGTGACTCAGTTGCTCTCTCCACCCAGGTGGCCACAGAGAATCCCTTGTTACCTTTTCACCTGGCCCTTTCTGATTATTTACATGCCCAGCACTTGAGTAATCAACATTGGAATCTCCGGCACTGGAAGGGGACCCTGTGAAGGCCTTGACACTGAGCCCAAACTTTCAGAAGGGCCCTTCCCCTGCGGACCACCCAAAACGCAGTTCTGAACAGCTGTGGCAATCAGCGGGGTCTGAAATCCATCTTTGGACCTGAGCATCGCAGCACGGCCTGCGAATCTGTGCGTTATTAACCTTCCAGATGGCAAGCTGAGGAGACATCCCTCGAAAGATGGATGTACAGTGAAACTTTAATTAACGGTCAGTGACCTTTAGGAGTGAGACACAGTGGTCTATGTGCTATGCAAGACATCATAGATATCTTAGGAAACTGCTGAAACGATGAAAAATACTTTTTTTCTTTTTTTTTTTTTTTTTTGATGTGGGACATTTTTCTAATTAGATTTCAGCAATCTAATTCAGATTGGAAATGTTGTTTATCTGCTTTTGTCTCAAGCATCTTAACACCTTCTCAGACCTTCAGCAGACCACGACAGGATGATTGGATGGTCCCCCAATGTAGATTTATCAGTATCTAAATCCATCCTCTAGCTTTACTTGTCCTGGGACACCCACGAGAGGTTAATCCACCAAGTGTGTCTTCTTGGGTACGTTCAAGGGGTGCTTTGTTTCATTCTATTCCCTCACTCTATCCAAACCTGCCTCTTACTCCACATCTTCCAGATATGTCAGCCACAGGGTCTGAAGTTTCTCAGGGTCTGTGAGATAGTTTTTCTTAGGGCTTTGCTTATAGAAGTGCCCAGACCACCAGGAAAGCATTGAGAGTACATCAGTGTCACTCTCAGTGCCGGGTTGCACGCCAGGTCTGGTGATTCAGCATCGAAGAGGAGAGGATTTCTGCCAAGGAGCCTGATCCCACCTGCTGAATAGCCACAGGGAGGCAGGAGCACTTTGAAGTGCTGGGTTTGCAGGGAACTGCTCCGCTGATGTAATCTGCCTTGCCAGTTAGATACACCTCCCTTGAAGAGGCAGCCACGCTACACGGATAGTATTAAGCACATGATTCCTCTTGGCGGCAATTCTTCTGGATAAAGCAGACATAATTTACACAATGCCATCTAAAAAGGATGCAGGTTCATCTGTATGTTCAGATTACATCTAGCTCCTTTGAAATTGCAGGAGGCAGTGTGAAAACTGGAGTTTGGGACTGTTACTCGATCCCTAGTGCAATAACTAGCTTGAAGAAGCTGAATGGATAAGATTTCCACTGTCATTTAGTTGTACTCACCAACCTTTGCCCAGAGAGACTTAATCTGTGGCGAGGGTTGGGGGATAATTAGATTTCTGTCTGCTCAACTTCTGAATTGTTATGACTCAGCATGACCAGTTCAGCTGAACAGAGTTTCCCTGATGTTTAGGGATTCAGCTAAAGAAAACTCAAGCTCATTTTATAAAGGCAAAGTAAAATACATTATCACTAGGTTTTTCCACGATGAAAAGGAATTAATAATGTGCAAGTTCATCCACTTATCTTTCTATTGCAATGGTTGCAGCAAACAACGTTCCTGTTATAAAAAGAAATTCATTTCATCATACCACTGTGGCATTTCTTGTTTGCTCTATTCAAATATAAAAGATTAGTTTTGTGCCTTATAATTCAGCCATACAGATTTTGAAAGTACATAAATGGTCTGAGTACTGAGATAATCAAATTCCTACAACACAGAAAACCATTTGTGTACACAGTGAGTATCCTCATAGCACTGGGAGCAGTGAAACACCACACAAGAAACTGCACACTTATCTCCCTGTCCAGCAAATCTGCAGGGCATTAGCTAGAAGACCAAGATCTCGGTACTAGGGAGTATGAGAAGTTGACTATTTACTGCAAACAAGATACTAAAGACGAAGCGGGAAAATGTTACAATTTTTCACAACGCTTAATGACCCCTCTGGATTTGAAATTTGGATATCCTGTCCAAGATGCCTAGAAAACACCTTATTCTCTTCAAGCCCAACTAGATGAGATTGGTGAGATGTATATGAAGTAAACTTTTCACTCTCTGTTCTGGGATTTGCAGTAGAATACGAGGCAGTGTTTTCAGAAGTTATTTGAATAAGGCTTAGTGAACTGCACACGGAGAGCAGCATCCTTTTGTACCTGGATGTGAGTTATGATTGCTTTTTTATGTGTTTCCTGCTTCAGGCTTTTTAGTGCTGCTGGATACGAAGGCTTGCAAGGTTTCAAACAAATGATTATTTAAATCAAATGTAGAACTACATCCGTGTTTTGTTTAGTTTAGGGGTTTTTTGCTATTATGTGTTTTAGCCGGTGGGGAGAGAGTAAAGAGAGAGAACCAGCAGCTTGCTGGCTTCTCTCTCAAAATGAATGCATATCTGACTGCTTTGTAGAGGGTGATATATCCACTTTGCTGCCATAGATCAGATTCTTCCGTGACTGCACCCTAAACAAGACACAAACCCAAATATTGCCACAAAAGGATGTTTTTTCCATAGCTTTTGAGTTTTCAGTATGAAACTTACCATTTCACAATTGAGTATTTTCAATTTTGTCTAAGAGATTAAAGAACTTTCAGATTCATCTCAAGACTTTGGTATTTGTAGGAGAAAATGAGTGTGGCAACGTGATGTCAGAGCTGGTATCTTTCAGGCATGTTTCTCTGTTGTTTTCCTCAGAAACTGGTGGATCATTTCTATGAAAATAAGCACATAATCATTCCTAACACAGCTTTCCTTCTCATCAGAGTCAGACTTTATAGAGAGCAAGAAATTTATGCAAGACATAAGCATAAACACTATAATGTGATTTTGTTTTAACAGATTCCCTCCTTTTGCAGTTAGAATGGGATTGAAGATTATTTCTCCCGCAAATACTGTGGAGTGGTCAAGTATTTCTTCTGCTGTGCATAAAAAACTTGTATTTTACTGGTGTCAATGCACAGCCTTTAACTTTCCAATCTGTAATTCTAGGCAAGTGAGCACGGTGTGAAGCACTTTACATGGAAATGCTCACTCAGGGATATTCTGAGCAGGCAGCAGACTCTCAGACTTCCTTGGTGCCTGCAACGGCAATGCCCACCGTGGTTGTGCTTTTCACAGCTGGAGACTTCCCTCAGATCCTTGAAAAGGTTAATCCATCATCACAGGAGAGTACTAGGAAATTAATTATTGCAGTCTCTGATAAACAAAGCTGGCAGCAAACTTCTGGGGAGCTGGCAGGGCCAGTCTAAACACCGAGAGAATTCAGCCAAGGGGGACTCGGTCTCAGGGCATTAAGCAGTTGAGCTTCTCAGAGTGCAGGAACTCTTCTATTTTAGAATTATTGACAACAATTGCACCTGAACACCAATAAATGAGAGCTTAAAATGACTCCAGAATGATTATCACAGATGGATATGTAATGTAACAGCCAGAGGTGATAAAGATGTTGCAGAGGCTGAAAACAAAGTGGCTCGGATCAGAAGACCTAGGACACTGATTTGCTCTGCTGCTAGAAAGAACAGAAGCCACTTTGCATTTCTCCTTCTCCAAAGCCATTCGAGATGTTGCTCGATCAGAGCTGAAGTGAAAGTAGTGCTGATATGAGTTAGAAGCACTTTGGATGATGGTTAGGAAAAATGTTAGGGCTATATGAACATCTTCTTTTCCTAAAAGAACCGAAGTAGAAGCCCAATTCAGCAGCAGCTGAAACCTCATCGTTGAACAGTTGGAATTACAGATCTGTGGGCAACGTTAAATGAAGGCATCATTCCTCAATAGTTTTAACAGCATAGTGCAAGCATGACAATGATGAGATAAGAGGCAGATATGGGTGACAGTCTAGGAACTAAATCTGCTCTAATCTACTTGAGTGTAAATCCACTTACTTCAGCTGCATAGCTTCTGGGAGTGATTCCAGGGTGAGAAAACAGAATTTCCCCCCACTGTACTCTTTTGTTGTTGTGTCTTTTTCTTTATGATTTGTTACCTTGTAGTCACGGCAGATAAGGTGAAGCTGTAAATTGTATATTCTCAGAATTGTATATTCCCAAGGGCTTTTCTGTTTGCAGTGCTGGAATGTGTACTTACCTGTGATCAAGCATGGGAGGTACAGTCAAGATAACCTGTGATAGTACGAATAGGAGCAAACAGAGTGCTGAAAGATTTCAATAATGATCCTCTAACTGCTGGGGCCAAAGGCAAATCCCCATGAATTACAAAGGGGATTGTGATCTCGGTTTCCAGCAGGTGCCTAAAGCTGTTGTGGCAATCCTGCCTTTGCTTGGCTAGCAATGAGAATAAACAGGCTTGTGAAGATGCCAGGAAAAGAAAGCCTCTTTCTACCAGGATTATTAAACAGTCGTTCCTTCTATTGTGCACGCTGGTTTTAGGTGTAGAGCCAACCCACTGCAGGTTTGGTCTGGCCCCAGCAGCAATGGCTGGGATGCTTGCAAGTCTGCCCCAGCCACAGCTAGGGGCTGCTGAAGGAAGCAGAGAAGTTGAGATACCTGGGATGAGAAGAGGCTTGAAGGACTTGGATGCAACATCAGTCCCCCTCCTCACAGAACAATTCGTCAGCTAATTGTAATCATGCTTCGGGAGATATTCTGAATAGCCCATAAATTCTTATGAATCAAATTGCCTTAGTCAGCACTGCAGCTTGTTAGCATTAAATTACCATGGTATATAATCCAGAAGGTAAAACCTCTAAATCTTTTGAAAGGTTTGTTCTTCTGACTAGTAATTTAACAATCTTGTAAGAAGCTGAGATATAAGAGCTTTCTGGCAGAGAAATAGAGAAGAGGAAATGAAAAAACTGTCATGTACTCATCTGAATCAACTGTAGTGTCTAACTTACATTTCTAATGAATTATGAAAGGTGAGATGATTTCTCTCATTTTCCTTTAAGCTAACCTGGGATCAGACATTGTGATTAAATCTGTATCGAGCCTTGCTCCCTTACGTGTTTTTTTTTTTTTTGTATGAGATATCCAGGGTTTTTTTGGCAGGATAAAATATATATAAACTCAGGATTTTAATGTGCTTCATGTGCTTTGTTGCATTTGTTTTCCATGTCCTGTCCGTGCTTATGGAAATGAATCAATGATTATCAGCATTTGATGAACGTCTTCATTTCAGTCCTCCCTTATATATCTCTTGGGCTTTGCTATATTCGGGTTTTCCTCTGTTTTTGCAAATCATAACCCAAAAGCTTGACACAAAGACCAAAGAAATAAATTAGTGTATTTCTCTGGCCTTGAATGTCTGAAGAAGTAGACGACGTGCTAACTCAGTACAGGGGCTGGGTCAGGCAGCTTTTAGTTTTGCTTTTCCTATGCTGATCTTTTTCCTCGGGGAATTCTGTAAATGTTGCCTAGAAACACCTGTGTCTCAGAAACATCTGAAGCACGGCAAAATAGCCACAGAATCAGGTACGTGAAAAAGCCCATCTGTTCCCACCAAACTAAATTTGAGGAGACAATTCCCACGTATTTGTCCTAATCAGAATGCTGTTTGACCATTTTTCTCCTCAAAGGTGTTTAACTATGTCTTGCATCACCCCTAAATTACCAGTCAACCTTAAAAATTTAATAAATGCAGTGCATTAATAGAATATTCTGCTCATTCCTGAATAGGTATAAGTAAAGGTTTTAATTACTAAAATTTGCAGTTACAAAAATGATTTAATGAAATTATTCTTCCCATTTGCATTCAGGGACTGTCTGTATGATGAGGCGTGGTAAATGGCACTGAACTGTGGTGGAATAATTCCCGGTGCTGTAACTCTACCTGAGGACTGAGCACCTCAATGGCTTCAGCTCCCAGCAAAATCAAACCACGGGGAAGTGCTCTGAGTATATTGTAAGGAAGGCTAAACGTAATGTATGGCTTTTGAAATCACTCTCCTTTCAGTTTTATTGATGGACTCGAGATCTTGGCATGGATAAAACGACTTCACGGTCATAATCCAGAGGGAAATGTTTCTGCTTTCAGTGAAGTCCTTTCTGTAACATCTTTAGCCATGGCTGGCGCAGAATGCGTGCCTTGCAGGAGAAGGGCTCTGGATGATGCCTTAATTAATGTGCATCCTCTCTAATCTGCAATGATGTCTGTTTATTTCAAAACTAATTACTTCATTATGCTTTCCTCTGCTAAAAAATCTTTGGTGCCTGAATCAGACTGCAAACTCTTTGGGGCAAAAACCACATATAATGAGATAATGTTATGTTTGCTAAATAATGTAAAAGGAAGGAAGCTTGTGAATAAAATATATGCTGAAGTTTTGTAACTCTGGTTATAGGTAAAATTTTACAATTTATCCTGCATTTGGAGTCATAAATAATCGTTTTCCTCAGATTTATAAATAAATCATCAGCTGAAATACAACCTGCTACCCAAACAGTCTCAAATGTTAGAAAAATAATTTCTGACTTGACTATGATGGACTGAACAAGAACTCTTGGATTCAAATCAGTTACAACAAAATTCACAGTCCCCCTTTTCTTCACAATCTTTGTGTAAGGAAAGAGCTGCAATACCCTTCAAGACTATTCCAAAGGCATTTTTTTCTAAAAGTTGCAAGAGTAACTTCCCAACCTCAAACACCCACCCTACCCCAAATCTAGTCTGGACCCTTCTGTTGCAGGTAAAGCTAAGTGGTCAACCATGAACAGTAATCACTGCTTACCAGTATTTACAATGGGCAAAAAGAAAACAGACTTTTACACATTTTTAGTGTTTCAGAAGGACTAGTTTCCCACAGATGAAGAGATTGATAGTGAGAAAAAAAAACCTCAGAAGGAGCAAATGTGATGGAGAACTGTGAGCTCTTTCAAGAAGAGCTCATTAAACAGCCAAAAAGCTGTGATTCCAGTGCCAAGAAAGATGACAGCATTGCCTGAAAGCCAGATTCTGAAGAAAAAAATGAAAGCAGCAATTAGGAATAAGCAGTGATATACAATCAATAAATAAGGGCAACATATAACAGTCAATTATAGACGAGAATTTATGAAGTGTGGGGAATGGAGGAGGGGCAAGAAGACATGACAGTGAACACTTTCAGTTCCTTTCAGGCTGAGCACAAGGCAGTTTGGGCTTTTCTTTAGGGACTTCGTAGGGAGCTACCAGCGGGGAGGACAGCCCAGCGTTGGGGCTGGTGGCTGCCATCACCCGGCATGGAGAAATCCTTTTGAAAAAGGAGCTACTACAAGCTTCTCAGTAGAGAAACCAAGCCTGAAGTTTGTAGCTCCAACGAAGAGAAGGAACCACCTCTCAAAGAGAGGAATGTCCATTTCTTCCTGCCCTTTCCTGTCAGGACTGAGCAAAGCCTTTTCCACCCCGGCACAGGCTTCTCCCTCCCTGCACAGGAGCTCAGCAGAGCCAAGCTGGTGGCAGTGGGTGGCAAAGGTGGGGACTCAAAACCCTCCTCTCCTTGCTGCTCATGATGCAGGAGTGAGCTCAGCCAAAGCCTTCTCTGCCCAGCAGTTCTTTCCCTGTAGTGCCACAGCAGTGGTGAGCACAGAGGTGGCTTGAACAGGTCCAGATCACACGGGCCACCAGCTCAGGCATGCCCCTGTCATAGAATAGAATCATAGAGTCATAGAATAGAATCATAGAATCATAGAATGATTATCTGGATGCTAGAGGTCCTGCTCCTGCTCAGCCTTCTCCATGCCAGGTGGCCCCGGAGCTGCTCAAGCAATCTCCTTTTTAATACTCTCAGTGTGAGAAATTTGAAGGCCTTGCTCTTACCTTAAAGAATCTTGTGAAGTGCTTCAAACGCGCTACCAAAGTATTTTCATGGGAAAAAGTACAGTTATCAAGGGACTCCAAATGAGGGAAAGGGGAAATCCAAGTGAAAAAAACTCTGAGAAATCATCATTTGTGAGCTGCAGTTCACAAATTCAGTTTGGATAGTTGGAGATCTTATTTTCACATGGAAAGCAACCGAGTGTTTGAACAATCTAACACAAGAAAACTGGATGTCCTGGAAACTTTGGTTTAACCAGACACTAATGAGCTTCAGCATACAAAATATACTGGGGCAACTGAGAGAAATAGAGAGGTCAGGGACACATGGAAATTCTGAGGTGATGACGATAGAACTAGCATTAGATTTTGACAGCCTGTCATGTGAAGTTCTTGCCATCTCACCACCACACATTGCCCCATCCATGTGTATAATACCCGATGCTTTATGCACCAAAAATGGGTCGGCATTGCTATACTAAAAAAGTTAGTTTATGTTTCAGTTTGTGTTCTACACTTTAAACAAAACAATCACATATAAATAATATACCTTTAACACCTAAGTACAAAGAAGGACAAAGCTTTAAATGGAACTAAACTTCATAAAAAGGAATAATTAATATGACAATTAATCTATTGAGGAAGACTAGATCTGGCTGGATTTGCTTTTCATTAGCAAGCATGAAGAATTAGATGACTCCCATGGGGATCTAAAAATCTGAAAGTCATCTTATGCATGACAAAAGAAGGCAGAATTCCTTTCTCTCTGCAGCTGGGCTGGGTTCCAGCCCTTGCTCTGGGGAGCTGCTGTCCCTGGAGGGTGCAGTAGACCTTGTGCAGAAAAGGCAGGGACATGAAGAAAAGAGGAAAGCAGCACCATTTCAGAGACCTTTCCAGTCCATGCTGTTGCCACATGCGAACTGTCCCGGGCCAGCTGCTGCCCTCTCCTTCTCCGGACCGTGGAGGGTTTGCTCTCACTCCCGTGTTTTCTGTTCCCAAACAGGTTAGCACAGGGTAACTCACCCCAGTTCCAACAATTCCCTTTTTCCTCAACCTCTTCTCCTGCCTTCAGTTGCTCTCCACCCACAGCTTCGCCTCTATAGACCAGAGAGGGCAGGGACAGCCACCGAAGTCACAACCCCGATGCATAACCTTCAGGGCTGGCTGGACTTTTCCTGACCTTCTTGCACCCCTCCTTTTAGGAGCTGCTGATGTTATTTTTTAAATTTTTGTTTGTTTGGGGTTTTGTTTTGTTTAGAGTTTCTTTTGCTGAAGGATAACAGCGAATCGAACCTAATCTAGTTTAGTCTTCAATTCAAGCTAATCCTCTTGTTGCTATGAATTTCAGGGTGGCAACAGCAAGCAGGAATGGTGATCATGTATTTTCCAGACAGCTTTAGATTTGTTATTATCTCACCTGATAAGAGCTGACAGATATTTAACTACAAAAATGCATCAGCAAAAAGGAAGGAAAGGATCACATGCAGGGAGAGACCTGAACAAACCCGAACTGTTGCCTGTACTGAGAGCCAGATGAACAGCTGATACAATTGGCACAACTCAGTGGTAATGTGGCTACAGCAGAAGAGAGTTATTTTTGTGTCTGTGTGAAAAAGGTAGAAAATAAACATGGAAATTAAAGATGAGAAGAGCTCAAATCCAAATCTCTGCTTCTTCAAGGCCTGCTCATGTCGAGTTCTGTCTTGGATCTTTCTTTCTGCTTCCTTTCTTCTGGCTGCACTAATTCACACTATATGGCTGTTGCTTCACATTGTGGACTTTTGGAAAAGTTTTGGAGCCTGATACTGTGGTTTTTAGTATGTGCATCAGAACAGATGCCAAACGAAGCTACAGAAATTCTAGTATAACACTTATAGAACTATCCTCTTGCAGCTTTTCCGTGGCTGTGCTACGAAATGAAGTTAATGCAAATTGCTGTATGCCTATCAAGAAACATAAAAATGTGTAGACATGGAATACATAAGATGCATGTAAATTAATTCTTAATTCTCTGAATTCGTATTTGACCATATGTTATGAAGCCAAGGTTTTGCATGGCATTTAGCTAGGACTCAATATAAAAAAATCTCAACATATTAGGAAGTCATTATGCAGTGCTATAAAATTGTGACATTTTAATTTTTTCTGTTATTCTACCTTTAGGATTGTAAAGGTACAGCTATTTGCACTGGAAGGGTTCTCAACCAGCTGCTCTATTTTTGTCACAGCCTTACAAAGAATATGTTTGAACACATCTGCTTCAGCTCTCTCATTCTCCTCTCTCATGGGGACTCTGCTGCGAATCCTTATTCTTCTTTCCTTGTGTCCTCAAGGAATACATAAAGCTGCTCTCCATGCAAGGAAGAAGGTAGTGCACAATTTTTTACTTTTCTACATGGCTTAGTTAAATGCTCCTAGGCAAACACACTCTGTCTACACCAACTCTGCAGAGACATGAGATGCAAGGGCCAGAATCCAAGGGCCGTGGACGCCGATTTATTCTTTACCTGAGTGGATTGCTCAGCTGCTCTGTTTGGACAAAGGAAGGCACATCCCTCCTGGTTTGAAAGACATTTTTCTTACCAGAAGCATAGTGAAAGTTTCTGTGGATCCAGCACACAGAGTTGCAACCCTATCTAGACCAGCACAAGATCCCTGCCGCCAGGGCTGAGCCCACAGCCTGAAACCCAACCGCAAACTCCTGGGAATTTTTGCTAAGAAATAGTGGAGTGCCTTTGAGTTAAACTGCAGCTGAGCAGGGATCTGGAGGCTGCAATTTTGAACGTAGGTACCTTTTGAGGGGGCTGAGTCTGAGGGACTTGCATGTAGCTGTAAGTTCAGGCAGTGGTGGGAAGGAATTTGTGTCTTGCTGTCCCTGCGCAGCTCCCTGTGGCAGGGGCTGTGCTGCCCACCCCAAAGGCACCGTGGCACTCAGGTGTGTGTCTCCTCAGTCTGCCTCTGCCAGACTGATGAAAAGGTCAGAAAGTGGGATTTGGGAACTTTTCCAGGGGGTAAATGGATGGGGTTGAGCACCTTAATTTAAACAGACCAGGGAGTAATGAGCTTGTGAGCTGGAGGTGAAAGACGCTGGGGTCCTCTCATGAAGAACTTCAGGTATCGTAATGCAAAGGAAATGAACTGTGCCAAATGTGCTGTGGGCACAGGGAAATTCATCATGAGTTTACACTTAAGGGGGGTGAATACCACTCAGGGCTTAGAATGATGTTGCAAATCAAACACTACATATTACATTCTGTGTTTTCGAGCCTCTTCTGGTGTGGGGGGATGAAATGAAAAGCACTCATAACCGATTTAAATTGTTTCAGCTCCTGGAATTGTTTCATTTTACATTCTTCTGCTGGAAATTACTGTTTACTGGAAAGCAAGGGCCAAATGTAGTCATAGGACTAGTGGCAAGTTCAATTTGGCTGTAATCAGAAGAGTACAAAAACCTCCATGTGTTCAGCTGAAGAATTGGCCTCCCAGTAAGTGTGCTTTGGTCCAGTTCTCCAACCAGCCAGGTATCATTTATTTCTGTGATGTCCTCTAAACCATGTTGATGGAAATAAAAATAAAGCGCGGTTTCCTGTTAACTAAAACTTCTCATTAGTTATGTAGGTCAGTAGGAAACAAAGAAGTAGTTCAAACTCCACCCTCGCTATGCTGCCAGTTTTTCTAATGAAATGTAATTAGCACTAATTGGTAAAACTACACTGATGGCTGGTTATTAATGTTTGTGTATTGGTCCCAGATGTGAGTTTACAACTGTCAGTACTAATGGCTCAGTGAAGGAAAAAGAATTCTCCTTTCATATTCCTGTCATTTTCTTCAGGGTGCCCCCTGCTCTGTTCACACACGAGTGATTATGTTTAGGGAAGAGAAAGGTTCTTCTTAAATCCTGACTTTGTGAGAAAATGAATGCCTTCAGCTCTCCTTCAAATTTGGTAGGAGTCGAAAGGAGACAGCACTATTTAGCACCTGAAGAATCAGGACTCCACAATTTTAGGGCTGCTTTTCTTGAGCCATCATAACTGTTAATGGTTCAGAATTCATCAAAATAATTATCCTTCTAATGGCTTACCTGTTTTTGAAAGCACACTTATGAGGGAAACCTCTCTTCTAAGCAATCACCTTAAAGTATTCTGTTTAGAATAATTGCTTTCCTGCAAGCCCTGAAATTACTGCGTGTCCAGCAATCACCCTCTTCATGCTGAGGTAGGTGAGAGAGCTGGCCTTTGTAGACATGGATGGAGGTGGATGATGAAATCAAGGTTTCCAGTGCAATTCTACCCAGAGACGTGTAGGGGGTCAGTCTCCTGCAGAATCAGGCAAAGGCAATGTCATAGTGAAGAGGAGGGTCTCCAGGAGTACCCTCTTGGGGACCAGAGCACACTTGGGAATAGATTGGAAAGCACTCAGGAACTCATTAATTCCTGAATATTAACAGTAAGACATCACCACTAACACCTAAGAAGGTAAAGCCTTTCTTTGCAAAGCATCTATTTATTCTTACATGGATTAATAATATGCACCTCCCCAGGTCACCCATGCACACCCTATTTTTGTGAAATATCAGCTCATTAATATTTCTAAGCTCAAAGAGAAATACGGCGTACTCCAGGTGTGAAGGAAGTGACTGAATGCCTTATCTGATATATAAGAGAGTTCAACAAATGAGATTTTACTTGAAAATGCTTGAAAGCTTGAGCCTGTTAAGAATACAAGTAAGACATCATATCTCAGGCTATTATCTTTCATAAGGACACAACAAGGTCATTATGAATCTTAGCCCTGGATAGTTTTGTGCCTTCCAAGGCATTCAGAACTCCCTTCAGCAACTCCCTGCATTTTGTTAGGTGATGCCTGAGCTCTTTATCTCAATTTTGTGTGTGGAATTGCCTTTACACCATGATACCTGTGAGCTCGAGGCAGCAGCTCTTCCCTGTGGCCGATGAAACGGGAAGCTGGGCTGTGGCCAGGAGGTCTGGAGGATGTTTTGCAACAATATGTACTTACAGTCTGGATTGATGTTCCGCAGCCAAATCTCCATGCCAGTCACTGCCATTTTATACTTTAAAATAATTAATTGCAGTCTTCTGTGTTAAGCTGTTCTTGTCTCCATGGACTGACCACCCCTTTACTCATTCAACTGCCACTAACACGCCCTGGTGTCTTTTTTTTTTACAGTCTCACACTGCCACAGATAAATTCTCTCATTACCCTCAGCTACAATCCTCACCACTTCCTTTTCACCCTTTCTGGAGTCTAGTTTAAGGATGAAACTTACCTACCCAGCAGCCACATCACCAGGACAATCCCTTCTGGCCTTGTTTTTGAGCAGGTAAAACATGGAGAAGGATTATCTTAGTGTGATAATGAAAACCCCCAAACACTTAACACAATACCCAATATTTTGGGTTATATTTCGCTAGCAAAATAAAGATGCCCATGACCACTCATGCATTCACTGAGGCCAACCAGAGTGTTAGGTACCCAGAAATTTGGACCTCAGATCCTCCTTTCCAGCTGACTCTTAGCACAGTGTCCTGGTTTTGGCTGGGGTAGAGCTGAGTTTCTTCTTAGTGGCTGGTAAGTGCTGTGTTTTGGGTTCAGTATGAGAACAGTGTTGACAACACGCTGATGTTTTAGTTGTTGCTGAGTAGTGCTTACTCTAAATCAAGGACTTGTCAGTTTTCCATTCTCTGCCAGCAAGGAGCTGCACAAGAAGCTGAGAGAGAGCACAGCCAGGGCAGCTGACCTGAACTGACCAAATGTATATTCCACACCATAAAGAGTCATGCTCAGGACATAAACTGGGGGGAATTGGCCAGGAGGGACCAATCATTGCTGAGCATCAGTCAGAGGGTGGTGAACAACTGTGTTTCTCTTTGGGCTTTTTCCTCTTTATCACTCTGTCCATCCTTTTCATTCTAATTATTATTGTCATTAGTATTCTTACTGTATTTTACTTTGTTTCAATTATTAAACTGTTCTTATCTCAATTATTAAATTGTTCTGATCTCAGCCCATGACTTTCTTCTCTTTTTTTCCCCAGTTCTCCTCCCCTTCCTGTCAGGATGGTGGAGGACTGGGTGAGCTCATTCATTCCCTAGCTCTTTTTTGGAGTGAATGAATTTGTTCCCTTTGGAACAATATCTGTTGGCAGTTCTGGAAATAATTTAGTCCAGACACCTTCCCAATGAGCAGTGTGAATGAGACTACAGCAGATTTGGCTGCTCCTGTCCCACTTTTGTCCTGTTTTTGAGCATTCTCAAGCACTTTCGTGTGCCACGGCAGCAGCTGTGCAACACAGGTTCACATTGCAAGGGCACCACTTGGACTGGTGATGCCACAGACTCTCACACTGCCTTGGATGCTTTGAAAGATAGTCCCTACACAGGGAGAAAATTATTATAATGTTTTCAGGACTCAGGGCCAAATGCTGTGTAGGGTGGGCATGGCCTTCATATTCATAGTCCTGGGCAGAGTCAGTGTTACTGCTCTCGCCACTTGGCTTGGAGTGAGGGGCCACTTTTAGGGTTGGATGCATTTAACTGTATTTTCCAATCTAGCTTTTCATCCAGTACAGACCTCAGAACAAGATAATCAAATAAAAGAGTGCACGTGAGAAGACAAAAATAAGAGAATGAAGCAGATGGATGTGTACGGCAAGACAAAACTAAAATCCTGCAGCTACAGGAGTTATGCACACAACTGTTTATTCATGAAGGCAATTACAAAACCCCAGGAGAAGATGAGCGGCAAGCCCAAAGCCAGCCAGAATCTGGCTGAGATGCCCACCCTGCACTTGGTAGAAGCAGCCAGGAGCCAACTGTGTGCACCAGCTGGAGCAGAGCTGAAGCCTCTCCCTCCAAGGAGAGCAAAGCCGGCCAGGAACACCTCTCACCACATGGCAGCGCTCACAACCTGCCACGAACAAGACGTGGTCTCCCCCTGCTCCCACCACCACCTCGATGTTCCTGGGACCAAACAACAGGAGCCCGAGTCTGGAGGGTGCAGATGAGCACTGGCACTTTTCATTTTCGTTCTGAGAGGTGGCATTTTTAGCTGCAGAAGCAGTGCAGGGAGTTGGAAGCAGGTTTGTGAGTACATATGAAGCAAAAAAATGTCACATAATGTCTCTGACTTGTTTCCAGCCTGTCTGCATCAGCACCAGGGAGGGTTTATCCCCACCAGAGGCAATTCAGGGTTAGTCCCCACAGGTTTGAGGCTCGTCTGTAACTTGCTTAAAAAAAATAGTGCAGGGGCAGCCAAATGTAGGAAGGCACAGAAATCATGACATCCGTGGCTGTGAAACACTGGGTGGGATAACCAGGGGACAAATCCTCCTGTATTTTACAGTCTGTGCTATGTAACAGCAGCTCAGAGCTGCAGGTCCAGCCTGCTGATCACTGCTCTGGCCCCACTTCAGCTCAGGAGGATGCACTAAAATTGATTGCAGATGTCAGATTTGGTCACAGAGCGGTTGTAGCCCTTCAGGCAATCCATCCATCCCTTCCAGAAACAAAGTCCAAGCCAAAGCAAAGCAGCTCCTTTCCCTCTGCCTCTCTGTGGTCGGGGTTGCCTCAGGCTTCATCCTCCTCCACCTTTTGCTGCTCCTCACTCAGTTTAGGCTTTTCTGGGCTGCAGGAGCCCTTCCTTGCTCTTGGCTGACAGGAATCCCCGCTAAACTCCTTCAGCCACTGGGGGGCCAGTCCCTCCAGCCCCTTCAGCCACTGCCACCACCTTGCATCCTGCATTCATGCCCTGCTCAGCAAGAGGTGAATTTTTACAGTTCATTAAGATTTCGAAGAAGAGCTGCTGCACAAGAAAACCTTGATTTCCTGGTGCTGTTTGGAGTGGTGGTGCTGCAGCTCAAGTGGGGTGGCTGACAGGTGCTTGGAGCACTCAGCTGTCCTTCCTCGGGCTAAATGGTGTCCGAGGTCCAGCTGCACACGTGGGGATAGGAGTAAATGGCAGAGACAAGGGTTAAGTAGTACCTGTCAACACCGACAGACATTAGTTCATTTGCCTCTTCCTCCTCAGAAGTATCTGGGTGCTCCATCCACACTGAAGGCAGACATGGCAGCCAGCACTTTGCATTTAATTGATGGAGAACACGAATAGCATCAGATTCCTCAGGACATTATCTTTTGCTATTTTGATTTTAAAAATGAATGCTACCAAACCAGTGACATAAAGATCCTCTTATTACAGATAATAGGAATTGCTGCATTATTGCTCTGTCCTGCCACTTGTAGTAGTCAATGGCTTATCGCCTCTGAAGAACGTCTCTATCATGTAACTGTGCCTGTGCTGTATTCGCACGGCTTAAGGGGGCTGTTACTGACCTGAGCTCCCTCTTTGGGCTGGCTGGGGATGTGAAAACTTCCCTGATCAGGAAATGATGCTTGGTGAAAATGCTCTACAGTTTCCAAATTTTCCTGTTTAAAAGGAGCAGCAAAGGTATTTCAGAGATAATACATTCTCTTAGCTGAGAATTGCCCACATGCCTCCCCATTCTTAGCAGAATACTTGCATTTCACTGAGATGCCCATTTTCTCCAGGGGAGATAAAGAACTATGCTTCTTACGCTGGCCTTTGAACTGATACATGATTTGAACTAAAATCCCTCCTGAAGAGCCGTAAGTTTTAACTCGGAGGAGACAGCATCAGGTAGCTGAGACACTTGAAAAGGACTTCAACTTTACTAGTATTTACTATTAACTTCGAAGCATCAGGATGTGCTATGTCCATATGCTCTTAATAGTATCCCAGGTACTTTTGGGTCTGTGTTTGCATTGAGCCGAGGCATGTTTCATTACAAATGTGACTTCCCTCGTCCCTGTTTTTGTTCCTCTTGCTGCATCCCAGGAGCGTGCCAAACACCTTAATCTGCTTAGCACAGTCCTCTTCAGCTCTGCTACCTCTAAGCAAGGGAAGAGCTGCAATGCCCAGCTGTGGGCAAAGGGGCAATACCCCTAGCAGCACACTGGGAATGGCACCAGGAAACACAGAGCTACCGCAGCTGCTGGAGCCACGAGGCAGCGTCTCTGATTCAGTGATTCGTGGCTGTGAATTTCACAGATTCACTAAATATAGCTGGATACTGATTCCTAACAGCAAATTGCTCCAGCCGGCAGGCCCAGGCGTCCTGCCTTTCCCCAGCGGCAGCTGATGGGTGAGAATGCTCAGGAATTCACCTACCCACTCCCAAAAACCGCGAAAGATGTGGCACTGCCACCAGCGCTGCTAAACTGTGTCTCGTATCTAACGTTCTGCCTACGTGACGAAGCACAGGGCATTCCAAAGATGCTCCGTCAGAGCTGCGCACCACTAAACCCCGCTTGAGGTGAAAACGAGCAGAAACTACCCGGCAGCGAAGCCTTAACTTCGCCTTCCCCTACCCTTGGCAGTGTTGGGGCACCCCCCTGGAGCGGGGCAGGGGGTGCCCCGGGGTGCCCCGGGCGGGACAGCGCGGAGCGGCGGCGCGGCCGTGCCCGCGGCTGCCATGCGTGCTCGGCGCGCCGGGGCTGCC
>VZTF01007212.1:647630-731267 GCA_013397755.1 Cnemophilus loriae
TCCCCAGCCGCCCCCGCAGCCCCGACCCGGGGGGAGCGGGGAAAGTTCCCCCCACCGCGCCCCCCACCCCTTCCCGTGCCCGCCGCGGGGGCGCGCAGCCTTTGGCACCCGGCGTGGGGACCCCCGGCAGGAGGGAGCCTCACCCCGGCACCGGCTGAGGAGCGCTGGCTCTCTGTGAGTACCAGCTTCGTTTTGAAACAGCGTAATTTTTTGAATTTAAAGAAGAAAAGAAAAAAAAAAAAAGAAAAAGCTTTGCCCCACCGCGGTCCGCTCAGACATCTCTTGGATGACTCTTAGTGCGAAATCCCCATGCAGCTGGGGAAAGCAGGAATTTGGGGAGGAAGCTGGCGATACGGGTCTGCAAATGCAACGTCCTTCAGCACTCTCCTAGTGGAGGAGCGACCCAGCCTCATTTGGCCTTTTTAATTTTAATTACCTTTTTAACACTATCATTTAAATTATGGAGCCTGTGAGATATTTTCAGCAGGTACTTTTAATTACAAAATTGTTTTAAATTGATTCCATAATTAGACTTGGATTACTGGAAAAGTCTTAAAGTAAACTGCTTTGCTGTAAAATGAACTTAGCTGTGATAATGAGGGCAGCTTCACATTCCTACTCCGGCATGGTATTATATATTTGTGTTGGAGGAATAAGCCATTTTATGATTGAATCGCATCACTAATGGCAGACAGAGCCCAATATAAAAATTGCTTGGGCTTCTTCTCGTGCCAAAGACTTATGCCAAAATTTTCTAACTTGAGTGCCTAAGCCCCAGCAGCTCCAATCCAGATGTGTTTTCTGTCACTGAATATGGACTTACAGGAATACGGCTGAAGAGGACTCCAAAAGGTCATCTTGTCCATCCTCCTCCTGCTGTGATTCAGTCCTAGTTTTCTCTCTGGAGACGATAATGCTATTTTCCAATAGAAATCCTGTGACTGCAAATGTGATTCCAGCTAAACAAGCTTTTAAGCTGTTGCAGTCACTACATATCCCTCTTTAGCAATCAATGGTTTGTTTTTTTTTTTTTTTAATATTTTATTGCAACTCTGTAACCCTTGACTTCCTGGCCAGCTCATGTTTCAGTGTGGTGGTGCTATTCAGCCTGTCCTGTGCCTTTCTCGGGATTGGAGTTGTGTGTGCTCCTGTCCTTCTCCAACCTCCTTCTTATGGCTCCATTCATAAAAATGAAGCTGTTCCAAGGCCCCCTCCTCCCTGAGGCTCTGCATATCCCACAGTTCGATTGTCAGCATTTATTTAGCCGATTAGTGCAAGAGGTTCTTCAAAATATGGTTTATATCTCCCTCGAATGGAACAGTTTTCATCACAGCCTGCAATAAATTGTTGGGCGATGCTGATCGTTGTTAACGCTGCTGCCTTTCACCTCGATAGTGTAACTAATTCTGTATCAAATTTCATTCGTAAGGCATTCTAGCATCTTTCAATAATTTGCAGGTTTTTTTTTTTTGGTCCAGAGTCTAGGAAAAGGCAATGCAGTCAACAATTGTGCATGGGCATAATCACCAGTGAAAAACATTCATTGCTGTTCTGATTATTGCTATTATTTTCCAGTGTGGTTGTGCTCAGAAGGTAGGCACTGAATAAATCCCAGCAAATGTATGGTCCTTTCATGTGGTAGAATATACGGTTGTTGGGTTTCTTTCACCCTGAGTCATTCGAGTGGTAAAAATAATGAGCTTTGTAATTAGAACAGAGGACTGTGAATTAGCATCCCTCCTATTCCAGGCTCTGTTGTATCTATGAGCAAGCTCACTGTGCTTACACAGCTTGCTGTGAGGGCTCAGCTTTTGGCTCCCCAGCCCGTGACCCAGAGTTTGGGAACTTGTAAGCAGCTCTTGACCAAAGTTGTGATTTCCTGGGACCTTTGAAAATTTCGTTTTTATAGGACTCTCATTTTATTGATTTGTGTATTTAGACACAAGGCACGCAGCATTACTGACTGGTTTGGAAAATGTAGCCCCAGTCTCTTTCTATCCTCTCATTATCTGTTAAATAAGGATAATCATACTTCTCTCAGAGATTTGAAAAGAGATTTGATGACATTTAATGAAAATACTATGGAGGTGGAAAGAATTTGTTTCAAAAGGTTTAGAAAAACAGCACTGACAATATGCTGAAATAAAAACTACCTCACATATTAAAACATTAAAATGAATAATTTAGGGTAATTTTTTCTAGACAGCAAAACACAGCTTATATTTTGGATCCCATTTACAGCTTCTTCCCTTCCTTGGCTGATACCAGGATTTGTCTCCTGTAATAATCCTGTCGTGACTTGTGTGACTCCTTCTATTTTATATCTGACTAAGCTCTATTGATTGTCACGTTCTACCATTTCACCCCAAGTCAATACTACTTACAACTCTTTTTTTTCTTGTCAATAACCCTACAGAGAATAACTTTGTTTATTACACTTTGACTTCCGCAAAAGTGGATCTAGTGAAAAAATTTGCTGTAGGAGTGAACTCAAATGAGCAAACCTTTCGGCTATCAATATCCCTCATTCCTCCCTGATGTATTTAAAGCTCTGCTGATACCGAGGATAAAACATATCTCTCATACTTCAGCCTGTGGCTTTCATCTAATCATTTTTGTTTACAGAATCGCAGAATCATTTAGGTTGGAAAAGACCTTTAAGATCATCGAGCCTGAGTGTTAACCCAGCACTGCCAAGCCCACCACTAAACCGTGGCCCCAAGTGCCACATCTACACATCTTTTAAATATCCCAGCAGTTCTGACTCAGCCACCTCCCTGGGCAGCCTGTTCCGATGCTTGACCACCCTTTTGATGAAGAAATGTTTCCTGATATCCCATCTAAACCTCCTCTGGTGCAACTTGAGGCCATTTCCTCCTGTCCTATTGCTCGTTACTTGGGAGAGGAGGCAGTCCCCCACCTGGCTACACCCTCCTTTCAGGTGGTTGTAGAAAATGACAAGGTCCCCCCACACCCTCCTTTCCTCCAGGCTGAGCTCCCTCAGCTGCTCCTCATCAGAAGGGACCAAAAAAAAAACCAGACAAAGTAGGAGCAGGCTGGGAAGGCTGGCACGAGGAGAAATGAAATGCATAGTGGATGTGGCTGATGGCAACTTACTCTGGAGTTTTAAGGTATTGTACAGAGTTCACTGTGAAACCTGTAGTATGGAGATAATAGCTGTAACAGTAAAATTTTAAATATATTTCAAATTCCTGAAACTATATTAAAATAGTGGAAGATGACAAAATCTAAAAGGAGAGGGAGAAAAAAAGTTCAGTAAGCTTCTGTTTTTGAGGTTTGTTATGTGGTCTTGTACCCAGATGTGACTTGGGCATGTGCCTGGTTTGCTGTCATGGGTGAGTTGGGTGAACTCTGTTCTTCTGCAGTGTCTTCTGCAGGGCCCAGTGGGGAGTCTCAGGGCTGCAGCACACATCACCATAGGCTTAGACGGGGCCATGACCTTGTCTTGCCTCCTGGCCTCGAGCAAGGTCAGCGTTCGGGCTGTCTTTCATGTTCTGTTTCATCTCTTTGATCTTCCGCTGCAGAAATGCACACTCTAGTTCCTCCAAAGCCTGGATGGCTCCAGTTTCTCTGAACTTTTCCTAAGTTTTTTTAGTGTGCCTTCTGGATTGCTGGTCACTCAGACCATGAGCCTGCTCTCATGGAACACCTTCCCTGTGGAATGCACCTCACTGGCACTGAACAGAGCTGAGGAATATCTGCCTGTGCCTTGGAGCTCTGCTCCTGCTCAGACATCCCAGGTTCCTTTGCTGTCATTATGGGATGCTGCTGGGTTATATTCAGCTTCTGGTTCCCTGTAGCTCCCAGGCTTGCTCCTGCAGGGCTGTTACACAGCCAATTGTTCCTATTCCATGTTGCTGCTTTTTTTGGCATTGCCAAAATCAATTTGTGGTGTTTCCCTGGTTGCACGTTCTGCAGGCAACATCCCTGCACATCGGTAGTGCTTTTGAGCTGAGAAGTACATCTTGCATGATGGTAAAGAAATGTGGCGTGTTGTGAAACCTTCAAATGTATTGAATTTTAGTGATTCCATGAAGAATAGTGGTGAGCTTGTTTTTCTAGACCTAGGCTGAATTGTTATGGCTCTGTGATTGTATTACATTTGATTGAAATTTTGGTTATGCCTTGGTTACAGTAACTAACCACTGACTTTGGATGTAGTGGCCATCAAAAACATATCCCTCAGGCTTCTGAGGATGGTGGACTTGTTTCCCTGGGGTAATACAAGTTTTTGTGTGTGCTGGTGATGCAGGCCTGTGATAGGGATGACTTTTTGGTGACCTGCAGTTGTTTCTGGCAAGGCAAGCCAGCTGAAGATTTGCCATAACTGCCTTACATGTGATTTTGGGATTATAAAGAATGTTTTCTGAAAATTCAGGATGTTTTCTGAGACCCTCTCACTAAGTCTGCAGTTAATGGATTTTACTGTCTCCCTCTCAGTGTGTCTGCTTCATTTGTCAAGCAAAATAGACATTTCAGTCTCAAGTTCCCCGTCCATTTGATGAAATCACCAGTTATTTTGCAGGATTGTTTTTAACCTCCAGTGTATTGGAGAAGCTCAGTGTTTTGGAAGGAAAAGATTTTTCCCACCGTGACAGGATCTCAGTCCCAGATGTACCTCATGCAACCTCTGTTCTCAGCAGTTAAGTACCATTCCGGTGCGGTTCTGATTGCAAGTGGCGAGGCCGGTGACATCAGAGGGTGGCAGTTCATCATTTGTCTTAGTGGCACATCCATCTGCCTACAGCCTTGAGAGAGGTGGGAATGTTTGATAGATTAATCTTAAATCAGTTTCTTAGCACTCTGCATGAAGGAGCTTTATCACTGATGTGCTGTGCCGTTCGGAGGCTGAGGTTAACTTTGCTGCTCTGCTTTGCTCCCTTACTCCCAGGATTGCAGTAAAATATCTTTGATCTCTATATTAGGGATGATTGCAACTTTAGGAGAATTAATTAATTATGCTTTGCTTGATTTTCTCATCTGTAAAGTAGATAAGCAATGTACTTTGTGGGCGTGTTATGAGGCAGTTCGAGAGCCGCCCAAAGAAAATATTACCAGAATGAGAAATAGGAATTTTAGCAAAGTGTAAACTGAGCTTTACCAAAGTAGAGGGTTCTTTACTATTCATGATTTTTGTTGTTGGTATTTGTGGGGTTTAATAATTAAATATTCTTACCAGAATTAGGAAGATGCTATCTTTTTTAACTTTTACAGATTCTTATAGATTTTTTTCTACAGCATTGATCATGTACTCAATTTTTTTTCCTGAAATATTGTCTAACTCTGATTGCAAGTCATTTATTTTTATAACAAAATACACATTATTAGAAGTAGGAAACCTTGCACTGGTGCTGTGCATTTTCACGAGGTTTTGGGCAGGAAAAGGACAACAAAGTGTGGCCTGAATTCATATTTGCTATGTGCTGGTGCAAATGTGAATGAAGGCTGGGCTACGCTTACTGGTGAGCATTGCTTAGTCAGAAAATGAGCTCGAGGGATAGAGCGGTGTAGTGTGTACAATTTGATTCACTAAGTGGAAAAATTTGCTTTGCTAACATATTAAGGGAACTGAAGGTCCAAGGATCCTACCAAATTCAGCAGTTTAACTGTGAAACTGGCATCTCCTCACTTGTTTTCACGTCTCCTCGGCTACTTCCTTCGAGGTGGCACGAGCAGAGCATGATGAAACCAGTTATGGGCTGTACACCTATTAACTCTCACAGTGGCGGGGTTTATAACAGCAGTTTTTGGTGCCCACGCTCACTGTCTACCCAGTTGCTTCTGTTGACACCGAGTTTGGCCTCGTGCTTTTCAGAGGGGGCTCCCAATGGCTTTTCCTGAACAGCTGGGCTGCTGATGGGATTTGTCCGAGTCGGGATGTTTCTTTCTCCTCGTACTGTAGACAGTGGAAGCGGTTGGTGGTGCTGTCTGTGCTCACTGAGATCCTGTGGGGCAAATGTGTTTCCACACTTGTGACCCTTGAGGCTTTTAAATCGAGTAGTGTCCATCCTGGGTTGCTCTTCTGCTTGTTGTTAAGGGATTGTACCAAGCTTTTTTTAGCTAGGGAGGTTCCAGAATTTATCAGGAACACTTCTGTATTAATTGATTTTGTCAGTATGACCAACTTCAGAAAGGAGTATAGGGGCTTTTCTGCCAGCATCCCTACTTTCTTTTGATAAACATATCTCATTAAACCCATAATTTGACAAAGATTCTTGCTTGTGGTAGCTTAATAGTAACAACAGTAATAAAAATGTGACTTTTTTTTTATATAGCTCGTCTCATCCGTGGAGTTTAAAGCACTTTATAAAGGAACATAAGTTTTATTATGTCCCTTTGTAGGTGGAGAAATGACTGTAGAAAGATTAAATGTCTTGAAGACACATTTCACGTAACAAACAGATGTTGCCATATACAGGGAAGAGATCCTTTGGATCTTCATCCGGCACTTTCTTCTGTAAATAGAATTTAGGGAAATTCCTAATCCACATTTTTATAATATGGCCTCTGTAACAGGATTTTTTGGCTGTGACTGTCTTCTAATTGAGATGAGCAGCTGATTTCCTATTCACTTAAATTGCTACTTAAGCAAATCACAGAGAGTTTTTCCAGTGTGGTTTATTTGCCTGACTCCTTTATGTCTGAGATAGCACATGGCATTTTTCCAGACACCAGAAACATCTTCAGAATCACAGCAAAAAAAAAGTGTTATGAGTTAGGGTAGAGCCCTGAAAAATGGTATTATGCAGGTTTCTCATGGTGTAAAGCCCATATTAACAGGAAGGGTATTTCTGCCTTGCTCAGTCATGTGGTTCATGATCACAGTTTACACGAAAGGGCAACGTTAGAGAAGTACTGCATGCGATTTTAAATTAATTCTAAGATACTTGAACAGTTAGAGAGGAGAAGATCATTGCATGACAGGCAGCTCCATGCAGGCTGTGGCATGAGTGCCATTGCCTTATGCTGCCCGTCCCACTTTAGGAATCAGTGGATGTGTAATGTGCTCCCATAAAAATATGGGTTCAGCTTACAAATGTTTGCTCATGAAAACGTAAGATGTAATGCAGAGGACACAGAAGGATGAAACAGGTCTGGTCCCTTGATCCTTTCTGCACGTGGTGGAGCAGGGCTAAGGGTGCAGCAGAGTTTCTGTGTAAAGCCAAATTCTGCAACTAGTAAAAATTTACAAAATCTGGGAAAAAAAAAATCTGGAAACTGAAAAGAGGAAACAGAGCTTACAATAGCCTGAGGAGGAAAATAGGTTATGTTACTAAGGGTTAGATTATGTGGACGTTGGGTTATCGAGGGTATAATGAGATAATATCCTAAAAATAAACTCTCTTGTACACTGCTAAAGGAAAAATGGGATATGGCATGCACATGAATCAGAGGAATCATTATATCACTGGACTCCCATTCCAGAGACCAAGAGAACACGCTAAAAAGAAGAGGTTGTCTTTGAAAATGCAAAGCCTTCAGATCTTTTTTGGTACTGCAGAAAGGCAGCAGAACTCGTAGCTGTTTATCTGTCAGGAGGCTGGAGAACACCATACAGATTCAAGAGGAAAGCTGCCATACGTGCTGGGAGAGAGGAGAAGATGCTCAGAAAAAGAAGCCTGTAAACATGGGGTCCTGTTCTCACTTCTGTCATTAGCACCAGTGAGTGTGTACAGTAAAAAAACTATGGAACAGAAATTTCATTTCCATCTTTCAAAACATGGGTAAGCACACTTGAGAGGAGAGTCACAGAAATAGGACTGAAAAAGAACTCAGAAGCATCTGTAGTTTATCCTCCTGCCCAAAACACAGGACCGACACCGTGTTAAATGATAACATGCATCATCATTTGAGACTTTAGGTTGGGAACTCTACAGTCTATCCCAGTGCTTCATTCTCTTAACCATTAAAAGGGTTTTTGTCAAGTCTAACTTGAGTCATCATTGCTGTAACATAGGACTCAGAGGATTTCCATCTCTAGCGTGGGATTCCCAAGTGTTACTTCCTCCACTGTGGTGCCTGTCAGTGCAAATCCATCAGTGCTGTGTCTTGGGCCATCCTGACTGCTGCTGTCACTTTCCTGGGTCAGGCTGCAAGAATCCAGACTGCCCCAGCAAAGAGTCTTTGAAAAGTTATGGATTAATAAACAGCCTGGGAGCTGAGGTTTAGCTGTAATTGCCTGATGTTCATGTGTTGCTGCCAGCACAGAAGGAGCTGTTGTGATTCTCAGTGGTGGAACTTCCATTTTTCTGGTTTAGTGAAGGTCACAGCTAAGTGTGTGTTTCACACGAGATCAGGTATCTTACCAGCAGCTATCAAAAAGGTCAGCTTTACCTTGCTAGCTCAGAAGGGCTTGCAACGATTTTCCAAAGTCACTATTGGAAAGCATCAGGAATAAATCTCAGAGCCCTCCCATAAAAGATGCTTATTTACACAGTCTGTTCTCCTTGGGGATATTAGACCAACTCTTTGTACTTGATCATGATGTAAACAGTATGGTTATTGCCACAGTAAATTGCACCCAAGTGAATTTGTATTTTACTTCTGTAGACTGAGTGAAGTTGTATATACTGAACAGACCCGTGGTAATAGATTAGATCCACACAAAAGCCAGTCAATAGCTTAAGACTTCCATGTGTGTTTGCAAATAAACAATTTTAACTGGAATTTTTATAAGCAGCTGCTTAACAGCTGTCACCCCCAGTGACTGAGTTCCCATTTCCAGTAAAATGGTTGCTAATTGTGGGTATCCACAAAGATTGTGTCATTCAGGAATGGCAGGGGGAGAGGTGGGGGATATTAGAGAACGTGTGGGGAGGAGTTGCTTGGTTAGGCTAAAATGGAAGTTAGATTTAGAGCAGTGCTAAGAGCTGAATTAGCAAGAGGAGATCTGCGATGGTGTGGGGACTGAAGTCAACAGCACTACTTGCTTGGGTAAATCTTTTAGCTGTAAGAACTTCATGGCATGCAGTGTCTCTTTTTATGTATTTCTAATACTCTGTAGAAGCCTACCATGCTATTGCTGTGTTTGTCTAAGAATGATTTGTATTCTGAAAGCCATGGGTACTTATGAGACAGAGAGGCATTTTTCTGTATCTCTCCACTTAGTTGACATTTTTAGGGATATTTTGTACACATCATCTTACTCAGAGAAAACACAAATGATCCACTTAGCACTGAAAATAAATAATAAATAATTTGGTCTCCTGTAAATTGGACTTATAAAATAGCTTGATTGCAATTACCAGCTTTGCAGTAATTTTGAAGGAATTAAGATAAAATGGCGTTATCATGAGCAATAGTAAAAATGAAAATATACAGACATTTGTCTTGATCTTGTAAAAGTGCAGAACATTCTTCTCTCCTCTGAAGGGGGACAATGACCCCCCAAAAGTACCGTCACAACCATGCTGAGGGAGCACCAAGCTGCTGCAACCACAATACTGGGTCCTGCTCTATCCCTCCTTGGGGTCAGAGATAATCATCCCAGGCAGTTCTTCCCATCATTGACTCATACCATCACATGCTCTCTTCTCTGCACTCCTTGTTCTCTTCTCCAAGGCCTGAGGTTCTTCTGTGGGGCCAGGGAAGAAGTATGGAGGATACAGCCTCTTTTCATTAGACATAATTCCAGTTTAATACCATCTGGAGTTGCATGGTGAGCTGGAAGGTGTGAGATGGTTGTGACAGCACAGTACTCATGTTTTAAAACTCCCCCTCACTCTGTGCTGCAGGATTCGTGTCCCAGCAAGCGAGGCTGTTGTTTCAGGCCTTGCCCCCTTCTCTTCTGGCACTCAGAAATGTTGGCCCTGATGGAAGAATCCATCTTTCAAGTCTAGCAAAGTCCTTTCCTGCTGATAGCTGGTGCATCATCTGTCGCTGCTGCCTTTATCCAGTGAGTCTGTCTTAGAGATCAGCACAAGAAAGGTACACTCTAGGACTGATTCTGTCAAGACTAGGCTGGTCTGTAGAGTCTAGGATATTTTAGTTCAAAGGGGAAATCCCAGTGAAAATATTCACCAGATAAAATATAAGAATGATTGCACAATGTCTGTAGATGAAGCCCAACTCCGTTATACCCATGATCTCTTGGCAATTAGGTCGTGATGGGACACACCTCTGCACAGTGGCTGTAAGAGATGCCAGTGGAAGAAACTGCAGGAAGGGGCATCTGGTTATAAAAGAGGGATGAAGGAAAGGGGTACATAGCTGTCTTTGCATGCAGCCATGCACTAATGCACTTAGTGTGCCCCTTATTAATCTTATGGATAGGTGGATGGGTAGGGAGGAAGATAAATAGAGAGATGTATGCAAATATGCTGAATAAGTGTAAGAAACAAAAAAAACCAACCCCAGCAATGAAATGGCAAAAAATATACTGCACTCATTGATAGTCATTCCAAGGTTCTTATGCTGGTTCTTAACATTTACAAGGTTGCTTTTTACACTGAAAAATGGATGAGCGCTGCCTCTAATGCTTCTGTTTAGGCGCAAGAGTGAGACTGGATTCATGTGAGGGATGGAGAGCGGGATAGTGTTGGATATATTTAGATTCTATTTCATTTTTATTTCATATTCAGTAACGTTACAGAGACGGACTTCATTCCTCATTTCAAAGAGAAATCCATCAGATAAATTGCGTTCACTGCGGAGAGAGGAATTTTGTCAAAACCAAGATGAAAGATGCCTTGATGTACTGGGAGGTGTGTTTCCTGCATGCTACTAATAGGTGTATTTTTTAACCCTGGGTTCTGCATGTGGTAGTTTTCTTGGTTCTTCTGACGGGCTGTCTGAGAAACCTTGTACTTAGAGCAGGTGGATCTGCACAGCTCAGGAAGTCAGTATGTCAGCCAGGCCAAGGTTACAGGACTGAAAAAAAGAGTATTTTAAACATTTTTTTAGAAGGCCAACGTTATTAGAGTATTAATAAATGTAAGGGGGCACTCATTTAAAGTAGCTCAGAATTATGTCAACTTAGAGGTTTTGCTGCAGTGCATTAGTATCACAGGTAAATGATTCATGACATTTGCCATCCTGGCCTGTTTAAAGCTGTGATTTAAAAATGCAGACTTTCAGGGAAAACAGTTGTAAATCTGATCTGACTTTTAATGTATTTTATAAATCTGATCTGATACTTATTTTTTTCCAAAGGAACAATGTAGCAGCTCACAGTTGCAACTCTGTAGTCATCTTAGCATTTGCTGTTTGTGATCCCTTTTTGCCATACTTAATCTCAGTTTAATTCTTTGGTTGTTTTATTGGAGAGGGAAAAGTCCTTTGGTAGGGCATATATATATCTATATTGTCAGAAAAAATATTTTGCATATGCTGACATTTTCTGTCCTTGCAGTCAAGTGAATCTGTTATCAGAAAATCTGCTCTGAAGTACAAACCCAAGGCAGTGCAGGGAGCTGCAGCAGGGTTTCTGGAGCCAATGGGACTGGCAGCTTACTGTGAATGTTAACACGAGACTGCTGTTTGTTAGCTTGGAAAACCATTTGCTGGTTTTTCCCTGACCTGAACGTGTTTGGAAATAGGATGATGCAGGGATTTTCCTATTCATCAGCTTTCCGCTTCTCCTGTGAATTTCCTATCTCGCTCCGAGGCAGTCATCCGGGCCGTGGGGACTCTGGTCACCAGCAGCACCGCCAAATTTCCTACAAGAGCAAACCTGGATCCTCTGTATTACCTCCTACACTCGACCTTGGGAAAGGAGGAGCCGGGGGTGAGAGGAGTTTGTGTGTGATGAAGAGATTTGGCCTCACGAAACAGTTCTAAAGCAGTGCCCCTCTCAATTTACATGCGGAGAGGAGGAAAATCTGCTTTTTCTACAACACGAGATGATGCTGGTCCTTCTGGTTTGACGTACAGCCTCTACTCTCAGCATCTGAAGACCACACATTTTTTCTCCCTTACATCCTAGTCAGTCCATACTTATCTCTTCCTCTGGCCTATTTTTAAAAGTACATACCTGAAAATAAAATGAACAGGTGGACTAGTGCCTTTTCTGGGAGATTCTCTGGGAAGCTACAAGGCAATTAAAAAATGTTTAATATGTCTCTTTTCGTAATTTGGCTCCCATTCAGCCTGCTCCAGATCATCTGGTCTCTCTGCTGTCTAGATCAACTAGCTTTTAAAAAATGTCTTCACGCACACTTTTTAACCCTTTGCCTTGATCAGAAATACAAAAAAAGAGACAGTATAACAAGACAGGGATGTGCTAGATGGGGAAAAAGGTAGTCGAGGGATGTATTATTCAGAGCTTTATGTAAAGCTTCCTTTTTCTTCCTAGTTGTAATGGTAGTTTCAGTCTTGACTCTCGTATTGAACTTGACTGTATTCATTTGGATTGTTCTGGGCTATCTTAGTGAGTTTTGAAAGCAAGGGCTGGTCAGTGCCCAGTCCCGAGTGTTCCTTACTATCAGTTCATATGATCTGTTGTAGGAAGGCAATGATTCTGTACGTCCAAGCCTAATGACCTGAATTTTTAAAACTAAATAGCAAAACTGCTACTGGCACGACTCACTATTATTTTTAGCTCTGAAGGGGAGACAGTGGAGCAAAGGTTCATCTTTCCATACCAACTGTGCCTTTTGTTGAACAATCTGGTATTGCTGAGAGGTTTGATGTTGATCTTTCTGTTTTTAACCAGATTCCTGCAAGATGCCATGCATCTGTTTGGTTTCTGTTCATGACAGGCTCATTCCTTGAGAGAATGGCTCTCTGCTCTTCTGGTAGTGTACAGGCCCTTGCACAGGAGGGAGACTTTGCAACTTGAGTTGTTGCTGGAAACAGCCAAAGTAGAAAATGTGACTGATTTAACTGAAACAGCAACACAGAAGTCTGTGGATTTGGTTTGTGCTATTTAAAGTATGAATATTTTCTCCATTTTCCTTCAGAGTGCTAATTATTTTGTGTTTAGAGGATAATTTTCGGAGGTGAGGCATTTGGTAGTACTGATACCATAAAGGAAAAAATCACATTTTCCTGTGGAATAACTGGAAAAGTGCACTGATTTCTGAAAGCTTTTGCTCCTAATCTCGTGGAGTGCTGCAAAACCCACCAGGCTGCCTGGCCTCTGCTCCTGCCAGGGTTACCTGGGGAACACCTGGTCACTAAAATCCTCTGTTGCACCCAAGCAGTTCCAGCTTCTAACACTGAGTTTCGAAGTAAAGGCGAGTGGTGATACTCTCAGATTTGAAGGAAAAAACATGTTTGTGCCTTAAAACAGCAGTGAAGTGACTTTGGAGTTTAAGAACTGCTTTAGAATTCGCTTAAGCACTGAAATAAGATTAAAGTCCATAAACTTTCAGTGAAACAAAGGGCCTGAGCTACTGAGAAGGTACAGGGCAGATCCAGAGAGGTTCTACTGCCTTTGGGACACTTGCTAAGACTGTGACCAAAGCAAGAACCTGCATTCAGATTGCTGAATAGTGGGGTTTATGTCCTAGTCTGTGGCTCATAATGGTGGTGCAGCATACTTGATAAGGAGATTACTGGTTTTATGGTGAGTTGAAGTAAAAATATTTTTTAAATCACTTTTGGAAACTGCACATACAGCAACATTTTAATGGAAATAAATCACCTTATCAGGATTTAAATCTAGCTTGAATTACCTCTTAAGAATGACATATGATGGTGAATGTCAGCTGAGTGATGCTTGTATGTTCTGTGTAGTGAAGTCTCGGTCTGCTACATATGGAAGACTTATCTTAAGCCAAAAAGGGAAATAAGGGCAGAGAATAAGGAGCACGGGGGAAGAATGTGCCTTGCATTATCAGGGGATTGCAAATTCGGATAAAGTAAGACACAGACATTTTGTCAAAGAAGTCGGGTATGTAAGTTTAAAGCTTGCTCTAGGCAGTTTAACTTAGCCAGCACTTCCAACAGCTGATAACCTAAAGTGACACTGACCTTGGCAGACTTGCAAGGGTAAGATTTGCACAGGGATAAATTATTCCTTGATCAGTTGGTCAAGTAGATGAGACACAGTCCAGCATTCCTTCAGTATTGATTATGGATGTTTGTTTTATCCCAGAACAAACATACTGATTGCAGATAGTGGAAGTAGAACAGTCTCTCTGTATATTTGAGCTCTTCTCTATCCATTTTATTATATCCTGGGGCACAGTGATGCTACTGAGCTTGTGCCGTGCTGCTCTCTCCACTTGCCTTCTTGAATCATTCGTTTTTAAAGCTGTAATGCATAGAGTAGGAAGTAGTGGTTTTATTCAGTAACTATCTGTATAAGCAGGATTTTTTGGCTAGATTGTCTTTTTTCTGGCCTTGTTGCCTTCATGTCCAGGACATGCTTCATGACCTTGGTGTGTGGACACACAATTCCAACAGCACAGGTAGTTTCCAAGTGTCATAGGTGGCTGCTTTGAGGCTGTCAGTGTTTAGAGACACAGTGGAGGCAACTTAGCCACAACGTCACTATTTTTAATCCACCCTCTGTGTACTGAATCACTGCACCTCTTGCTAAATCTGTCAGGGTCTGTGGGTGGTAAATGCTGCTAGGATGTAAATCCTTTTTCTTGTGAGGAGCTACCCAGACTCAGGAAATAAAATGCCACGGTGGGAACAGAACTCAGCTGTACCCTCCCCACGCTCATCGTAGTGATTTCTATACTGTGGAATTGGGCAGCTCTGGAGTCATAGCCCCCTGTCCTGAAAGGTCGTAATTTGTGGCCCAGTGGACAGAGCCTCTTGGTTGCTTGGACTAACTGAATGCTGTCAATGCAAAAGTCCCACAGATATTCTCATTTTCAGCTTTTAAAGTGCTTGTGATTTAAAAAAAAACCCAAAAAACCCACAAAAACCCAGCCTTAAAAATGTTATGTGATACCTCTGGGAAAGTGACAGCTGAAGGGTCCCTTCTAGATCTTCTGTTGAGTGACTTGCTGGGTTCAGAGATGCTTTTGCACATGCTACTTTGTCCATCTGTTCTCCCTGCCTCCTCAGATCCCCTGAGCAGACAGAGAGGCACAACTCAGAAGACTTCTGTTCCCTTTGCTCTTCAGAGAGAAGAAATTGTGTCAACTGCGAGACACTGTTTGGATGCAAAAAACCCTGCGCTGGCAGGTAAAAAAATCCCAGATAGTATCCCTGATGTGTGTAAGGCGAATTGCCCAAAGAATCCCAGTCCCCTTGGTTTTAGCAGTGGTCACTGAATTACAGACCTGACACTTTTGGACAGCCATGTTTTTTGTTTGCTTGTTCCTCTGTTAGACATTTAAATAAAGGATGTAATACTGTGGTGAGAAATGGCTTAATTTATACCATTTTCATTACCAGCACAGCCCTTAAGTCAATAGCATGTTGTAAGACTCAAGTTCTTTGTGAGCTAAATCTCTGCTGACAGCACATGATTGATTCAGTTTTGCAGATGGGACAGATTTCTGTGTTGTGTCTCAACCTGTCTTGTGATTACTTGCACACAGACCTAGCCACTGACAACCCAAAAATGTTAATGTGGGTGAATGCTCACACATATGCCTTACACATATGTGAACACCCACTCCTTTATGCATTGCTGGAGGAAAAAATATACTTGTACACAAGAATCCTGTTCTTTATACATGGGGAATGCATGATGCAAAGTTATGCAGCCAGAAATAGGAGCAGGAGGTTTTAATGTCAGCTTGTAAAAAAATCCAGAATTAATATTGCACGGTTGTGTATTCAAGAGGGCTGAGTACGAAAGGGATTTGTACTTGATCATCAATCCTTCTTCCTTCAGCAGGTCAGCACTTGTTAGCTCCAAATCCGAGGCTCCTCTCACCTGGAGGCCTTCTCTTGCCATACTCTTGTGGGATACCTGTCTGTCTCAGAGCCCTAGGCCACTTGACACTAATTCCCAGTAATTGCTGTCAGGGTCGAAGGAAAAGCTGGGACTGAGTCAGCAAAGCGAGGGAATTGTTCTGCTGTCCCTAGAAGTTTTACATTTAGCACCAGCTTTCACACAAGGCTGCTGTGGCCTCCCCTGAGTGTTTTCTGAATGTTGCCTGGTTCAGTGAAGACCACAGGAGTTCTGCATCAGAAGTAAAACGGCACAATTAAGTAGAGAAATTCAGTTGCCAAATTTTCGTAGAACAATTTCTTGTCTTAGAATATCCTGAGTTGGAAAGGGCTCACAAGGATCATGGAAGTCCAACTCCTGGCTCTGCACGGAGTGTCTCATGGATGATCCATTTAGGATCATGCTTTTAGAGATACACTGAAAGCATTTGAAAATATAAAATTTAGCTCACTTTTCAATTTTCTTTAACTTGGCGCCAGTTTAGAAATTGGTATTTCTATTCAATAGACTTCAGTTGTGGCAGGCTAATGCCTACACAGCAGAACTTTTCTGCCCTACTTGATCCTGTAACTTATAAAACTGAGCAAGGGAGACCCTGGGTCTCTCTAAAGGCTAGATTATGACTCCAGTTTATTTGCACAACTGATGGCTTGAATTTCTTTTAGGTTCCAGAGTTTGTCCTCTGAGCATTTATTTTCCCATTTAATGAAAAATCTTTGCCTGGGGCTGAGCCCTGATACATGAGGTGGCATTTCAAGATCAAATGTTATTAATGTAAAAAAAATCACTGGAGAGCACTGATTTAATTGAAGGACTTCATTTTCAGAGATGATTTATCCCAAATTTCTAGTAAAAGTCCATGGAAGTTGTGATTTTGTACATTTTTTGAAACTAGATCCTGACCTAAGACACCTCAATCATATGGCACCGGTAGTGGGGAATGACTTCTGGCCGCTGTACTGAAATCTCTTTAAAACGTGACCATCTGCCCAGTGTTCTGCAAAGGCAGGAAATACTAATTATAGAATATTCTGACAGCTCTGGACTTATGACACAGCTGAATCTGACCCAATATATTCACAAAATTGAAGCTGATGTATATTGAAAACTGCACAGCTCAATAACGCTTTGTTTTCTGAACTGTTTTACATTTGTGTAAGTACATTAGACAAAAGGAGTATATTTTTAAAAGGCATCCAGTACAAATTTGCATGAAAATAGTACTGTTGCTACAGGATTTATTGTGAACTGTTATATAAATAATCTGCTTTTAAACAGCCTCTAAATACCTATTTATGCAATGTAGCAGTTGAAAAGTTAGTATGTATTTTAAGACTGACAGTAGCTTACTGTGTTCAGCATCTTTGGCTTTTACAGCAGAACATTTTTCACTTAACAACATATTTCAAAGACCAAGGCAAATACCAAGAGACGTACTGCGCACACACACGCTGGATTTAAATATAAAGTTCAAGTCACATAATGAGTCAGCTGCAAGCAGGAAAATATTAAATCTGACGATTTTTTTAGTAGATGTTCTCCTGTGCTTAAAAGTTGTAAAGGTTATTTGTCAATAGATAATGCTGTACATGCTATGAGTTGAATGACCCAAGCTGAAAAGGTTTCTAAATGGATAGATGTTAAGAACTGGAACTACACAGCCTGATCCCCTTAGCCAAGCCCGTGAGAGGGCTCCTCTTCAGCCACGCTGTTCTGTTCTGCTTTACTCTGTCTGCAAAACTGCTCACAGACCTGCTGCCTGCTAAATAAGGTCAGTGCCTGCATCATCTCCCCCTTTCAACAGCAGTGGCTCTTAGTGTGCTCTCTCTGCTTTTGAGTCCAGCTTCTGACCCTGAATTGAGAACCTCTCCCATGGCCTCTGGGTGAGGTTATGTGTCCCTTGCTACCAAAACCGACTGCGTTCTGCGAGTGGTTTCACCTCTTGTTGGACCATTAATGAATCTTGCTCCAAACATCAAGCTTAACAGCAAAATTGCAGGTTTTCAGTAGGCAGTGAAATAACCTTGACATTGCTCCAGGCTTGTATTTGTGGGATTTTTATGCAATATGCTTCTGGAATGGAGGGGAATGTTGTAGTCTGCCTACTCATTCTTCTGTTCTTCATGTAAATATATACTCGAGTGTTTGCTGGAGGCAGTGATTTTTAAAATCAAACAGGTTATATTTATTTAAGCGTGGATCTTCTATCCACTCCACCTGAGCAGGTGACAGTTCCTAAGATTGATTACTTGGGTTGAACACCTCTCCTTATTTGTGAATATGCCTTCTGTGTGTGCAGGAGGGCTCTTGCCCCGTTCCGAAGTCACCACTTCTGCTCACAGATGCTGTCCCTGCTCTGGCCTCGCCACGTGAATTCTTCAGGGACTGCTTGTGCCTGCAGGTACCCTTGGAATCAGTTACCATAGTGTTGGATTTGTCCTGCTCTCGGGTTTGCATGGCCACACCAAGAAGCTGCTTGTGTGAAACGAAGGCAATGCCTGTCCCTATTCTGCCTCAGACTGGCTGATCCACTGCGTGTCGGACTCGTCACGCAGGAGCAGCTGAGATGTCCCTGTGCACTCTGGCTCACTGGGACACAGTGGTGAGAATCCCACCCGTATCCTGCCTGCAGGGTGGGTTTGTTTCAGGGGTGCAAAGCTGTGGCTTTATGTTTGAAATCTGGAGGAGTAACTAGCTGAAGTAATTGTTAGCAAATTGTGTTTCTGTTCCGTTTTCAAATGAATATGTGATTTTTTCAGGGATGTGTTAGCAGTGCCAAGTGGGAAGACTCCTTGGGCAAAAGATCTGACTGCTTAGAAATTAAAATGGTACAGAATAGATATAATATCTAGAAGATGATAGTTTTATGCTTTGGGCATATGTCTGTGTAGGCTGAAGGAATTAGTGGAGCTGGTCTCCCACCTCAGTTTCCTTAATGCCCTGTATGTGTTTTATACAACATTTTGCTTTTATAAGCAATCATGCACACGTGGTTTCTGATTGTTCTATTTCAGACTTTGGAAAGTTCTGCCTTGTATAACAGGTCTGGAGTTATAAAGATTTAAATTGTGAAATATGTTAAATAAATCATATATTTCTTTAGCATCGTCCTCAAAACTGAAGACTGAAGATATTTTTTGTTTTGAATGCTTCTTGAAGACTAACACTTTCTAAATCACTGTCTTCTCAATCTCCTGGAAAGAGGGTGTGATCACTTGTAGTTTACACTCTGTCCTTGTACTAGGTACAGTCCTTTGAGATGCAGAGGCATAGGTAATCAATCCTGCATTCATTTTTCAACAAAAGAATTAATCTGGCTGATATTCAGTAGAATTTTGCATTGAGAGAGAACTGCAGAAGTACTGTGAGCTATGCAGCCATGGAGACTTTCACATTTTTAACCTGTTTGCTCTTGTGCATCTGTCTAATCTGTACAGATGTCTAAGAGTAGAGCTTTCTGTGAAAAAGAAAAAAAAGGTCAGAAAAGGGAACACTGACCATATGTATTCCCCCTTTCCTCTGCATTGCATTAAGCAAGAGTGCAACGTAGCAAAATTTGTATTGACGCTTTCTTCATTTATTCTCATTGAGAAAATTCCTACAGAATCATGAGCTATTGTGACGTGAGCCTTTAGTTTCATTCTGGTAACAGTGAGTTTTGAGATCACAATCGTATTCCATAGGCGAGATCTCAGCAGAGGAGGTGGAATTCTGCCACCCCTTGTCACCTGCATCTCTTGTATCGCAGGTCTTGTCTTTGGAGTCTGGGTCGTGCTGTGGCCATGAAGGGGCAGTTGCAGGAGAGGGTTCAAACTTCTCACTACTTGATTTGGAAGATCAATTTGATTTTGGCTGCTGGGTCATTGGCAATGTGTTCTTCTGTCCCTTAGTTATGAGCTCGTACCTTCCCTGTCTGCCGCCATGTACAGTGTGATAGGGTAGTTGATCCAGAAGATCCAGGGAAAGATGTAGTGTGCTTTGGCCATGTCTTCAAGTCATGGAAGAGAAGCCTTTAACAGTGGAAGGAGTCTTTATAGTCACAGAGGCCCTGTGGATATTGAATTAAGAATCCAGAAGACACTTCACACTGCAACAGGCTACTGACCACTCTTCTTTGATTGGAAGCGATCTTCACGATGTAGCAAATTCCGTAGAATGTTTTCCTTTCCAAGGATTCTCTTTTTCCTTGGAAAGACCTGGGAATCGAGATAGCCCACTGAAAGTTTCATGTCTGTGTTTGAAATGATGGATGTAGAAGGTTGAAGATGTGTTGTGTTTCATAGGAGGCATAAAACTGATGTTCACGGGTATTTATCTTCTTTCGTTGTACAGGAGAGAGTGGAATCTTGTCAAACTACACCAGGGAGATGTTTTCAAAGCAGAAGACTATAGCTGTCTGTTCTGGTCCTATGTGAATGTCTGAGAGGAATGTTTTAAGTCAGGGTAGCTGCAAGCTGAGCACTCCACTTTAAGTCTCATGTTTGACTCATCAACACTTCACAGTTGGCTGTAACAAATTCCACTGCCTGGTCTAGTCTAAAGGATCTTTTTTTTTCCCTTTGCCATTTGTGCATCAGCATCCAAGCCTGGTGTTATGCAGGCACACATTTTAAAGGGGAATTCATTTTCAAACACTTACAAATCCTATTAGTCGGTCAGGCCGAGCAGATAGAAGGCAGCTCAGGAGAGAGGGAGCTTGGGGTCCTGGTGGACAAGAAGGTGACCATGAGCCAGGAGTGTGCCCTTGCAGCGAAGGCAGCCAACAGCATCCTGGGCTGCACCGGGAAGAGAGAGGCACTGGGGCTTGTTTCCTGTGAGGAGAGGCCAAGAGAGCTGAGACTGTTCAGCCTGGAGGAGAGAAGGCTCAGGGAAGCTCTTACAGATGTGTAAAAATAACCTGAATGGGGAGGACAAAGAAGACAGAGCCAGGCTTTCAGTGGTGCCCAGTGGCAGCACAGGAGGTAAAAGGCACAAACTGAAACACAGGAGGTTTCCTCTGAACATCAGGAAAAAGTTTTTCATTGTGAGGGTGACCAAGCACTGGTTTCCCAGAGAGGTGGTGGAGTCTCTATCTGAGGAGATAGTCAGAGCCTTACTGGACACAGTCCTGGGCAGCCAGCTCTAGCTGTTCCTGGTTGAGCTGAGGCTCTGGACTAGATGATCAGAAGGTCCCTTCCATCCTCGGCAGTTCTGCTGTTCTGTGATATACCACATATCAACACACATCAGAGCAAGCCTCCCTGTGAGACTTGTCCATAAGTCCTGTCAGGGAAGCGGGAAGTGTGTGAGACACACTCCGTTATACAGGCATTGTATAGTTATGGAATGGCTGAATGTGATGTGCAGGTCATGTCCTGCACGTGCAAGCTGGGTGCAAGGCTGTGGTGTACTCATAACAGAAAGAAGCAGATGAAGACCTCAGACCTGCTATTTGAAATTCTAAGTGTATCCAACAAGATTTGTATATACACATGTGGATGTTTTTGCTCATGTTCCAGAAGCCGGATAATTCCAGCCTGGAAATGTGGCCTAAGAAATACTTAATTTTGGCCACGTGTAACTACCCTTCCTCCCCTTTCATCTCTCTTCTAACTTTAGTCCAGAATGAATGGAACACTTGGTCAGGGTGGAAAAATTTAGCAATACAGAGTTAAAGATCTATAGTGCGGTGTAAGCGAAGGGAATGACAGAAAATTAAAACTATAAGGACATTAGGCACGGCAGTGCTATTGTGGTTTGCTGCTACTCTTACCATCCTTGTTATTGCTGTTATGAGTGACACAGTTGTTTTTAGCATAGCCTGGCTACCATCCTCAGCTGAAATTAGGAAGTTCATTGCGCTGGTGTCTTGATGAACACACAACATGACCGTATGCTGCCTTGGCTCAAGTAGGACCAAACTGCTAAGGCACAGCTCGTCTTCTTCAGTGTCCTTGTGTTGCTGCTTCCGTGGTAGGAACAGATGGCGTAGCAGGAGTGTTCCCAGCTTGGTTGAAACAAGATGCAGAAGGTCAAATGAGCTGGCTTTCATTGGAATGTGCTGGCTATTACAGTTAGGTGTTGTCTAGCAGTCAGTCCTAGATGTAATTCTCCATTGCACAGATTATATCAAACACCTCTCAACTACGGCAAGCACACACCACACAGCAATGAAGATTTTCAGAAGTGACTGATTTCACAGACATACGTGCATTTTGAGGCATTTCTTCCCGTGTCTGATCCTGAACACGTGGATACGTTTTCGTTGTGTAACAATGAAATGACTGCTCTGTTGGCAGCATCTCGTAGCTGGTTACATAAAAGCCACGATGGCCTTGAAACCTTGAATCTGGACGGGGAGGGGGGATGAAGAATGCTATATTTTAAGCTCATGATTTGGTGACCATAGTTCAACAGTGACAAGAGGTTCCTGCCATCTAAGTAGATAATTAAATGAACTCACACATGTAAAATGGATTTTCCGGTTGCTCAGATGTCTGTATCCCACATGGTCTCCTCATGACCTTTTACAGTCTCATCAGAGGTGCCAGTTTTGGATGAGATTTTGGAAGTTGAACTGCTCTTGGTTGTAGAATTTAAGTCCTTGGGATCAGAGAGTGCTGCTGGGGTGATGGGAGAAATTTGCAATCACCCTCTACTAAGTGTTCTGTTATTTTACTCAGTAGCACTTTACATCCATGCCAAAAGGACAATCATTTCTATGCTCTTTAGACTATATTCATTGATGTTTGCTCAGTGTATTTTGGCCTTGTGTGTATGCTCTTAGAGTTAGGCTAATTAGTGGCAGCATGTGATTCCTTTTTGTACTTGTTCTTCCTGAAACTTGGGAGGGAAAATGCTAGGAACAGATCTGCAAAGTGATTTTACCTCATTTTCTCCTCGAGTGCTTTGGCATTAGGTTGATCTACATTCTCTTCTTTGTTCTGGAATGCATTTCTTGGCCTCTTAATTTTCAGCATAACATGTAAATAGTTACTCACTGATCCACATGTGTATGAAAAGGTGAAAGAGGTCAGTGAAGAGCCTAATGGTGAGAGGGAGAGGAAAAGTCCTTTTGAAAATATGTTTCTACTTTGATTAGATTTTGCCCCGGTTCTAAACAGAAAATCTCTGCAAACTTATAATTCCTGTAACGAGGTTAGGTTATATTCCCAATCAATTCAATCTTCTGGCCAGCACACCATTAAGCAGGCATTTTCTAGTTCATAACTGCAGGAGAGACAACACAGCAGACTTTGTGAGGAAGGCCTTGTGTGAATGTGTGATGGTCTGTTTTTCATAATTATCTTAATTGGTCTAGTGAAATATATTTCTTTTCATGACAAATGTTGCCTTGATATATCCTGGAGGCAATCACAGCTACAACGGTATTATTGCTGCTCTGAAAGTCACAGCTGAATATGTCAGTGGGAGTCTAAGTAAAAGGTGCAATAGAAATGTTATGAATTATTATTAAGATACATGAGAAAGCTCTGCAGGGAAGAACTGGAACATCTTGGGAAATGGTCTGCAGTCAGCCAGCTGGGAAGGCTGAAGACAGAATGTTAATAGAAATGTTGTTTTTAAAAATCACCATGACATCAACATTTATATCAAGTGCCTGGTGCTGGAGCTGCTTATATAACTGGGATTATATTAGGTGTGATGAGCAGATGTGTAGTCGAGAGGGGTTGTGCTGTGCTGGGGAAGGTGGAGTTGGCAGCGAGGCTTGTAGCTAAAGCTGCTTCAGTAGGAATCCTTGTTTTCAGTGCCCTGTAACTTTGTACTGAAGCATTTAACTGAAATTCTCCGTTCTTGGTTTATCTCTGGCTTAACAGCGACAGATTTCAAGAAATGTTAGGACAAGATTTTTTAAATACCTAATTGTGCTCTATGTGTTACTACTTGAGTTGCTTGTGCAGAGTTATTTTGGGTATGAGAAAGACAGATAGCTTCAACTGACCAGTGTTACTGTTGTGGGTTCCCGTAGCATATTTGTGCCAGTTATAGGAAAGAAAAGACCAGAACTGAGTCCCCTAGTATGCAGGAGAAGCATCTTGAGGGAGTACGGTGAGTACCTTACATTAGAGAAATCAGTCTGGTATTTCCCTGGCAGTATTTTCCTCCATTAGCAGGAAGAGAAAGGGAAGTGTCACAGTTCCAGACCAAGTCAACTAAAACATAAGTTTTTGTAATTGTGAAGTAAAGGCCCTCTGGCAAAATTTCTTGGTTAGAAGGATGATAGTTAAGAAATACCAACATAAAAAGTCTTTATATGGTGAGTATCTTCTAAAAAATGACATAAGCAATTCAGAAGTAGTTCAGGGACTAGAACAAGTGATGAATATTTCACTAAAAGTACTGTTGGAGATACTAGTTGCAAACATACTCTATCTTTTTTTTATCCTCTAAGCAAAATATGCTTTAAGGAAGATTTTTTCTGAAGAGGCACGGCAGGAATAGGATATAAAGCACAGATGCTACTCTGTAGAAGCGTACTTTTAATATTTCCTATTTTCATGGCATTTTGAAGGTCAGCTGTCTAGGGAACATGATAGGGTTATGCAAGATGTTGAGAGGTCTGAGAAAGCTCTGCTGTATTTTCTGGAGAAGTCTGGTTTCATCTCCCTTCTTGCCAAGGCAGCCGTGACTTATATAAAACCTGTGTTCACACAGGCTTCACACAGAGGAAAGAAGCTGCATGTTTTCTTTTGCAAAATCCATAAAAAAGTTTATGTCTAGATAATGAAAATTTGGTACAATTCTACTACCCTCCTGTATTTATGTGTTAATATCTGCTGGCAAAGGGCTGGCTCTCTTGAGTAGCCTATATTGCTTCTGCTACTCACCGGGGCTGAAGGGTTCCTGCATTTTTAGATTAAGCAACTGTTAATCAAAGTTGTTCTCATCCTAGTCAGATTTTTGTCCTTCCTCTGAATACTTTCTGTGTTGAAAGGAGGCAGTCACACCATAAATTACATCTTTTCACAAAACCTTACACTGAAATAGAATTTGGTTTTAAGGCAAAGTCACTGCTTCTTGGAATTCAATTTCTCAACTATAATTATTTTCATTAATTTCTCTGTCACTGTCAACAGCTTTTTCTTCTCTAGAAAGACATCAGAGGCTCCCCCTCGTGGCTGCGTTAATTTCATTTGGATTTTTTTTTTAAAAAAAAAAAAAAGCTGAAGAAAGCAGAGCATCACCTAAGACTGAGAGCCCAAACCAAAAGAAAAAGTAGTAGCAGTAGTAGTAGTAGTAATAATAATAGTAATAATAATAATAATAATAGTAATAATAGCTGTTGTACAGAAGCAGCAATGTAGATTCATAGTGAAGACGGAAAAGGGAATTTCTTGCAGGCAGAGCTGAAGAATTTGCAGCACAATATGAGCTTTAACACATTCGTACACCATTGCTAATGAACAGGGCGCTCAGATAGGGACAGGATTCAGGATTTCTACTGAGTGAAAATTAGACCCGTTATCTCACTTAGAGTGGGAAAATACTTTGATTCTTGACTTTTTTTTAATAGAATTGTAAAGCACAGAGGTTTTTTTGAAATAATGATGGGGTCTGCTGCGCTCAAAAACGCACCACTCAATTCCCATTAGTAATTTATTTTGTGTTTATTTTCCTCGCAGGCTTTCCAAGCATATGTAAAATAATTCAGCAGTCGGGTTCTGCTGTTTGTTAGGAATCCATCTGGCAAATAGTGTGGCTGCAGGAAGTTGAGGCCAATGCATTTCATCTCACGGGCGAAGAGTGTGCGCAGGCTGTTGCCGCAGCTCAGCTGCCACGCGCTACCTGCGCAGGGTGGGTGGGACAGACACCAGCTCCAGGCAGCCTCTGCCAGCCCTAGAAGTGGCACTGACTCCTTCATTTCCCAAAGCAAGGACTGGTTTTAAGCAGTGCCTTTCCCATTTGTACGCTGGGAGTTTGTGCTGTCCAGTTCATTCGTTTTCTGTAGGTCATGAGCAAGCTGCCCTCCTCCCTCGTCGCATTCTGCCTCTCCCCTTCCACCCTAAAAGCTGCCCACAAACATAGCAGCTGTAATTTTCAGCAAAAAGCCCTTGAAATGGCCCAATGGGTTATGAAACTGGCAAATTTTCCATGGAAGTTTGATGGAGCCTAGAATCTACAACAAAAAACCACAACCAAAATGCAGAGAAGCTTGTGGATTATTACTGGATTTTTATACAGCCGTGATTCTTGTGAGGATTTCACAGTTTCGCTGGAGTCTGTAATGGTGGATGAGAGATTAAAACACTTCAGAAGCTTTCTCCCCAAAGAGAAAATGTGTCACACAATGTCATTACCAAAAAGAATATAACTCTTCATTGCTGTTATAAATCACTCTAAGGCAATTTCCTTCCCTCATTTGGGTATGCTGGGTTTCAAAAGTAAGTGTAACCATGTGGGTTTTTGGCACTAGATTGAGTTTACCTGATTACTGATTAAATGAATTGTAAAAAAAATGCTGAACTCATCCCAATTTGGAGTATCTGTTCTTGTATTTTTTCCATACCATGTAGAACAGCTGATAATGCTGAGAGAGCATCCCTTGCCTCTGAGAGACAGCTGAGATGTTTCAGCCAGGATTGCATACAGACTTTGAGAAGTAGCAGTTTCCTCAATTTTTCCATGGGATAGAGTTATTTTATTCAGTCTTCACTCAGTTTCCAGTTAGGCTTGTGTATGTGGTGTACCGTGTATATAGTTGTATCTACGACGTGGCAAATATGCTGAGTTTTAAGATGCACAAGATAAAGCAGTTATCTCTGGTCTCAAACAAGGTTCAAACAAGATGGTGTCAGATCATGAAAATAAAGTTTTTTCCAGGTGATCAGAAACTGAAAGTGGGAATGTGTTTAGACGTGTTCAGCTCGCTGGACTAGGCACTGACTGACCGGGATTTGGCTTTCTGCTCACCACTGCCCCGTCAGCCCGTGCTGCTTATGACTTCTGTTTGTCTCAGTGGCCCTCATGGAAACTGGCAACCTATAAGCCTGTCTTCATTACAAGGCAATCTGCAGCCTGGTTATAGGAAGTAAAAAATCATACGAGATCTTTAGGCTAGGAGCGGCGTGCTGCAGTCACAAGAGCTGCTGAAAGGCCGTGCCTGCTTAACAAGCTGCTCAACTAACTCAGTTATTTGGGGTGCATTTGTAGAAAGAGGTTGTAAACATAAAGTGTAGATATAATAGCAAGAACAAGATTGTCTAAATAACCCAACTGCTTTTGCAAGTCAGGAAGCTTGATGTGCTGCTCCTATCAGGGAGACTGCAATTCACCAAACGCTGGAAGGCGGGCTCGGGAAGCTGTGCTGGGAAAGAAATGGCTGAGCCAAATATTTTGTGAAAACAAAGTAAGATTTGAAGAGAGAGACCTTGAATTAAATCAGGCAACCTATTATGTACGTGGCTGGAGTCTGGCGTAAGGAAGGAGCCAGACTCCTGCATTTATTTAAGTCTGCCTACTATATAATTCAGGGTAGTGAGGTGAACTAAGGATGAAGCATTAGCTTCAGCATAGAATTTTCATTCTGATCACTGGAGCCTAAAGTTATTAAAAGAACAAACACAATTACGATATCCTAGGGGACTGGCACACATATAAATCTGGATATGCTGCCTGTTTCTCGCAAAGCATATGTATGGATCTGAATGCTGCCTGCTCTTTATTTTAACTAGGTTTGCTGCAGCTGTTGCTCTGAAAAGAACCATCTAACACTCTGGGGAAAGAGAGGCTGCAGAAATCTTCAAATGAATATCTATTAAGAAAAATAAGTTTTAAATAAATTGCTTGTGTATGTGGTTAAAACTCCTGTCCCTTGAATAAGAACAAAGAACTATCACTTTACTAGCTCTAGACCTTTCCTAGTTCCCAGTTAATCAACTTACAGTACTGTAACAATTTAATAACAGCTTATTCTTCCTCTATTTCTTCAAAATGATGAGAACCTATTTTCATGAAATGTAGGGACGTGAATGCTTTCTGAAGAACAAAAGCCCATAATCTTTAAATTTAACTAGCATATGTGATTTTCAGATTGGCTTTTATGAAAATATTTTGAGCATCAGGTAGCTCAGCAATACCTATTATCTGTGCACAAGAATACCCTAACTCTCAATCTTTCAGCTGACTAATAGGGATGTGTGTATGTTATATAAATTGTATTAGACTTGATCTGACAGTCTCGACTTCAGTGTTGTCAATGCCGAGTACATTATGGAGTCTGTAGTTTTTAGAGGTGTTGTCAGAAAAGGAAAATCAGGCTTTTCTGATCCAAAAGGATAGGCCATTAACCCTTGAGGAGGTTCTCACAGTGTCTTACCAGCCTCCAAAGTTGTCCTGCCAGGCACTGCCCATCTCTGTTGCCTGTGCCTGAGGGTCTCTCCCTCTCTTCCCTCTTGTCCTTCTCCAGTTCCAAGTTTTAGCCTCCTAGGAACTCTATTGGGCTTCTTCTTGTGTTCCCATCTCCTCCTCTCTTACCTGCTAGTGGTATCACCATCCAAACAGCTGTCAGTCACCTTCCAGGCTAACACATTTTTGTATGTCCCTACATCCCATCTCTGTACCTTTGCCAAGTCTCTCCTGCTGTTGCTGCTCCAGTTCCTTTGGTTTCTCTTCCATCCTCAGCCTCCTCCTCTTCTGCATAAATTCACTGCCATATAACTGCAATGGAGCAACTTCCAGTATTTCCCTAAGACACTATCTGTAATATTCACAGATTAAAAGGAAAAAAAAAAAAGGAACACCCCAGGACCTGGCAATCAGAGACTTGGTTCTCTCACTTCAATAATTTGAGATTTTGGAGTTGTTTTAAGGTAGTGAGGTTAAAAATCTTGGAGGTATGATATAAAATCAAACAGAGCTGTATTAAAAGAAAGGTTGTGTCAGACTAATCTGTTAATCTCCTGAGAAAACAGCTGGTTTCCCAAGGACAGAAAATATAGCAGATATTGTCCACCTTGACTTTTGTAAACTGCCACTGGGGAAAGTATTTGTGAAGATTTGGGTTCAAGAATTGGAGAATTGATAGAAAACTGACTGGAGGGTAAACAGATTGCATTGAAAGGGGAAACACAGGGCCAGAGGGGACTTTACACACTGGCGATTTTTTGGGGGATGCCACAAAAATTGAGTGTGCCAGTGGAATTTGTCATTGACATTTTTCTGGAATGTTTTTTTAGGGGGTTAAACATGGTGGCTGTGTAGTTGCACAGCGTTTTAATTATAAATGTTTCCATCTTGCTCACTGTCTCTTCTGTGACTTTGCTCTAAGTTGCTTGTTCCGATGCTGTGAGCAGCCTCCCATCGCTTTCTATCCATTGGGAGTTCCTTGGAAGGACTTTCTGAGGAAAATGGGCACATGGGGATTAAGTGTGACACAATTATAAATCAAAAAGAAAGGAAAAAAAAATGCCTCTGCTTCATCTTAGCCTCCCACTGATCTTTCCAGTCTTCTCAGTATGGACAGAATAACTCACAGGACAGAGCACTTTAAATGAGTAATTTAAGTTAAAAGTGTTTGGATATGATGAAGGTAGTTCATTATTAGTGCCCATCCAGACTCCTGCTGCCTTTCTGTACAGTTTTGTGGTTTATCACATACTTGGAAAATAGCAATATGATTATGTTTCATTTTTCTTCAGAAAATGCATTCTCATGGAGAGAAACTACAGAGTAAAGCCCGTGTTTTATGCTAACAGTACTGGCAGAGCACAGAAGCATACAGGAACTTTTCAGTATGGAAGGGAATCAGTTCTCCTTGGGTCCAGATTAGGACCAAAATCAATAAGGGTATTAATTTTTTTCCCAGTGGATGTTATCTGCTTGCTTTCTAAAAGCTTCACTTGAGTAGAAATGCTTTGCAGGGTGATCTGAAGCAAATGTGGAAGGTGCAATGCCAGTCCCTCGTGTGGGAAATACCTGGTGAACCCACAAAGGAACCTCTTCTTCCTTTACATCCTCTAGAGCTGCAGGTAAATAATGGCCCAGCTGTGCAAGGCTAAGCAAAGAAGTACCAGCAAGTAAAACATACACAGAGGAAAAGGTGAATGAAAAATGGATGGCTGTGATGAGGTCCCCATTTAAGAGGAAAGGCCATGGTTTCACGGGTAGGTGCATACAGGGAAAAACCACTGTCAGAGCACCCAGAAGCGTCAGAGGATTTGTGATAAGGAATCAGTGCAAAAGCTGGAAACAGAGCCTGTCTGCTCTCCTGTTTTAGTATGTACCAGCTTTTTAAATCCCTTGTCTCTCAGTCTTCTCTAGTGTGCACTTCATTTAAAAGTTTAATATTACAATATTCACACATTAATCCTGATTGTCCCCATATCCACTTCTGCCTGGTCTTGGGAAAGTATAAAATCGATTTATACGGCACAGTTGAAAAGCAAAAAGTTGTTGGATTACCATAGTGTGGTATACAATAAAAATATAGCGTTATCTAGGGAAGTCTGTAGCTGATGAAAGCATAAATATCAACCCCCCAACTCATACCCCTGAGTTTTTGATTCCTGCATCTTGTAGAAACAAGGATCTCTGCTGAACAGTGTGACATTTCATCACTTTGGATTTGCTATGATGAATAATATTATGTGCTATTGGCCTAGCAGAAGTATTACTATAGTAACTAGCTCATGATTCATTTTTTATGGTTTTTTTTGTGCTATATTTCCTAAGGGTTGGCTGTCTAGACTAAGATTGTTTAAACTAACTCATGGTAATTAATTTTTTCCAGAGTGCTAAAAATACGGGACAGATAAACAACAATACTTAGATACTGCTTTCTGAAAAGCACAGTAGGCCCATAACATTCTTGAAATTATGGGAAAATTGTTTTATTTTATTTGTCACATTTTTATTAGTAGCTTTCTATGTTGTTATTAATCCAGTTTAGTGACCTAAGGCTGGATTCCCACATTGGCAGTATTGCAACTCTAATGAAATCCTTAGACACCTAATATATAAAATGTCACATCTGAGGATGAAAACAGAAATGGGGTTGGTTGGTTTAAATCCAAGTAATGAGCTCACTTATTCACTTAAATCAGTAAAAAGAAAATCTTGGCATAAGTGATGTATTAATATTTTATATTCTGGATTTGTACATATTTAATTCCTTTTGATGATGCTTATGGGTCACCAGTCCACAAGAACATATTGGCAAATATCATCTTTATTACAGTGCCTAATCAGCAAAAGGAATGGGAGGATGTGCTAGGTATTTGCCCATTTACTGAAGCATATGGAGAGCTTTGTGTGCATTTACTGCATTCTTGTTTTTATTATGGTAAAAGGCAGCGTTTGATCATTTTTTAAAATTGGATTGTTTCAAAAATTAGTCATCCTTGTCAAACCATGTTTAGAATTTATAGACAGAAATTAGAATAAGTAAATTAAATAGAAATTAGAATGAATAAATAAAATAGGTAGAAATTAGAATTCATAGATGTTCAAGGTTCTGATAAGAAATGTGGAACTACCATTTCCAAGAAAAACCATTTTAGAGTAGTTCAAATTACCTTAAGGATAATAAATATGCACACAGATAAGCTTATTTAAGCACATTTTGTATTTTAAATTAACTTAGAAACATGAAATATTATTGGAAATTGAAGAAGTCATTTATTCTCACATACTTCTTTTTCACAGAATAGGAAAAAACCTCTCTGGTTTTGTACTTTTTAAAATTTCTGGTGGAGTTTGCAGCTTGAATAGAACTAGTCATTAAACTGAACTAGCTGGGTAAATGGAGATTCAGAAAATATTCACCCTATATTTGCAGAAAGCTGACCAAGCTTTGTCTTCAGGTTTTTAATTATTTCTGCCTAATACTTGATTTGAGCTCACCCCAGCCTAGGCCTCAGAGTTCCAGTCTTATCATTTTCAATGGCTTTGTTAGAAAAATAAATATCCAGTTTAAAAGTTTAGGAGCTGGGAGGAGGTTGTGGGATTTATTGCATGGTAAATTGGCTTTTATTCACCCTGAATCATATCCCAGGATAGCCATGGTAACTTTCTGTAACAAAAACACAGAATAAGTGAGCTCCGTCAGCAGAACCAGCAGCAAATTTGCTTTCTGCCTTTTGTTTTTCATTTAAGTGATGGCAAGTTCAGAGGATCACAGAGCAGCATATGACATTTCATAAGGGTTCATAAATTATGCAGTCAGACTTGTTGGATTACACAAGCCTGGGAGTAACAAGTGCTTCTTGCATTATAAATGAAATGGCTTATTTACAGAGATGACATAGCTATATTAATTGTGAGGAGTTATGATTAAAGGGATAGGCCTGTGCTGTTTAAGATGTTAATTAGAAGAAACTCCTTTTCCAGAAGAAACAAATGCACCTTTTTAGTTTGCTGTGGGTTTACTGAAGTGCTTTGCTGATTGTATTCTGAACCGCCTTCCTTTTCCAGCAGTTTTAAGTGGTTTTTCCTCATGCATTAGCCTAATGTCAAGGAAATAAAAGAATCCTGCATCAAGGTTCACGTTCAAAATTAAAACTGGTGATGGTTTCCGTGGGTAGAAAATTCAGCTTGTTCCCTGCTGTATGACACTGGTCAGGCACCAGCTGGGGTATGCTGTCAGCCCTGAGTGTTGAATGGTAATTGCAGTAACTAATTGGAGGCACGACCCCTGAAATAAAGATGCTGTTATTACATTTGCAGTCATCCATGCAGGGCCCAGGAACTGCCCTGCTGACACTGCAGCTTGTGCCTCTTTCTCCCTGGTGGTATTCCCAGGCAGAAGCAGTTGCTGGGTGGTTCCTAGAAGACCCTCTTTTGTCCTCTGAGGACACTTTGTGCTGCTTACTGCTCCTCACATTCCTTCCCCCGTGCCTGCTCTGGAGGGAGCAGCAATTCTTGGGGCTTTCTAGGGAGATGTCAGTTTGCTTTAGCACAAGAACGCCCAGGGACTTGTCATACCTGAGCAGGGATTTTAAGGTTGAGCTGATTGTCGCCTGTAGGAACATCTCTGAGTGACTGCCCCTTTCCAAGGGCCCATTGAGAAGAGGAGAAAGGGAGGTGGTGAGCATGGTGGTGGGCAAGATTTGGGAGCACGGTGGTCTTAGAGGAGAGCGCAAGGGCAGGTGGTGGGTTGGCTTAGGGTGGGTTGTGCTGAAGGAGGATAGAGAACACAGGTGGGAGGCCAGGGTTGTGGGAGAAGATGAAAGATTAGAAAAACAAGGAATTGCAAATGAGCCAACCTTTCAGCCTTTTGAATGACCAGTTGCCTCTCTTGGAGTCTGTTGCCCTTCATGCAGGGCTCGCATGTTCATTTTTCACTGCAGATGGGTCAGTTCGGTGCTCATGAGCTGCATTACACACTGATTTTCTTTTTTTCTGCTATGATGCTCTTCTGTTATAAGAAGGATAAAGAAGCTTGATGGTGTTCTTGATTGGACAGATCAGCTTGTGACTTCAGCAAAATACTCACCCTTGGAGGTCTTTTTTGCTCTTGTGTTTCTCCTACAAAGTAATTTGAACTTCTGTTTCTTCCAGTGGCTTGCTAGGCTGCCCTGGGTAAGGCTTAGCCAAGTGAAGAGGGATATCCAGCCGTGCTGGGAGTTGGGAGCGTGTTCTGCAAGGATAGCAAGGAAGGTTGTGATTCACATCTTAAACAGGGCAGCGTTTTACAAAGCTGCTGAAGTCTCAGGGAAGCTTAAGCGTTAGTGACCCTTCATTCAGGGATTAAGGAGAGTTGAGATTTTAGCAGGCATTTCACTAATGAAATCATAGCTTTATAATTAAATTTCGCTTCCAAGCCTTCGGATGCTAATCGAAGCACATCCTTCCTTCTCTTGTTCCTGGGGTACATGGATAGTTCAATTAGCATCATCAACAGCAAGGAAGCATAAACAGCCAGAGGCACGCAGCGCTCTGCCTGCGTGGCTTTCACAGAAACGGGGCGGAAAATCCTAAAGGGGTGAAAACGACTTCTCCTTTGTACAAGACAAGCGAGCCCTTGGCATGTTTGCACTCATGGCCCTTCTGTTTTAGTCCCAGAATGGCTTTCTACTGAGAGCTGGCCTAAGATAACCTGCTCCTGCAGTGTTTACAGACTCCTTATAAAATGTGCGTGCAGGCAGTCTGGTCCTGCCACAGTCTGTGAAGCCTCTGCCTCCTGCTGCTTCTGGCTGAGACAGATTTAGTGAACCCAAATGCAGGTGTTGATGTACAAGAAGCCCATTCTCCATCCTACTGAAGACAAACACTGAAAATACTCTATATCTTGAATATTATTGCACATTATATGTCACTTCTCATTCACTGGATATATGTAACGAACTGAAATGAGAGTGATGCCTCTGTTCAAAAATGAGTGCAGCCAGTTCTGAGTTCACATGCATCATCAGTGTGTCAGTGAAATGTTTTATAGCAGCTTTAGAGGCAAAGAAGTCCATCAAATCTAGATTAGAAATCACCTTGCCAGCACCATGAATTTACAAGGAGCTGTAAGATATGGAGGTGAGGGAAGAGGGAAACAAGGAAAACAAAACATGAAACTGAGAAAAAAAACAGAGGAAAACAGATTTATGGGACGAACTGAGGGATTCTTCCTCCTGCCTATTTTAGGCATGTCTGAAGCTCAGTTATGGCTATCATGATTTTTTTGTCATCACACATAATGTAATTTTGGCTTCCAGCATTTCAAGCTTTTCATTGGGAATGAGATGAATCATTTTATGTTTGAGAATGTGCAATGCAGAATTCTAGGAACAATCTGATCAAGTTATTTACTATGGTTCATTCTACACCCCAAGGAGGGCATTGCTAATTTTTCAGTCTTCTCATTAATTTTACATTATTTTACCTGACTGACTATACCATGTAATTTAGGTGATATAGGCACCCATATAATCTGCTTGAGGGTTATCCAAATTAAGAGCATTGCTATTTTCTGGTTGGTCCAACAGTAGAAATATGGGAAATTGGTAAATACCAAAGCCAAAATATATTCTGTATCAACTGCATGCTTTGCTGGTGATGATGACCTTATGTGCTCATTAACCTTGCCAAGAAGGCATTATTGTCTGTGATATTTTACACAATATCCCTTGAAGGTTCTGTGATACAGAAAGTCTGCAACTTGGACCAACTATTAACCTATTTTGATTACTGAAATAGTCAGTTCCAGCAGTAATTGTGTAGTCTTTACTTTAGGGATTTAAAGCCATGCGATAGCATCCCATAAAGTTTCTGCTAATGGTGTAGTATTGATTATGATGGCTGCTGGCCTTACTAAGTTTTTACTATATAGGTAACATAAAAGTTTACTACTTTATTTAACAAGTGTGTTGTATAGTTTTTACTAGTAGGTGGTGATGATGATTTCCCCTTCCCTCCTTTTAACCATGAGAAAAAGTCCAGTAATCTTTTTTTTCCCCAAAGACTCACTGAAGGTTTTGTAAAAAAACAGAATCCGTTGTAGTTCTAAGTTACTTTTAATTTTATTTGATATACCTTTTCCTGAAGGATAGCACCTTTTTATTATAGCCAAAAGATTGGCTTTCTCTTCCAAAGACTTATATTGTGGCTCTGGCTGAGAAGATTTTGGCTTTTTTTCATCAGGTTCTAAAGGGCTCAGAGCGTAAGATATCTATAGCATCTCATCTATAATGTAGGATCACTCCTACCATTAGAAAGTTACTGTATGGCAGCTTGGAGTAGCTGCTCTTAAATGCATAGCTTTGACAAAGAAAAGAAACCAAAGATTGTGAGAAAAAAAAAAATCACCAAGCTGTATCTCATTGAAGATGTATATTTACAAATTTTTGGTTGGGCGGAGCTTAACTAGATAGAAAAGATTATTATGTAAATGGTCCAAAGCTGCCGTCATTAAGAAGAACTAGAGGATGGCAATTCTCAAGGATGTTTCAGCACTATTGTTCTTGAATATTGTACCAGAAATTTTATACTTAAATTGGAAAAGACTGGTGGACTTAGCTGTCAGCTAAATAAACTTTTGAAACATTCAGCACAACTCTTGTGCAAGAGAGGAGCAGCCCTGGTGAAAATCAGAGCAGTTCCTGGCTTCTCTGGATGGTGGCAATTGCCCCTTTGGAACACCTGCAGTGCCTGGAGATCCTCAGGACGGGGGCAGCCTCTCCACACCTCCCTCACACGTGTCCTTCCTCCTTCCCAGCCCAAGCACAGCCCTGGCTTCACGGCTGTGTGCCCGGATCATCTACACCTTCATACGGAAGCTTGACACACAAGTGCCTTCCACTGATTCCAGAAAGACTGAGATTTGGGCCGAGTCTGCTGTTGCTATCTACGGAGCAAAGATGGGGTTAGGGTTTTGTTTGCTTTGCCTTCATGGCCCTACCCTGAGATGTTACCATACTGTGTGTGCCATCTGCCTAACTGGCTCTTCCCTGAGGCTTTTTCCTTCTTCCTTGCTTCAGGAACAAGCAAGGAAGCCATGATCCTGTGCCTAGTCCGTGTGTCATCTCTTATGCAGCAGCTGAGTAACAGCTGGCTACTGGCTCTGTAGAAACTAGAGGGTGCGTAATTCAATTTTCCCATTCGTGTTCCAGTTTCTACTTAGGATTTCCCCTTGGGGATAGATTTGTCTGCTCGCTAACTGCACTCGAGAAAAAGAACCTGAGAGACCAACACACTGCAAAAGGATCCCTAGGAGGAATGGAAATCTTTGCTTGTGAAAGGTCACCAGAAAAGTGGCAGTAGGGTCACAGAATTAGCCTGCACCAGGGAAGAAAACATCCTTGCCTTCCGTGTCGGGTTTTGTGCTGACGAGCACAAAATCTGTAACTTTGCATATCCGACTTAATGAAAACTGAGAAATGAGCTTGGCTCATTTATGTTACCAGGCAAACTGTGTGTGGCCTTGGCACCTTTCCTGTTTTTTATGTTGTTGCAGAGGGAAAGTAGTAGGCAGTAGTGTACTTTTCCCTGATGCAGCTAGTGAGAAAGGACACATATCTCAAGGTGGGTTACAATATTCCTCGCCTGACTGCAAATTCCAAGATTACTGAGGTAACAAAATTGATCTAAATGTCATGTTATCCCTTGGTTTAATGGGAAATAATTAAGATCTTCGCTGTCATTATTAAAGGTCGTGGGTTTGAGGTCTGAAGCATGAGAAGCTTCTTTTTAATCTCCAATACAAATGGACAGCCCTTCTCTGTTAATAAGTATTGCCTACAGCATGTAATCCCACTATCATAATGACTGTGCTTCTCCTTGTTCATCCCATTGGCAAATGGCAGAGTCTGGGGCGGTTTGAGCTGTGTGGCAGAGGAGCAGGCATGGAGTTCAGGGATGTGTTTGACTTGGTCACTGCACTGACCCTTCAGTTCCCGGGATAAACTGCACTGGATGGAGGAGTGAAGCTGCACAGGAGCAGCTGCTCTGCTGCTCTTGTGCTGTTTCAGCCAAGAGAGGGGATGCTGGTGAAGTGGAGAGGGAGGTCCACGGGTGTTGGAGCACTGCAGAGAGGCAGAGGCTGGCTGCTGGTCTTGGAATTTGGGCTGGGTTCTGTCCACCACGTCACCTCCCGGGAATTGTAGCGCGGCTGGGGAGTTCAGCGCAGGACCTGGAAATCAGGAATGTGCAATCCACCCTGCTGACCCCACAGTGTGCCCTGCCTCTGCTCCCAGGAGCAGGTAATGGGACATAGGACACAGTGGCTTGGTGTGGGCCTCCTGCATTCTCCACTAGCAGCTGTCAGCCAGGGGACTGAGCAGAGACATTCAGTGCTCAAATGCAAGAGCCCTTCATCACCTTCAGTGCTCTCCATTTGGCTGCTGCAGCTTCAGAAGGAGCCCTTGGCAGAGGGAATGATTTAGCCTCGGGAAATAGAGATTTATTTCGAAAAGTCCTTTACTGTAATATCTTCCTTCTCCCTTACTGCACCGTGGAGGCATCTCATTCTTATCATGCAGGAAGTAGCTGAGGCTCTCTGATACTATTCTTTCAAAATCAAAACATTAAAACTACCATGCAATGATTTTCACATTTTCCAGGCATCCCTCCTGCCGGCATTAATTGCCCCCCTGCTGTTCCTGTTCCAGAGCTATTTGCTCTTTCTGCATGCAGCGCTTGTTCAGTGCTGCACTAAACCTTTGCTGCTTTGCAGTAAAAAAAGCTTCCGCTTATGCAAATGGCATTGAAATGAGTTTGATAGAGTGATAAACAGTCGCATTTAATGATTGCAACTGTTGCTCTTCAGTTTGTTATTTTACAGTTAATTTTGTGGAGGTAAAGGGCTTTACAAAGTCCCTTCTGGTGCCCATGCAGTGGTACAGCACTCCCATGACAGCATTTGGAAAGTGTGGTAGGGCCACCAAGCCGACGTCATGAACGGAGGGGTCACATTCATCCAACGTCACAGTGTCCCTTTCCACTGTGGCAGATCTCCCTCCCATCTTGAAATCTCCCTGTACTTAGCAGTTCTCCTATTTCAATTACTGTGCCTTTGGATGGCAGTTAAGTTTCATGCCCCTTTATTTCCTCTTCCTCTCTGCTTCTGACGCATTATTATTCTTACCAGTGACTGCACGAGACCTCCAAAATCCCATAGTCCCCAAAAGTAATTACAGATACATTACTGAGCAATCCCCACTGGTAGGCTAGGTCAAGTGCTTTATTTTTATCCAGGGCAGCTACCGAGGAGCATGGTTGACTTTTGCTTCCCCAGCAGCTGCATGAAAAGACGGGAGTATTTCTGTCACCTGAGCATTTCAGCTGTAACTGGGGGTGGGTCCTCTCCCAGCTCTGGAGTACCTGGTATCCAAGCAGTGGTCAGTAATGGAAGATACAAGGTCCCCATGAAGATAATGGATAAAGATAGAAAAATCACGGGGAGTAAATGGGCACAGTTTGATTGTATCTTTGTCTGACGCAGGGTTTGATGACCTGCAAGCGTGTGCTGATCCTGGAGCTCCTGAACATGGCTACAAGACACCCAGCGCAGGTGTTTTCTTTGAGAGCGTGGTAGTCCGGTTCCACTGCCAAGAAGGATACAGGCTCAATGGTACTTCCAAAAAACTTTGTGTGAGACACTTTAATGGCTCCCTGAGCTGGAAACCCAGTGATAAACCTGTGTGCCTACAAGAAGGTAAGTCAGTTTTCTTCAAGCTGTTCACCACGTCAGTTCTTCTCACCTGTCCGTGTACCATGTCTGTGTGCCTCTGGACAAAACAAAAAAGGCTGGAGTCCATTTCACTGTGTCTTATTGGATACCTACTTTCATTTTCCATCTGTAATCCTTGTTTGTCAGTTAAGTTTGTATGATGAGAGGCTGTGTGTGTTGAAAGGGACATAAAGAAATGTGAAAACAGAAGATAACCTCCCCTTTTAACTAGTTATAAATTCATGCAGAGAGGAAAAACAACCTCCACTGTAAGTTAACTGTAACTATTTATTAAAGCTGCCCACTTGATATTCCTTTCTGCAGTATTTTACTAGGAAAATACAATCAGTTTCCAATGCTACTGCTCCTGCTAATCAGGAATTTTAAACAATAGTATTTTATGATGTATGCATGAGTCAAGTAAGAAAATCAAATACACATAGACTGCAAAAGTTTAAAACCAGGGTAGAAGTTTACTCTGAGATAATTCAGACTATTACGGCATAAACTGATTTATTTTTCTTGTATATTCTAAATTGTATTTGGTTTTAAATACTTAGGATGTTACATTGCTTTCTTCTTCTAGGTCTTAGAGGCAGGATTAATTTGAATTTCATAACTGTAAATTTTGGCCAAAGTACACCCAAGCAGCACAAATTATTTATTTTACCAAGTATATTAAAGATATAACCTGTCTTAGTTGTTGATTCATTTTTGGTCAACAGAGCTATTAAAGTCAACAGACATGAAAAGTGTTAGTTAAATAAAGTGTTTACATTTTAGTGTTGTGATTTCTCCACTGAAGACATTAGCCATTGCCTCATTGTCTTCGTGGTGGAGCATGATAAATCCTACTTCAGGTTGCCTTTCACCATTTAAAATCAGACAAACACGTGGACTCGATTCAGAGGTAGCTGAAGACTTACGTGGCTCACAAACACACTCACTGCATAGAAACACGCATCACTCAGTGTGTCTAAAAACTGCGGGTACTTGTTTGTGCTCCCGAGGGGCTGAGTGTGAGAATCCTGTGCCAGGACAGGGATGTGCCCCAACAGGGACAAGCAGGGGCCTGGGAAGACCACGTTCAGGAGGTGCATGTGAAGGGAACAACCCTAAACAGTGGCCAGTGTGACAGTGGTGCATGAGACTGGGGAGAGTAGCCAGAGGCAGCTGGTAGGGAGTCCATGGGCTTTCAGGCAGCTGGCCTGTTGGCAGGAGAAATTGTGGTTGAATATGTTCTCCTGGACATGTGTGAGGCCGTGGGCTACAGAGCCGTGAGGGGCACAGTCGTGAGCTGTCCCGTGAGGTGACAGCTGATGTCTAGAAATAAAGGCAAAGGGGTGCCAACAGCACCTTGTCATATGGCCGCGTGGGTCAGCTTCAAAGAAACAACCTAATGCCTTTAAAAATAACTGTGTATGAAAATCGTGCCCTCTACTGTGACAGCCACTTTTCATAAATGACCTTGTCTGTCATCTCATGGTGATTCAAGGAAAAATACGTGTAGAGTGACATCGGCCTGTGTCTAAACTGGCTATTGGAACTACCAGAAAAACCTTTAATGCTTGGAAATTCTGTTTCCTTAAGCACAGCAGGGAGCTGCTAGGAATGTTGATGTGCATCTTTGAAATGTTGCCTGTATCATCCACTGCAGTTTTTAAAATAAGCATTAATGTGTTTTATTGAATATTCAAGCCTCTTCCCAGGCCCTCTAGCCCAGTGGAAATCCGTGGGGGAAGTTTCTGATCACAATGCCATCAGCAACAAAACTGCCACCAATGTCAGTGTAATCAAAACTCGAGCCAGGTGTTTTCAAAAAAGAAAGAAATTGGAAGATGAGAATGTGATGGATGATGTGACAACAGTTGCTTTAGAGATAATAATTACTTTCCAGCACAGAACGCTTAAAAAGGATTGCTAGCCAATGCTCTGATCAAGCAAAGAACTTAAGCTGCAGCATAACTGTAATTATGTGATTAGTCTTGTTAAAGTCCTGTGCTCAAAATTAGGCAGAGGCAAAAATGCTTCTTATTATTTGGACCAAAGAGTAGAACCTTGATTTAGGATTTAGTGAAGCAAGTGCTTAAGTACTTTCCTGATTAACATTGTAATAATACCTCAGGTATTAGATTACAGAATTAATTCTTCTTTCCAATGCACAATAGCACCACTGATTCAGAAGAAATACTAAGCAAAGGCTCAGTGGCAGGCCATGAGGCCTAAGCATTGGCTTAAGTGATTTTTAGGCTGATCCTTTTGCATACTGGGAGCAGAATCATGAGAGGGGGCCATTGTAGGGAGGTGGACAGTGTAGGAACATTGCACATCTGGAGACCAGTTAAGAGAGAATTACAACAGGGTTTGTGAGTCTCAGCTGCCTAATGACATACATAAAAGTCTTCATTGCAGAAATTCTGTAATGATATATAGAAAGAAATCTGAAATTTCTGGCAACTGCTGGAGAAGGGAGAAGTTAATGTTTTCCCATTCATCATTACCTATCACAAGGTGAAATAAACTTTATGCTGCATTTACCATTTACGGCGGGGGCTGGCTGCTCTGTGGGCTATGGTATGCTCTACACACCTCTCATCCCAGCATATATAAATGTCAGGCAGTGCCAGCTGAGCTTGAACAGTAAAAACACTCTGTACTTTGGAGTTCATTTATTCTCAGGAGTTTGGATTCGGCGAAGGATAATTTTATGTCTATATGTTATGTACATTTAATTGTCGTTATGTGTTTACTAGCACAATCTCTAATCACAAATGGATGCTACTTACCAAAGGAAGCAAAGCAAGCTGTTTCAGAATGTAATTGATTTTAGAACTAATACATTTGCCTGGAGCTCTTCACCCAATCAATTTGATTTTATAGGTCTGTCATTTCTCGTTAAGAGGCAGGAGATTTTAAGTGTCAGGACGAGAATGAAGTTGCATGACTCGGTGCCCAATAAACGCCCTGTCAAAACTCTGTATGCTTAGAGTTATGTTCTTATGTTGATCTATAGCATGTTGTGACTGTACCTTTCATCAGCTCTAATACGGTTATGCACATAAATACCAAACCTCTGAGGTAGGAATTTTGTATTTACTGTTTAAGAGCAGTATGTCATGTTGTTCACACTTTAATCTAATCTTCTCCCACTGTGATAATGTGGCTGCTGAGGCTGTTGCCCTACTTGGAACAAATGCTAGCTCTTTCCAATGAGATTGAATCTAAATTTACAGTCTGCACAGACATGGCAACGAAGCAGAGAGCTGTGCCCTCCTCTCCCTGTTTTTCAGCTGGCAGACACCTTGGAGATGTTCTCAGTGCCTCATTCTCCCACTGACAGGGATGATAAACCTGCAGCGAAAGTAGTGGACTAGTGCATGGTTCGGCTACAGCTTTCCTGTAGCACATTTAGCCCTCCATTTGCTTTGCCTTTGTCCCTGAGTCTGTGAGATGACTCAAACATTTTTATTTCCCCATCTCTTATCTGTCTTGCCCAGTGTTTGCTGATTCTTCAGCCTGGTTACGAGCACTCTATGATATTTGTAACCAGGCCACAGCTCAATGGCCACAGATCTTAGGGGAAGTCTCTCTGCACTGTTGTAATACAAGCAAAGACAATAAAGAGAAAGTGTTATTTAATATGCACTAAAATACTGTGTTTGCCATCCACGGAAAAATCCTAATAACACAGTACTGTGGATTTAACACTAGTAAAAAAACCAAGAGACGATATTGCTCTTAAATGTTTACTTTTAAGGGCACAGGGTGTAGATGAGCTCTCCCTGCATTAAACCAATTCTTCATGATATTCCTTTCATCCTTCCTCCCTGTTTCTCTCTGTTCCAGCCTGTCAGTGGTGCGAGTCGATGTAGTCAAGGCTAATTCAGAGACCTGTCCGCAGTGAGATACACAGGAGCACCAGAAGCCTGCATTTGAATTTACGTACAGTTTGTAAACCAAACAGTGCCAGAGCAGGGATTGGGACACTGTTCTTCACTCTTACAGTGTTGGAAAGGTCCTTGACGTGGTTTTGGCCAACATCCAGTAATACTCCCAAGTAAATCCTACAAGCACCTTCTTGGATTAGCATGGACCAGGGATAATTTCTGGATGGTAAGGGCTCACCTGCAATAGATACAAGCCATCCCAAGGCAGCTGGTACCCATGGATGCTGTGGCTATCTCCATGGTGTCTAGGCTGTGCCTTCCTTCTGAGTTGCTGTTGTGGTCCAAGTGCTCTTGGGAGGAGGTAGGGTGGTCCTCCTTCCCCGTGGGCTGGAAGGAACAGTTCTGAGAGGTTCTGCATGGTTTGCACCTGAGCAAAATACTCTAACTGTACTGTTTAACAAATTTTGTTCTTCAGACCAGTCTTCCTGTGATGGGGGACACGCTTGGTTTGCTAAAGCCAAGAGCTCCTAATGTGCAAATCTTCATGAAAGTTAGGTCAAGGTGAGCCCTTCTGCCTGGCAGGCTGTTGAGCCTGCTGGCTGTACCCCACCTCTTTCTGCCCCTGCAAGATAAGAAATGTGTCCTTTCGGCTGGCCCATTTTAATACTCACACAGTAGATATAAGCAGATCATGTAAAACTGCCAGAAAGGAGTGTAAGTCATAGCCTTTGCTGTTCGATGCTGGTTAAAGACCATGCATTCCCTTAAATGGTTTAGCAGTTTCCACGGATTTTCTGAGAAGGAGTCAGAGTAAAGTAGTTTATTTTCTAGGACAGGACATTTTAAAATTCAGTCACTTCCTTCTAGCTTTTCCAAGCAGAATTGGTGCCAGCTAATCCAGTTGTTTGTGGAGAGGCGGCTACAGCAGTTTATGCCTGACTAAGCGCTAAACAATATGAATTCAGCCAGTGGGAAAGCATTTGCTTGCAAGGCATCAGGAAAAAGAGCTGTAATATTGTGGTCCATTGGTCTGGCGTTTAGCTGGGGCTTGTAATGAGCCTGTTATCAAAGTCAGCCAGGATGTGGCAGGCGGAGGACGGTGCAGCGAGCAACTTATCGCTGCTCTCTGCCAACATCTATCCGATTAAAATGATCCCATCTACAGCTGTTCCTTGGAATAATGGGGATGGAGTCGCTGTGATAGGTCATTGTTACAGAATCAATTTCCCCCACTTTGAAAGTGAAATCTCGCGTTTTACTGCGCTGTGTGTATACACACCTCCTTTATTGGTAAGGCAACACAAAGATGTATCAAGAGAGGGAGCTGTTCACTGACGTTATCTTGTGGCATCCATCTCCGACCTCCTGCTGTGTGGCTGCCAAGCAGGTTCTCCATCTATCTCATCCTTGTGGGGTGCCCAGGATAGCCTCTTCATGACAGCATTTACGGCGTAGTGTGAGGCATTTCTTATGGGGCATCCTCTGCTGTCTTCTCTGCTGATTAACTTGCTGGAGAGGGGGAGAGAGAGAGAAAACTGTTCCATCTTTGAAAGTAATGTCTGCACCCTCGCCAGTGTATTTTACAACCTCCTATTAGGGTATGGATCCTCCCAGACTTGTGCATTTATAAATGAATAAATTCTAGGAAAACTTCTTGCTGCAGTTTCTCAGCCCGTCTGGCAGGCTGCCAGCCCTTCCTGCTACCAGCAGCAGGAGGCACCTGCAGCAGCTGCCAAGAAGCTGAAAAGTAACAAGAGAAATGGAAGAATTTTTAACTAATTATGTGCTCAGGCCCCATACCAAAAAGTTAGCTAAGTACGATGTATTTTACAAAACATCCCTATGATGGGAAGGTACAAAGTATGTTTTAACTGGGGGAGCAACACTGTCCCCCTGCACATTAGTAAAATTTAGTGATGAAGTCTTAGAGTAATAGATCCCCCCTCGTTTGCCTAACTAAATAAAAACATTATGAAATACATTTGCTTTTAGTAGTTTGTGATTGCTGTGTTAAATGACAGTTTATCTTCCTCCTACTTCTGCTTCTAAACAAACAAGCTGTCGCTATCACTTTGCTTAGTGCATACTAACAATTAATTGCTAAATACAAATTTAGCTTTGCCTCCTCCTCTTTAGCAAGAATTACCCAGGAAAATGGCAGAAACTTTCTCTTCTATGCAAGTCTCAAGGGATTTCTTTTTTGTTTTTCTTAATAAATACAGTATTCCTAAATGAATATAATTGTCTCTCATTGTAGAAGTGTTGTGAGAATAAAACAGCATAACACAGGGTTATAACTTTTTTTTTTGTCTTTCTTGTGTTTGAAATACTTCTTGGGTTTTGATGCCTGGAAACTTTTATTACCATCTCTGTCATGGATTGACTGCTGGCAGACAAACAAAATTTTTCTCCCAGTATTTAATCTTGCCCTCTCTTCTATTTCATCTCACTTTGCCTTTATGATGAAGATGAACTTTGAGTCACCTGGGTTATTTCCTCATACCCTCTTAGCTTGTTTCTCCATTATTCAGCATTACTAGGGGATTTTTCCCCTGCTTCCCCCCTTCCACTTTCCACATCTTTCAGTGTTCTGAGTTTCAGTCTGTATTTTGCTGTCTTTGGCACTGGTACCTAGAATGAGATATGTGACTGTCTGATGCACGTGTCACAGACAGGTACTAGAGCCCATCCTTGTATATCACTACAGATTTGCAGTCCCTTCTTGAGAGTCTTCTACAAGCACTTGACATGGTGCTCAGGACCTTAAAAATCATGTCCTCTAAAGGCATATGAGTGCAGGCGTATAAAACTATCTGGTTTAAAACATAAGCAAGGAGATTAAAGTGAAGGCATTCTCATAACAAACTCTGTGGAATGGAGCTGGATAAACCCTTGTAAATGTACCTGATTTTCATCTGTCTCTCTGCTAAAACTGCAGTTTTTCTGTGTTCCTTGTGCCATATCTGTATTTTATCTTTTCTTTCGTCCTGTCCTTAGTGCTGTCAGTCTGCCTTCGCATGGAACCTGGGGATAGTCAGACTTGGTGGTGTAATTTGCACACGCGATGAACGGAGGGCCAAAATTAACCACAGCCTTCCTAAAGGCTGCTAATTTTGTTGGTTTTAAAAAGGCTGGGGGAACTACCCATTATTGTGGCACCTCAGCTTCTCCTACAGTGCTATAGACTTTGTGAACGGTGGTTTACTAGGGAAAGGGCACTTTCACTGAAATGCATGTATTTTCCAAACAGTTTAAGCAGAGCACTTATATTAAATGCTAACTTTTGTTTAAGGGCTTGATTACTGAATAGCTAGCCATGTTTTTTTAATTAAGTTACTATTTCTTTTTCTCATGAAGTCACAGATTGCCTTGTTCCACATGTTGAAGATGCAGAGGTTCATAACAAGACATACAGGACTGGCGATAAGTTAATAATCAGCTGTCATGAAGGATTCCAGATCCGTTACCCTGACTTAGACAACATGGTTTCCATATGTCAAGACGATGGAACATGGGATAATCTACCCATATGCCAAGGTTTAGTACTCCAGCACGTCCTGTTTTATAGCTCATGCATCTTGTGATAGCTTGCCAATTTTTTTTCCTACCGTTGTAAGAATGTCAGTGATCTGATAAGCTCCATGGTGCAGTGTTTGACTAGTGCTGCTGCTAAGACTTTTTTGATTTCTCCTTCCCCTTTGCTCACTGCAGGAAAGATGTTGCTTCCTGAACATTCCCATCCTTTATAACACTACTTTAAATACTGCTTTTTTGTTTTCAAAGCTAAAATCTGACACAGATACACTGCATTAAAAAGTAAAAGCAACCGAGGTAGCCAGTCAGAAGTTCTGATGGGCATCTTGCATTTTGTCACCAATTAATTTGTGGGAAAATTTAAGCTTCTAACTGCACTTTATCTTCCTTTACCTTGTGCAGAAGGCAGGGGTAGAGGAGAGAAACTGGAACCTGTTCTTCTGTCCGAGTTTTCAGCAGAGCTGTCGATTAGATTCACAGTCCATTAAACCTTTACATATTGACTGAAAATTCAGGGTGTGCACAGGAATGATTTTGGCCAGAAAAGCCTTTAGCCGTAGAACTAGAAATATCCACAGCACTGGGATCCCAGCTCAGCTTAGAGTGTGAGAAATGGCTGGGGGTAAGCCAGCTTTAGTGAATGGAAATTCAATAACCGTGGGCTCCTTTTCCCCTCACATTTCTAATAAGCACATCTGAGTACCACTGACTCCGTTTTAACCAAGTCACGTCGTGGTACCCAGCTTGGCCCGCTGAACAGCAGTGAGAGACTTTAACTGAGGAGCAGACCGGGTTAGTCCCAACTTTCCTCAAACCCATCTGTCGCCTCCTAGAGCAAACACTTCTCTGTAGGCACTTAATTTCACTGTCACACCAATTTGCAGAGTCAGGGCAGGCAGGCAGGGGAGCTGGGACACTTCTCAGGAGCAGTAGCGCATCGGACTGTCCCCCAAGATCTTGCCTTAGACTCTGGCAGAAACTGAGACATATTACCAGGCTAGCTCAGCATTTTAGATGCACACGTTGTATCTGAACAGGCCTAAAAAGGGGAGGTTTTGCAAAACCATAGCAAAGTGGATGCCAGTTTTGGGGTATCTTGTCAGCATCACGTGTGGCAGTATGAAGTGTACAGCCCCTTTCTGTGGGGGTGCACCTCACGTCTAATTAAGGTAGATTAATACTCTTGCAGTAGGGGGAGATGAATGCTTAAAAGATTGATTTGCAGATGCTGTATTTGCTGAAGATCCACGTGCAAACTTTGTGACAGGCAATTTTTACTAAGCAGAAGTACCCCAAGTACCCCTTGGCTTGTTACTTCTCTTGCTGTATTTATACTGTGAAACACAATCAAGTGCTCCTACTCAATAGTCAATATTAACTGCTTTTCAAAATAAAAGCTGTGCTAATAAAAGTTAAGAAATCAATTGCACAAGACCCAAGTGCTGTGGTTACCAGACAGGCAGAGAATAGGCAATTCAGATTCAAGGCTCTGCCATATTTTGCCAAATTCCATAAAGTCACTGCAGAATTGTCTCCAGAGTTTTCTTTTTGCCATGTCAGGCACTCATAAGATCAAAGCCACTTGTCTACTTGCCCTAGGTAGGCTGTCAGTTACATTTCTACGGCCCTTTCATTACAACAGGCAGGGGACTCTTATGACACTAAGATGCCTTTTTTTCCCTGCCAGAGCAGTGGGGAAGGATTCCAGAGTGTATAAGAATCTAACCTCTGTTTTTGCCACCTGATAATAATATTAATTACTGATCTGGAATGATGCGAGTTACTTAGCAAAAAAATGTCAAAATGGAGATTTTCAAGCAGCTTGAGTTGTTTGGAGACCTCGGAATTTTCACAAACACTTGGCTGTCATACAAATTCAAATAAATGTCTGTCCTGCATGACAAGGAACATAATAAGCATTAAAATTCTGAGCCAGCAGGACCAAATTTTCACTGATACAGTTCAGAGAAGAGTAAGCTTGGTCTTGCTTGGGCAGTCTGTGCTCTTTCTATCCCGCTGGGGGCTGATTATGTCGTCCTGCTCCATGGGCTGCTCAGTTTGCAGGAATTAGTGTGTGGGGCATTCTTGGTCAGGGTACAAGCAGCAGCCAGCAGATAGGATGCTTAAAGCTTTATTTGAGCAGGGACATAACCAGCTGCTTAAACAGCTATTGAAATCATTGCTCTGGTGGTACAGCATGCTGCAAAAAGCTTTCGAGCTTTTTCTCTTGTTTTCTTTTGGCTTTGTTCCTCTCTCTCAAAAGACCGTTGCAAGGAAATGGCCACTTGAAATGCTGCTGAGGCTTTTTGTTTTAAATGCCAGTACCTTACAAGAAGTTCTCAGACTGATTTTTGTTTCCTCCTCTTGCTTAAAATTATAGGAGTCCTATGAACATCCTTCAAAAATTCCTAGTAGTGGCAAGAGACCTATTTATGGCCTGCCATAATGCAGCTTCCATTAGTCACATAATTCTAAAATATTATTTTTCATTCCCTGATTACTAGTCATCTTTTCTCCACATTATTTCAAATTAAAAAATTAAACAGTATGAAGTATTACCCGGAGGGTCATTTCTAGGGCCATGAGGCACGAGATGTTACAAAGACATGCCATCTGTTAAATTCACTGCTCTTTGTCGCCCCAAATTTGGTTGGTGACCATTTAACTGTCACTGCTCAGTACCATCCATGATACAAATCCCTCAGGAGTAATTCCAGAACTACAGCTGGAACATAGTCTCTGATTCTGACTACATTTACAATTTCTGGTGATAACAGGTACCTTAACCTTTTGATAACCTAGTCTGAGACCTCGCTCAATGTTTATCATGGGACTGCTCCTAGGAAGTCATGTCCCTTTAGACTTTCTCAGACTGGAATTTCAAAGTCATTAATTCTGCCTGCAAATCTTTTACAGTTGTGTGCACTTTGTCACAGGAGCAGTTTTAATATTTAAGAGGGTTTACATGCCTGTCATTTTTAAGAGGAGAACTAAAACTCACCATTTATAGAAATGACAATCTTTATTTGTTAAAGATTCTACCTCAAAAGGAAATTGCCATCTGCTGAACCGGTGAATGTTTGTCAAACAAAATACTGTCAGTTTGGGAAAACCTTTCCTGGATTTGTTGGGAGGGAAGCCCACGCTAGCAAAGCGTGTGGGCTAAACAACAAAAGGGTTGGAAACAGGATAATGAGGCAGATACATCTGAGGGAGATCATGCAGACATGCCATTCATAGTGGAGAGGATGAAAAATATCACACTCCTCAATTTAGAAACTGTAACTGAGATGTGTGAAGATGACTGAGATAAGCACTTGATAATAAAAGAAACCTCCCTCTTCTTAATTTGCAGGTTGCCTGAGGCCGTTGGTTCTTCCTCATAGTTACATTAACATATCTGAGTTCGGGGCCTCCTTCCCCGTAGGAACAGTGGTGTATTATCAGTGCTTTCCTGGATATAAACTAGAAGGGGCAGAGATCCTTGAGTGCATGTATAACCTTATCTGGTCAGATAGCCCACCTAGGTGCCTTGATGTGGAAGGTAAATGTCTTACTGTTTGTTTATCTTTCCATTCTGCAAGATCTGCATGCTCTCTGTGATTTTAACTCAGGGCTGTAGCCACGGTTCCACTCTCTGATGTTTCCATGGGCTGTGCAGAGCCTGTCTGGGTTCTGCTGTGCTTTGCTGCACCCTCAGCTCTGGGTGTTCCCTAAGTTTGCTCTCGCAGTGTCCCGAGTGCAAGAGGGAAAGCTCCTAATGATTGCTTTGCCCTTAAAAAGCAAACTCTCTGCTGCCTTTCTGATCAAAACACTGCAGAAGTTACGTAACTCACCTTCCTGTGCAGATGGTCAGAGCTCCTTACACATATGGACAGATTTCCACGATAAGCTGAAAAATACTCCGCAGAAACTCTTGGTCTGGGCTGTGCCAGCTGCAGTCATTATTCAGCGCCACACGGTGCTGCACACTTGAGTATTTGCTGTCTCTCACAGTCGTTAACCTTAAAGAAGGATCGACAGCTAAAACGACTGAGCTAATTTATTGATGAGGAACATAAAAACCACTCAGTGTGAAACAGGTAAATCCTACCAAGCCGAAAGGAATAATCTGTGACTAGAGCTGGGATGCAGGGTGTTGCAGTGCATTTATATTTGCATCCCAGAGGTTTAGAACAGTGATGCCGGATGGATTGCTCCATACATTGCCAAAACTGCATAAACCGCCCTCCTCCATCTTCACATCTTGAATGAAACATCTTGGGGAGTCATGAGAATCCAAATACAATCTCTGCATTTCATTCCCCTAAAAGAACTACGTTTTTGTTCTATTTCAAGCCTGTAAGGAAGCTCTCTACATGTAGAATTTAGCTAAAAGCAATTATTGGAATTCATATGTGATGCTTATGTCACTGAACTAAATGCTAAGCATTCTGGAAGTGCAAAAATTTGCCAAAAGCATCAACAAAGTGATAAACTGCACAAAAATAATTAGATGATCCTTATTTTTAGCCGACAATTCAAGTTCCAAAATTCAAAAATGCCTTTGCAATTTTGGAATGACAAAACAAGATGGTTTTTTTTGTTTGTTTATTTAGCTCACCATGAAAGATTAATCCTCAATCAGCTCTGTGTAAGCCATTTTTGGAAGGCTTGTTTGTTGTTGTTTATAGCATGGAAAACACATTAAAAAATCAGAAGGGCCCTGTTAGGCTTAATCCAAACAATATAACTGATTTGATAAAAATGACAGTTCTTCAGTTAGAAAGATAAGAGCATAAAACTCAAGCATGTGAAGCAGAAAAAGTTGTATCTTACTGTCACTTAACACAGGTGAACATTGCAGCTGCTATCAAAATACCCGAGAAAACTCACGTGCTCATTGTTTCTTGCTTGTATTATAAAGTCATAGAGAGGCTCTTCATCTTGATAATTTAAAACACGAGGCAAGAACTTCTGCCTTGACAGTTCTCCAATTTAAATAACACGTCAGAAGTTATCATCCCCACTCAACTATGATGATCTGTGATGGGGGGATCAGTGTGTGCCAGACACTGGGCCAAGGCCATCAGGGAGGCCTCCTGAGTTCTGATTTTGCTTCAGCCTCCCTTTGAATCACTTTCTTACCGCTCTCTTTAAATGCCAAAACTTTCCATGGTGATTTCACGTGGGCATCCCATCAGTGCATGCTTAAAGTGAACCACAGGAGACCAAAGTCTGGAGCACAACCCTTGTAGGAGCTGGTTCTGCTCACCTTTGGGCAGAAGGGAGAGCTTCCAGCAGCACTGAGAGGTCACTCCTGACAGCTCCCCTTGTGAGCTCTGCTATAGGGCTGCTTCAGCAGGCGTGCAGTGATCTTCAAAATGAATCCAGGTAGGGTAAATCAACTCGAGATGCCCTTGTTTGAAAGTGCTTGTCCAAGTGATTTATGCAAGGAGTGCCAGTCTCCAGGAATCTTGTTACAATCCACTACTCTTAATGAGTGGACAAAACTCCTTCCCTGCGTATCTTTTTTATTCTCCACCTTGCATTCCAATGTCAAGCTCATTTTTCAGCATTCCTTTTATGTGTGTGGTGTAATCTCGCCAAGCAGTATTTTTCGCAGAGGAAATCGGCAAATAACAAATTAATTCAATTTATTTCTTTCCATGTTCAATTAAAAATGTATTGTAATGACATTTCCTGCTCAGTGTTTTAATATGGTAATGATTAAAAGCAAATGACTGCTAGGAAGCTATAGCAAACCATTTGAGAGCTTTTATTCTCCTATAAACAATGCTGCTTACAGCTTCCTCATTTAGATGTGTGTTCTTGTTGAAGCGTCCACAGAAGGGATTTCCTAAATTTGTGTGTAGTCACAAAAACACTATGCGTCAATCTGGTGAATTTTTCCCTCTTTGTTAGGGCAAATAAATTCTGAATGAAGGGTTTGTAGCTCTATTTAAATAGAAGGTCACACCAGGGACCACTCAGCTCCTATTGCACATCAGGCTTTCTCGTGCTTCCCAGCCTTACCCTCAATATTGGCGAGCACAGAGCTTCCACCAGCTCGGGTGAGAGACCAATTTTTGCTGTTAAGGAAGGAGGTTTTTTTCTCTGATAAGTGAAATCAGTGCTGCTTTAGGCAGAGCAGAGCATAGAAATTCTGTCACCTGGCACTGAAGGGCAGCCAGCAGTGCAGAACTGAGCAGTGACTGCTCAGAAACAGCTGTTTGCATCTGGCCAGGGCAGTGGTTATGGCTCTGGCAAAAAGGGATGCCTCTAGCTCAGATTACCAAGTGTTTGCTGGTATGAGATCCTCTTCTTAAATGCTTGTACCTTTGCCAGATTTAAAACATTTGGATTGATTTTTGAGGGTCTGCCTTAAGCTGAATCACTTGGGAGGCTTCAGTGGTAATGGCTGAGCGGTATCAGAGAAGGACACTAAAGGAAACGGTGTTGTTTTGTCAGTGCTAGAAAATTTTACAGTCATTTAGAGGATAAGATGAAGCATCTTCACACTGAATTTTCTTCTTCTTTAACTTTCTTAATCCCCTTTTTTTCTAGTGGACTTCCACAATTATGCAGAAACTTTTTAAATGTTCTTTTGTACTGAAACTCAATAGCGCTTCCAAGAAAACGGAAGGAAAATGGGCTTTGGGTTTTTTAATATGATTTTTAAATTACCAATTTGGGGTTAATTATCCATCTGTAGAAATTGATGTAAGTTAGCGATTGCCTTCTGTAAAATCTGGTATGCAAAACATGGGTGCAGAATTAATGAGAGTGAAGAATACCACATGGGGTATAAATATTAATTGCAAAAAAAATCAAACGGCTTCCAAAAACATCGGAGGAGAGCAAACACTTGAACACATACCTGTATGGAACCCTGTGAAATGAAACATTTAAAACTAGGAAATGTTTATGAAATGGTACTTTGAGTTGAATAAAGATATTACACAGGATTTTGAGGAAAAAAAACCAAACAAACAAAACCAAAGAAAAAGAAAGCCCCTGAACCCAAGGAACCCCAAACCAAACTGAAAAAAAACCCTTGGCTGTGAGTACTTTGGGAACAAGATCTGCATATGATTACACTCCTTGCCATCTGGACTCTGTATTTTAATTTTTCATGCCCTCTGGAAATCTTCCAAGAAGATGTAAGGAATAGTTCTTATAAAGAACTGGGTGGGGAGTGGCAAGGGAAGCAGATAAAGAGAGGAAAGACTGGGAGGATTTGATTATAGTGCTAGGAAATAAAGCAATTGTATGGATAATGTCATTGGGAATTCCCAGCTTTGTATTTAAGAGTAAAAGGGAAAACAGGTTGATTCAATTTGCAAACAATAGACATGATCCTGTTATCTAGAATGTCTTGTTCCAGCATCATCCCAGCTGAACAGAAAAGCTGGTCTTGCAAGAAATCAAATCTATTGCAATATCAAAACTTCATGCTGCTTTCTGGGACCAGCAGATTCTCTAGCTGAGGTTAAACTTGAAAGAATGTAAAATAGAAAATATTTCAAATTTTTGTAGGTAGATTCGAAATTAAAATGAAACAAACATGAGGAATAGACATCAAAGGGGAGATTCAATAAACAGAAGAGAGTAAAAACACAGAAAAAAACTGAAGGTATTTCTGAACTCTGGAAAACCACCTCATTGTGAGGGTAGATGAAAAGATACAAAGCTAAGCAACCATAAAGGTACTGATAGGATTCTGAAAATTATAGAAACTACAGAAGAAATGTAGGAGAAGGAAGGAATTAAGAAATTTTACAACAAAGCCAGAAGTGCAAAGGAACCCAAACCCCCCTTACCTGGGCACCAGGAGATTTCTGGAGAATAAAAAGGGGTCAGTCAGATGAAAGTCAAAACCAACAAAGTATGCTGCAGAGGAAAAAATATTCTGGAAAGACAGGTAAGAATACAGAACAGAGCTTTAAAATTTTTCTTCTCATAAGCCTGGGGACAGACACTCATAGAGAGGGACTGATAACTCTGACTTAGAACCCAGAAAGTAACGAGTGTGACAGAGAAGGGTGATATTACAGATGAAATGCCATAGCCTTGTAATAGTTCAAAACCAAATAGCTGAAACTTTGCAACCAGCTACATGCAGGACACTTTGAAGGAAAGCTTCACAGATCTATGTTCCTAATAACAGTTCCTAATGCCACAAACAGCGACTGACACTGAGCTGTCTGATAAACTAGGCACTTAAAATCTTCTAAATTCTTGAAGGAACACAGAGCAGCACTCTGAGAAAAAAGGAAAGAAGTCAGCCTGTAATCAGGTGTGTTCAGGAGATGGGATGAAGTAAGCAATCCTAAACCTGAGATGTTATACGTTGGTACAAACGGACTTCTCTCTGTGTTTCTCTGCTGACTTTGAGAAGGCTTTAAATAAATTCCAGCATGACAGACTGATGTGTATCCTCAGGGACGATAATGTTGATGCAGCACAGCTCCAACAGATAGAAGTCCTGTAGAGGGAGCAGAAGGCAGCAATACAAGCAGGTTATGAAAGACTGTGGTATTGAGAAATTAAGTGAGGTAGATACCAGGATTCTGTTTTAGGTTTGCACCTACTCAGCTTGCAGGCGGGAGGGAGAATAAATTAAATATTGCTCAACTGCCAAAGAGGTCATCCAAGTTAACTGAGTTAATGTTAACGTAGGACATATTGATAGCCTGGTTTTTAATAGCTCTGACTATAATGGTATTTCACTGCCTACAGCAAAACTGGTGACTCAGAAACTACAACCAGCAGTAAATGCTCAAATAGCAGCAGACAACCATTTATCTAAGGACTTTTACTGGGGCAACACCTTTATGTCAGTGATACCTTTAGCCTGATACCTAAAGGATGAAATAGGCTGACAGTGTCTCACCCTGGGGGTGCTTGTCACGGAAAGCAAGTATGATGAGGAAGTTTAAGAGGCTAGTTTTCTTTAGAAAAAAGTCATTCAATAATTCTACCTGTTTCTGCACTGTAGGCAGTTAATTCATTCATCACCCAGGAGCGCAGAAATTGTATGCATCCATGTGTGAGTGTGGAAGGGGAACAATTTAACTTGGAGTAGCTGGATTTTTGAGCCGTTGGAAAATGCTGAACGTGATCTATCCACCTTTACCCGCAGCCGAAGAGTTGTGGAAAAGCATTAAATTCAAGAGGAACACAGAGACATGGAATGCTAGACAGAGAAATCGTGTTCTTCTGTGGATGTGCTGCTAAATAATCGTCCAATCTCTTAACTCCAGCAGCTGCATTGCAAAGTGAAGCACAAAGAAAACCAGACCAAATCCAAGACAGAATGGATACGCAACAAAGTGGGCTTTTTGCAGCTCTTGTTGTGAGGGATGGAGGGTTTAGAGAACAGGCTGCACGTTGAAGACATTGTCTGAAGAACAGAAATAGCAATATATTTCTAAGTGACTGCTTCTTTTTTGCATTGCAGAGATCTTCTTTGATCTTGGCTGGGATTGAAATAGATGCCTTCTCCACTGTTCATAGTTTTTCAAGAAAGCAACAGATTAACATATTACAATCTCTTCCTTTCATGTCTTCCGTTTCTGCTTGTTGCACAGGACTGCCACAGTAAATCATTGTTTTACACCTGCTCTATCACCTCTGTACCTTTCAGAAACTCCTTAGCATTTCCAGAATCAGCCAGACATCCCAGCTTTTTCATGGAGCCACAATTTCTGCCCTGAAGTTCCACATTAGCTGCCAGATGCATGTAGTGTTTTATCCACAGTGCTTTAAATATACTGTGGATTAGGTGGGGGAGAGCAGCCAAAAATCCTTCCTGAGGGCTACTTTTCAATATTAATCTTTAACTGTATCTGACAAGGCTGCTTGGAAAGGAAAATAACACATTGCCTACCTTGAAATCAAACATCTCTGTGCTTTATGGACATTTTCATTAAATTTGGCCACACAGGGCACTCACAGAACATCTTCCACAAATGGAGGGAACTGTAGCTATGGACTCTGTGCATCAGGAAGTCTACTCACTTGTTCATTTCCAGAGATAAAACCCAATATTTAAAGGGTGACGCTTTCACCAGTCAGTGTAGGCAGGCGCTTGGGAGTTGAACATAAATAACAGAAACCAACACTCCTCCATGCCTTCCTGGTCTTGTAACATGGTTTGTGAAATTACAGTGCTAAGATCACCTGCTGGTTTTCCTCCCCTACTTTTATTTTTTTTTCCATTGGGAACGGGACCTTGTGCTTTTTCCTTCCTTATGTGGTATAGCTTGATTTCCTCAGCCTTTAGCTAAGCCCTGGCGTACAGCTTGTCTGTTCCAGCATTCCTTGTCTCCATCCATCCCTTATGACTGGTGTAGGTAGCCCCACACAAGCTCAAGGGATTCTTGCCTATAACAAAGAAGAAAAAACTATTCAAAAAAGTGGGATTAAAGTAACATAAAAACCCACTGAAACATCCAGCTCACAGTGAGTGCTGTTTTTTCAGACATTCCTGACAGGAGCCTTTGCCTGCCTGGTTTTCTTAGCCAGCTTCCTGACTGCTCTCTCCCCTCCACCTCCATTATACTTCTAAGCACTTTGACCTTTTCCGGTCCCCAGGTTATCCTGGGATGCCTGTCAAATACCCAAGCCTTGACTTATTTTGCAGTTTTCTAATTCCTTCCTGCAAAGTGTCTGTGTAGTCCCCAGCATCTGCTTCTCAAAGTCCTAAAAAAAAAGACTATTGCTGATCATAAAGTTAACTACTCATGAGGGAAGGAAGAAACAAAACTGGAAGCAAGTGATGAAGAAAGCCAAAATGATCTGCAGTAAATGAGACCACAGGGCTCCAAGCACTCACAAGTGAATAACGATTATAAATATTTCCTTAAATATAACTGTGGGCCTCTTGCTAAAAGAAGTCCTAGCCTTCTAGCTGCAAACTTGTCGTCAATTTTTTGTAGTTTAAATGAAACTTTCACTGTTTAACTTATAATTTATAGGAAAAAGATCACTTGGGATGTGCTTCATCCTGTATTTGTTGTGAAATGCATTTGAAAGTAAAGACTTTAGCACTGATATCAGTGTTTCACAGGATACTGTGCTGGGAAGGGCAGAGTTGTTGAGGTTGAGTGTGAATTTGGCATGATTCTCCTGCAGAAGCTCAACTGACTGGAACTGCAAAACCTGCTGTGTAATTTGCAGTTCCAGGAAGGAAGTGTGTACAATAAATGATTGTGAATCACTGTCTGTTTCCATTTTGGAATCAGCTAATATTAAATTATTATTAAAATATGTTTGAAACTAGTTTTATGCTGTCTCATTCAGGCTCATAAAGCTGCTTTCAGTGATTGCAATTCTCAGCAAGATGGTGTTTGTCACAGCTAGACCAGAGAAGCAGCTTTTCTTTAAAAAGTTAATTATTCAATTCATTTCACACTCTGTAGAAGGTGAGAAGTTCTTCTCACTGTGTGCACGTTGAAAGGCTTACCTCACTGTCAAAGCTGGTACAGAATTAGCCAGGGGTGATTTTCTAGGGGTACAGCCAGCAACCTGGAGCCAGAGACCTGGGGTATGTTCCTGGGTGCTTGAACATTGACTTGCTGAGTGGTTGAGAAGAAATTGCTTCCCTGTTAGGTGTCTTTTCAGAAGAAAACATCTGAGTGGCATTGTGAAGGTTAAGTAATCAAGAAAGGTTAAGATTGAAAAGAATTTGGATGCTATTGGTTAACAATGCAATATTATTAATAATTCTTGCTCTAGGCTTTCAAGAAATAAATTCTCTGGCAACTTGAGGGTTCAAAGTAAGCATCTTGTATCTTCATTACTTTACATCTTCAGTCAGCCAGGCTTAAATAGGATTTACTTTATATATGAGTGCTCAGTTGTTTCCACCAAACTTTCTACTCTGTTATTACTCTTGGTGCTGTTGTTTTGCTGTGAGAACGAGTAATCAGAAAAGTTCCTGAAAGCATGGCATCACTTTCAGAACACAAATTCAACGGCCTCCGACCTTGTTCCAGTACAGCTGTAACAGGCACCAAGTCTCCCTTCACCAGCAGCATTTGTTGTAGGAATGTTTCATTAGGATATTGTTAAGCTCACATTAGGGTGTTTCATTAGGATATTGTTCACAATAAATGAAAAGTTACTCCAGTAACGCTTCCTGTTCTGCTTACATTCCTGAAGAGTGTCATTAAAAAAAAGTCTCATTAAAGCAGCTGTTCTTAGAATGAGATGTTTTGACAGGGCTTACTTTAAAGCAACTGGATTTGCTATTTCCTTCCTTTTACAAACCTCTAGATTTCTTCTTCAAGCTTTTGATTGGATATGAGCAGTTAAGTCCAGTTCTACCATCCTACTTAGAATACTTGACATTTTAATGGGAATTTTTGTTTTGCTATTTTAGAAGTAAAATACTTTGGGTTTTGTACATATCTCTAAATTGAAATCTAAGTGTAGAATAGAAAAATCCCTTTTTTAGTATTCAAAGTGCAGAATTAATTTCCTCAGGCTCTGTACTGTGCAGTGCAGGTGTGATTCATTTGCTGGTAATACCTGCAGAAATGGACAGGTCTGTCGGGTGAACTGGACAGGAGCTCTTATGAATATGAAAGAAAAACTTCTTGGTTGATGATTTGTTTTATTCTGAAGGTACGAAGGGTGATGACACTGAGCGAACCAAGAAACCAAGTTTTATTGGCACAATATTCATAAAGAAGCAGGAAAGGGAAAAAACATAATCTTCATTTCTATGTTCCTGTAAAAAACATAATTTTCAGATCTTGCGCTCCCAAGCATGTGTTTGTACGAAGGCAATGACAGGTGTCCAGATTTCTGATGATAACTAGTGTCCTGATGTGTACAAGAATGACAAGTGAGGGTCGGGAGAAGCTCTTTTTCTCTTCCAGTTTGTGAGCAAAGCACACAGTGCCTCCCCCTCTCAGGTGATTCTCTGAGTGAGACACACCAGCGTTTCCCTGCACAGTGGCACTGGCAGGTTTTTATCTGTGTCTTTCTCATCTTGAAGCTTCATCCTAATCTGTTCTCACTCTTTGCATGATGAGCAGGCGCTCACGATGTGTTCGGAAGGAGTGCTATTCTTTATTAGGTGCAAATGTCTCTAATCCCATCCATCCCTGTGTCAAACAGAAAAGGCTGGCCTTGCACTAAGGTTTTCTGCTAACCCAGCTAACCAAGCAAATCATGTCCTGCACAAAAGGTGGACTACTAGCTTGAGAGAAATAATCACAGGTGGAAAATAAGCTTGCTTGTTCCTACTCCGTATTTTTTTTTTAATAAGTAAGTGTCCTGTACTTCAAGACATTTTTGCTTTTATTTTTTGGCTCACATAAAAAACGCTGGGCAAAACCTGAATGGTTTACCACCTGTCTACTTTGACCACAGAATAACCCACTAGCCTTTGAACATTGACTAAAAAACAGGTTTTGAACAGTGTAAATATTTGTAACTCCACTGTTATCTCTCTACCAGTGGCTTTTAAAAAGTCATGCAATGTCTTTATTCTGTGCCATCAATGTTAATTGAGAATATGCTAATGCCAAAAAATCTTCCCTCCCTCCTCCAGTTCCGGTGTCAACATTGCAGAATTACTGCAGAATCCTCCGGGCAGAGTTTAAAAAGCTTCTTGACCATAATGGGTAGGAAAAATCACTGGGTGAACCTCATTAATTCCTCGAGTGCCAGCAGCCTGTGCCACCCTCCCCTGGCCCTGCTCCAAGGGATTCAGCTCTTGCTGCAGAGGCTGTGATGGAGAGGACACTCCGTGGGGCAGACCAGCCCTCGCCTCTGCTCCAGGCCACAATGTCACACTGCTGGTAAGACAAGGCTCAGCTGCCCAGGTTTTAAGCTCTTCTTGATAGGGCTAGTCCTTCATTAAAATCAGCCAGAGCAGAAAGCCCGTAGCTGATCTCAGAGGAGAGCCCTCAGCTCGAGCAGCTCCTAGGACCAGGCAGGGAAGTCCACCGAATGGAATCAGGAATTCTTCCCTTCAACTTCCTTGAGTAACAGGACTCTTGAGCATCCAGCAAGGGATTTGTTTGCCACATAAACACAATTGCTCTTTCTTTTTGATGAATGATTCAGCTTTTCAGCTGAGAATGCTGAGCTATAAAGTTCCTGTAAATCCCCTTACAGTCTGTGGCCAATTGCTGTACAAAGACAGATCCAGAGACCCGGGATCACCTGCTGCAGAACCACCAGCAGACACTGTTTGAATTATGTCCGTCCCTCTGCCAAGCTCCAAAGTTAAGGACAGAGGCATGTGGTCTTTTAATGCTGGTCATCAGAAAATACTACTGGATTATCCAGGCTGGATGTTGTAATTAGAGCATTAAAGTCTCCAAAGCCTTATAAAGTGAAGATGCTGAAAGCTATTGGTAGTAAAGATTTAGTGTCATATTTAAGAACAGCACTTAGGGCTTTTTTTTTTTTTTTCCTCAGCTGTGAGAACTTTCTGAAGTGGAATTCCCTTTTTTCTATGATTATTGTGCATACTGCTCTTGGCTTTGGCAGTGAAAATGTACTTGTCAGATACACTTTTATTGTAATCAGTTTGTGGCTATTTTCATTCTGTGAGTTTGATGCATTTGCCTGAAGTCCATGGCCTGTAATTTCCAAACACAATTAAGGTTCATCACTGGGATTGCTAGAATTTTAACTTTCCTAAAAAGCTTCAGTGGCCTTAGGTTTGCCACCTGAGTTTTCCTCCATATTTGATCTGACACATTCCTTTAACCCATGTAACCAGTATCATACACTGGCATTCTGCATAAATAAGACCTTGGACCCTATAAGGTGACCAGCTCTACACTAAAAATTTTCTGTCACTGGGAGCCAGGAGTGCTCAGCAGCCCTCCAGATTTTCTTAAACTTTCTTTTCTATGCTCAAAAACTAAGGCCACTTGCTGGCTGTTCTTCCACTGGCTTTAAAGGATCTTGGATCAGGATGACCATGAGAATGAAATGAGTTGAGAAAGGGACTGAGTGTACAACTAACTGCCCAGAGCTCAAAGCGAGTTCATTTGGGGTTGTTTATGATGTATCTTTGACTTGATTGTGAAAAGAGGCTTTGAACCTGAGTGCTACGGACTGTACACGGGGGCCAGTTTACCCACGAAGTGTTAAAGGGATCCTGAAACTGGTTGAACATAAAGTTCACAGGAGGTGGTGAGTGATACCCCAAGTGAGTTAGAATCCCTGACTCTGCAGTCCAGTTCATAAGAATGAAGCACTGTTTCAACTGAGCTAAAAGCCCTCATCTGCTGGTTGCAAGTGTTTCCTGCAGGAGCTGTTGGCAGGTATGACCCCTTAAACCTCGACTCTAATTCATGACTAATGCTTGGCAGGACAATAAAAAATTGTTTGTGGGAGTTTCCAGGCAGCATCAATACACAAGCATTTCCCTTGAAATATGGATGTGTCCGTGGAAAGGGTGGCACTCTTCTTAGTAGTGAGGACATATCCTACACAAAGAGTGACACTCTCGTTTTTGGGTGTTATGAAATACACCTCCATTTGTAAACAGACTGACAGCTCCATATCTGGGTTGTCCCCACAGTGTATTGCTTTAAATCTGCCTGGAAATGTGTCATTCCTGAGCTGACCCACATTGCTGGGGCACCAGCTTTGAGGGATTTTTTTATTCAGCAGGCTGCTTTGGCTCTCGATGACATTAAGAGTTTAGAGATGATGTAGCAGCTACATTGCTGGGGGGGAAAATTAGTTTCTCTGAGTGTTGCTCTTTGTGATAAGGTGTGCTCTACTTGCTCATTGCTATAAAGGTTGTGGGCATCTACACATCTCTTGCACACTGCCAGAGATTGGCAAAATTCAGTTGCAGAGGAGCTTAAATGGTTCTCTTCCTTTGTTCTCATGTGCTAAGCACAGGTAATAAAAATAAATCGGGTTTCCTCATGGTAGGCCAGGATCATGGCTTTCCCTGATAATTTTCTTTTTAATACAAGAATTATTAATAGGTGCTTTCCTACTGTTTCAGTTCGACAACCTCGCCCTAATCTTAAGAAAACTGTTTTCAATCTTGAGTTGACTTCCCAGTAAAGTATTCCTCTTTCTTGTGGGCCCAGAGACTTTGGAAAGTGTGCAGAGCATTGAGGTTGTGAATTTTTATGTGAATTACTTACTCTGATTTCAAGTTATTATCAAGCCTTGCCAGTGAAAATGCAAACAAAACTGTGTCTCCAGAGGATGGTGAATAGACATTGCTGCACATTGTAATCAGCCTCTCTTGAAGATTCATTTAATATCTTCTGTATTTTTTTATGAAATGCATTATTCATGTAACAAGATTCACAGGGAGAAGCAGCTGAATTGTAATTTCTGGGAAGATTCTTCTTCCAAGAGATGTCATTTTCATTATTTAAATCAATGCAGCAGGTCTTGCCTGCATGAAGTGAAGGGAAGAGCCTGTAGATGGGGCACTGAGCCAGCCAGGAACTGCCTCTGAAGGGAAATAAAAGCAGCCATCCAGTAACTGAAGCCCCTTTTGGGTCAGTATGTAGTCATTTGAAACACCATTACACTTTGTAGAGTTTTTTTGCTCTGTGCTAGAAGCACTTAAGAAAACAGTAATCAACTAACACACAGTGGAAAAGTTTCCTCTCTTGTAAAAATACTGCTTGCGAGCTGCTTTCCCCACTGCTGTTTTCCAGAGAGTGCTCCCTCAGTTCTCCATGGAGTTCATCTGCCTGGGCTGTCATTCCAGGGCCTGCAAGAAAAGTCCCACATGTTTATATTGCAATTCACTCTTATTTACCTAACCCTAAGTAAACCGCTGTACTTAATTAACACAGGCTCAGCCTCTGCTCTATTTAAGACCTCACTCCACCAGGGGTCCCATTGAGATCAGTCGGGCTGTTCAGAAATAACAAAACACAAATACCACCAGCAGAGTTTAAACTCAACTTAATAAAATTACAGTGATACAGACTGCACATGCTTAAGCAACACTAGGTGCTTTGCATCTCTCTTGCAGCACTGCTGATGGCAAACTTATTTTTAAAAGGAATTTAATTAATGCTTATAACCATTTAATTATGTTAATGAAACAAAAAATAGCATGTTATAGCTGAATTATAAATGCTTCATGAGGAGCGTGACTCTCCTTATTTTGACTGCCCCGCTCCATCCCCGTGCAGCCACCTGATGGGCATATGTCCTCTTTTGTCTTCCTCTCACCCTCCTCTTCCCTCAGAGGAGTGGAAGCTTCCCAGATCCCACCTCAGTGACCCCCTGGCATGTGCATCCCTCCACTGGTGTGCATGGGCACCTGGCATCCCTGGACAGTGGCCTGGTGCCACTGAGACAAACCCAGAACCGCAGGGAGCGGAGGGGGAGCCTGAAGTGTGGCTGCTGCATTTTGACGCTCTGAAGCTGCCCGGCGGTGGGTCGCTGGCATTAATGTCTTCCTCCTTTTCCCTTTGTTTGTTTGCCCCAAGTTTGTCCACTACCTCCAATGGTGAGTCATGGAGACTACATCTGCCACCCGCGGCCTTGCGAGCGCTACAACCACGGGACGGTGGTGGAGTTCTACTGTGACCCTGGTTACACCCTCACCAACGACTACAAGTACATCACCTGCCAGTACGGAGAGTGGTTCCCCTCCTACCAGGTGTACTGTGTCAAAACAGGTAAGGGATAGTCCTCTCCTAGCAGTCCTGTCTTCTTGCAGTCCCTCATTTCGGAGCAAACTTGTAGGTCAGTAATGCCCGGTGAACTTCATCTATTTCATGGTTAAGTGACGAGCATTGATTTTAAGATGCTGCTAAATAGAATGCATTCCCAAGATCCTGAATGATTCTAAATAATTTTGATCATTACCTCTTCAAATGTATTTTTTTAACATCTGGATATTTTTATATGTATGCAAGCTAAGGTCATGATTGCATGTATGAAAAAATGAGTCAAGAGGAAAAAGCAAGATCCAGCCTCTGTGACAGCTTAATGTTAAGGCTGCTTTTGGTTCATGGCATTGGGTTTATGTGTGTTTTTACAAGTTGCATAGAAAAAATGTCTGGTTCTAACTGGGACTTCTGAGTAGTGTTGAATATAAAATAACAATGGGAATATACAAGCACAACTCTTGCATTTTCTTTCTGTTACAGAACAAACCTGGCCAAATACACAGGAGACCCTCCTGACTACATGGAAAATAGTGGCATTTACTGCTACCAGTGTTTTGTTGGTACTGCTACTGGTTATTTTAGCCAGGATGTTCCAGACCAAATTTAAGACACATTTCCTTCCACGGTTTGTACTGTTTTCTTTTCTGTTTTGAAGGTTGAGGGCCTTGATTCAGTTTTCACACTCAGCACCCCTTGCTGGAGAGATGGAGCAGCTCATGAGCCTTGCAGATACTTTGTTCTGCTCTGAGCAGAAGTCCCTGAACCACTGCTGTGGGAGGGCACCCCCAAAAACCTGCAGTAGTCCTTCATGCAGCTAAGATAAAAGGCAGTTTGCCAGATTCACTCTGGGAGTAATTACTGCTCTTCTACTGAGAGCTGCTGCTTCTCCCTGTAAAAATAGCTGACAATATTTTTCAATACTCGTTTTCAGGTGCTGGGGGAATTAATTTTTTAACTACTGTAGACTTAGTAATGTAAGTTTTAAGAAAGAATTTCTTTTTTCTCTGTGGAGAAATTTATATTAAAGGTTTGCTTTACCTTCATTAGTGTTATTTTCATCACGATTCATAAACATCTCCTGTATCTTCCTTTATTTCCATAAAATAAAGAGCTGGGAGCATTTGTCATTGATTCACATAGTGCTCTGCATGAGATAGGCCTATAGCCTTGACTTTTCTAGCTTATTGAAATGGCTTTCAGTCCTCTCCTTTTCAGATGTTTTCATGTCTTAAAGGTACCTGAGACCAATTCCCTCCTGCCAGGACTATACTGTGTTTAATAGGCTACTAAACAGATACTTTAGGGTTTAACAGACCTTCCCAGTTAATAGAAATGTTTAGCTTAAAAAAGAAACCAGCTTAATACTGGTTAAGGAGGCCTCCATCCTTTGAAAGCAAGGCCTGAAGGGGGCCACAAATCTTGCCACCAAATGCTTGTCATCCAGCAGCAGTGATCTCAGTGCCTGTTTACTTGGGCTGTAAACACTTTTGTGCTCTAGCACACATTTTTCCAGGGGTTCAGACACTTTTGGCTGGTGAACTACATCTGTGATCTTATATCCATGATACCGACTGTGCACAGCACAGCAAATGGTGCTCCTTATCTCGTCCACGTACCTGTTTACCTACCCATCTTGGAACTGTTCTTCACATTACTGGCTTCATTTTTTCCAGTTGTAACAGATTCCACCTGTCAACCCAAGCAGAGTTTGGCGAACACTTCTGTGAATGTTAATGACACAGTAGCTTCATTTGGCATGACTAGAAAATGCTGTGTTTACTGGAGTTCAGCAGTTGCTCCGAGGTGCTGCTGACATGCTCCTGCTCTCTGTGATAACCCATCTGTGTTTGATGTAGAGGCAACCAGGAGGGCTCCATGGGCGACCCCGACTTCGTGGTGGTGGATGGTGTTCCTGTCATGCTGCCTTCCTACGATGAAGCTGTCAGCAGTGGCTTGAATGCCCTGGCACCTGGATACTCAGCCGCCGCAGACCAGCGGCGTATTTTGCAGACAGAAGATCAGAATCCTCCCGCGTACCCCGGTCCCAGGATTCCAGACACGCAGCCCAGTGAATTTGAGACCTGTGACAGTAGGTCGGGTTCCTCTGAACTGCTCCAAAGTTTGTACCCATCCCTGACGTGCCAAGCGGCAGCGCTTCCCGGCTCAGATCGAACTGACGTGTCCCATAGCACTGACGGGGACGCTGCATCCACGAGTCCCCGGATCGATATCACAGATGGTGAGTCTTGCATGGGTGCAATAGGTGAGTCCATGGACAGGGGACATCATCTGTTTGTACTGGCAGAGCAGGAATTCACCCAGCTGACTCGGCTCATACTTTCTCCGTGGTTTTGTCCGCGCCGTAATTTGAAGCCTTTTTTAAATCATACAACTCCATGGTTATAGAGTTTCATGTGATATGTCCTTGCTAGCTGTGGTGCATGTGATTTGAATGCCAGGCCAGAAGACCCCTGTCCAGACCCCAGTCTCATCAACAGGGATGTCAGCAAGCACCCGTGTACAGCAGCAAAGCCAACCCTCATCTTGCCTGTGCTGGTCTGTTCATCTGCTCCTCAACTCCTACGTTCACAGCTCCCTCACATACCCTGGCTTTCACAGCAAATAACAGGATATTTTTCCTTGAAAGAGAAAATAAATCATGTTTTCATACTGGGCCAAAATTAGCAGCCTTTATTAACAAACTCATCATGTCATCATGTGTGAGCCTTAAGCCATGGACATGGAAGTCACAGCATGAGGAGGATGTGCCCACAGGTCCATGTGCCAGGAGGGAGCTTGCCATGTATTATTGCCTGCCTTTAAGTCGAACATGAGCATGTACTGACAGGATTTCATGGAGTTCTGACTGGTGCTGCTCAGCCTGTTTAGGAAACTAGATGGCTTTCCTTGGGGACATTTAGAGGGAGAGGCTCATATCTCACTCTCCACAGCCACTGAGCTGAAGCCCAGTGTCCTAAATTCAGGTGAAGGTCTGGGTGGAGGAAGTCTTTCTGCTTCAGAGGGGTTTGGATAGTTTTACTGGTATCACAAGGGGAAGAGGACAAGCTGAACCCAGGAGAAGAGGAAGAAATTATTGTACTGCCAGTAAAAGTGCCTGTCACCTCTGAATGCTGTTTCAGTGATGAATATAGTAGCAAGGATGTTTTCAGGTTTTTGTGGTCGTAGCTTGTTTGAGAAAATCCTAGTTTTAGTAAGCTCATTTTCATGGAGGTTTTAGAATCTGAGTGGGTCTAGGATTGGCAATACCCCATGTCTTGTTCAGATATTTGCAATGTCTATTTCTGGTTTTGTAGAATTGGGAACAATAATGCTCTGCAAAAGCGTGAAGGGAAATTGCAATCAGCAGTCAATGCCATTTCTTTGTTTCTCCTAGAGATTCCTTTGATGGAAGAAGACCCTTAGCCTGCACTGAGTCGTGTCTTCATCACATTGCACTGTTGGGTGACATGAATCATGAGGATTCAGAGATAGAAAAGACTCTCTGTGGATTTGGGGAGGGTGTTTTCCTACTTATCCATCTTCCACGTGACGATGTCACCAGGTTGGGTGTATGTCTCAATCCACAGCGGGGATAACAGCGTCAGCATTTGGAACAGCAGCAGTTTTATGAATGAATCCTGGGGATTTGATGAGAGCAGATGTAGAAAAAGAACTGTGGCTTTTTAGAAATGAAATGTATATCTGCATCGCAGAAAGTCATATGGCTCTGTAAGAAATGCTATTGGATTTTGATACTAACTGCCTCACAAAAGCATGTCAAAATATGTAAATTTGCGTATAAAGACTGCTTTAAATGATCTATGGACCTCTAGTTTATGAAGAATCCTTTCAAGTTTAAAAAAATACCAGTACTGAAACACACACAAAAAAAGGGGAAAGATCCTCTTTGGCTTTCCTATGATAACCAGGAAGTTTTTGATTTAGTTGTTGGTGATTTTGCTTCAGACCATGTCTGCAGAAAATATAACAGAAATGATGGGATTCACATATACTTTGATGTACGATAGCAAACATATATAAATATATATATATATTTAAAAACTCTTAAAGAGAAAGAAAAGGAAAGACTCCCAGGTCACATAATGACCTGGAGATTTTTTTTTAAAGGTAAGGCAGAATTTATATCATAGACAATATCCAAAGTAAAGTATCAATATTTGTATTTATGCAAGACTTCTGTGACTACATTGCATTTGATAAATCCTGCTGTAATATGAGAGATCTAGAAGATGTTAAAATTATGAAATACGTGCTTAAGGAATGTTGAACTGCCGTGCTTCAACCTTTCTCAAGCTCTTAAATATATATATATATATAAGGGTAATCTACAGTCATAGCCCAGAACACTGCCTTGTCCCTGTAGACTGTGGTAGTATTCTGAGCCATTATTGTAGAATACTTTTTAAAAAAAACAATAAAGCTGAGTTTCAGTTCTTTTGACTTATCTGACTATTGTGTAGTTGGCCTTTTTTTCCCTTCCTCACTTCTTTCACCAGCTCCTACCTGAAGGCTGAGAAGGCAGCAGAACACCTGCCCTGTGGCATTTTCAGCTTTACATCCATTATCCAGCTGGAAATGGACAGAGTGGTTTTGGTTAAGCAGATGCCACGTGGGTTTTGCTGAGGGTTTTCTCTGCTCTGCAGGCTGTGCCAGACCATTGTGCTAAAGCGTGTATGAGGGGTTCACTCTGTGGTGTTACAGGCTATTTGTTCTTTGTCAGGAAAATTCCTGGCTGTTCCATGTACTTACTGAAGTCCAAGCAGATTTTCTTGTCTTATTTTTGGTACTGTGCAGATGAAACATCTTAAACTGGCAGTGTTTGAAGGAATAATTCACTGTGTGTTAATGACAGAGATTGCCATCGTGTGGGCTATTCCAAACCAAAGGGGAAAATACGACTGAGTTCCGATTTTACGTACAAAGTAAATTAATAATATCTTTATTGCCCTAAATAGAGGATCACTGAAAGCTGCTCTGTGATTTTTTCATGATTGTTTAATGATTTATTTGTATTCTGGTAGAATTTAGTGGCCCCACTCATGAGTCAGGCTACTGGAATAACAGATATGCTGCAACCATTCAAGAAAAGTGTTTATTAGCATCCTGTCAGCAGCTGTACATGACAGCAAGAGGCAAAAGCAGACCAAAAACTGTGTCGAGCAGAAGTAATTATGTCAATTATCATATGGTAAGATTGATTGATCATATGTTGTAAGAACACAGTGATTGGTATTGAAAGATAAGACATATTCCACATTATCCTCCATTCCTGCTTACACAATATTTGCATTTTTTTTCTGCCGAATTGTCTCAGCTGCAGCTGTATCTTCAGGTTTATCCCATAGATGTATGTATCAGGTGTTGGTACTTTCTTGGCTACCCCTTCCTTTTTAGATCCCAAGCTTTTCCAGAGATGTTTGCCTGACCAAGTGATGTTCGGAATTATCACTCCATCAAACAAGACAGGAGTGCTGTAAAACCAACCCTGAACTGAAGCACGTCCCAAGCCTCCAGTCAGTTACGTGATTTCTGTTTCACAATGCCATTGAAAAGTATTGAATTTACTTTAAATTCCTTATAAAATATTATGAAATCCATCTTTGCTGGTCTTTTAGCAGCTTGTGGAATTTCATTCCTTATTACATTTTTTTTGCTTCCATTTATTAATTTCTGTTATGAAAGCTTCTTGATTAATATTTGGAGCTCTGTGGTTTTACGGATTTACACTGCTGTGTGTATTGTATTGCAGTCATTTCATTAAGGGAGTCAGACAGGGTAACTTAAGAAATGTAAATTTATGACTTATTAGACCATTTTTATTTTAAGAAGTGCAGAACTGCACATACACCAGAAAACGTGAATGTATTAATTTTGCTTGATAGCCTTTTTGATAGCACTGTGCTAAATACAGCTTGTAAAGGGAAGGGAGTTTTACCATTTTTTGCTTATGTTGGATAAGACTTCCTGAAAGGCTGTTTTTGAGGGGGATTATTTGTGTGGTTGAGTTTGGGGGTTTTGCATGCTTGAATATTTGGGGGGAAAGAGAGGATTTTTTTCTCATGCTATTTTTTTTCCACGCAGGGCTTGAATCCTCATGAGAAGACTGCCTGCCTCTGGATCCACACCTGTGTCCCAACCTACAAGGTGACACCCTGGGCTGGGGGCTGCCCCCAGTGCCCCCAGCCTGTCCAGCAACCTGGACACCCTGGAGAACTCCACAGCTCCCTGGCCTAAGACCTCAGGATGTTTTTAGGGCCTCAAGAGACAAGAGGGCTGCTATGATCATGGCAGGATGTTCACTGAGTAAATGAGACCAGATGGGAGGATGAGCACATCTTATGCAGATCATAAGCTGTTTCCCCTTGAGCTAACTGGATGTGAATTAAAACAGATCCAGGAAAACCCTTTTTGGTGAGGGGAGAAGCAGCCTGTTAGTGAAGATGGACAACCCATGTGCCTTCAGCAGAGAGGAAAAGGGTGTGTACTGAGAACTCCAGCAAAGGAAAACAAGAACTGGCTTCATCCTGCCAGTGTTTCTAAAAATGAGAAAAGAGGAGCAGAAGTGAGCAACGTGTCAGCCTTCAACACTGACTTACGAACGGGGGCTTGACCTGCAGAGTGCTGGGTGAAGGGTGGGGATCTAAGGTCTCACAGGAGCTCTGCAGGGAGTGAATCACAACCTGAGCATGAGTCAACAGAACCTGGCTGTTGTGAAAATGTTAAATGTCAACACAGGAGTGTTTACACAGAACTGTAACTTATAAAATGCATGAAGCAATCCTTCAGCTGCACTCAGCACTAGTAAGGCCTCAGCTAGAGCAGTGTGTCAAATGTTGAGCAATTTTTTTCCTCTTCAAGGGAAACATGGTGTAGCTGGAGAGCAGCCAAGCAGAGAGTATCAAGCAGAGAGAACTGGAAGAACCTGTCCTGTCCTCACAGGTCACAGGTTATGTAGCGTTCAGTGTGAACAACAGAAGATGAAAGAGAACACAGAAATTCAGTTTTCTGTAAGAAGCATATTTTGCAAAGAAGAAGGAATCTATCCATATAAGTAGGACAAGAATAATGGACTTAATTGAAGCTTGAGAGAATTAGATTAGATATTAGGAAAAACATTCTAGAAACAGGGATGGTTACAAAGAGAAAGAGATGGTCTGAAGAAGCTGTAAAAACCGCTGAGTTTTTTTAAGACTGTTGTAAATAAATAGAGGCCAGGAAAACATTGGGGGAAGATGCACAATGTGAGCTTTGGGGCCCCTTCTCGTTCTGTCTCTGCGTGATTCCCAGCTTGTGAGAACTAAACTTGGCTGATGCCCAGTTTTGCCTGTAGACTAATTCCAAACTGATGGTGCTGGGCACACTGGTCAGTGCCCGTCAAAACCACAGCCAGAAATACTCTCTATTCCACCAACAGAAGCTTTCATGTAGCGTGGGCTGAACTCCAATAAAATCCTGTGAATTAAACCCTGTTGCACTGCAGTGACATTGATTTCAGAATTTTGTTCTGTGACAAATCCAAACTTGGGATTTTCTGGTCTTCGTGTCTATCTCAGGCAGCTAAATGAATGCAGCCCTTCTAATACTCCCTGCGCATTAGGTGAAGTAAATCCTCTCTTGGCAATTATCTGAAGACACCTATTGAGTTCAATGAGAAACAGCAGCTCAGGCAACTGGAGCGCAGAGCCCATTGTCATGTTTATGCAAAACTTGCTTCCCATGCCCAGAAGCTGTTTGTTCCTCCCTGCTCTGTGCTGCGGATGGTAGCACAGCTTAGCATGTCAGCTGTCAGAGGGGGAGCAGCACAGATGAGAGAAGCACATCTCAAGCTCCTGTTCTTGATCTCCTGTGGATGCTCAGGCAGGACTTGGGGACAGAAAGAATTACAAAGCAAGTAAACACCTGCCCCAAACCCAGGGGGATCTTCCATAGTCAAGGACATATCCAGTCCCTTCGACACAGTTCCCAAAGGAATTGCACTGCGCAGGAGGGGACGCGGGCCCTGCTTTGCCTATCACTCTCCCAGGCCAAGGTGTGCAGCCAGAATAGACAGACAAATCCTTCTCTCCCTGTGTGATGTATGTACCTTACTTCATGCATTACAAATTTCTCTCCTCACTACTATTCTATAGCGGCACACAGCCCGTTCTTCCAGCCCTACATTTTCCAGGACAGGAAGATAGGTCATTTAACAGCAATAGAAAGGGCTGAGATTGAATTACCTTCTGTCCAGGTAGCCAGAGCAGACTTTTAATAATTCACAGAGACCCCATAAAGAAATTGGATGGATGAGGCTGACTGGGATTCGAGGCACCTTTCCTCAGCAAGGCAAAGGGGCTGCCCTGCAGGGCAGGGGCAGCTGCTATGTGAGGACATTTTATAACCCAGGAAAATTGCATTCACCTGCTAAAATATATTAAGCAGAAACTTGGAGAAGGAAGAAAAGACATTTAAATTTTAATAAAGTCCAGGAGACGTGGATAAATTCCTCATGTTCTCCAGTAAGAGCAGAGGGAGCTGTTTGTTTAATACAACTGGTATTCAAAAGAATGTATTCAAACTGGTATTTTCAAAAGAAAGTCAAGAGGCAAGCACAAGCGTCCTGGTTTTGGGGCTCCAGCAGCTCTTTACCTCTGCATTTCTGTCATCAGACTGGTTCTGCTTACAATAAGGGCCTTGGTTTTGGTTTGCATCCACTTTTTCCATTTTACTGTGCTTGCCTTCATTTCTCCTCTGCTTATCCTTCTATTCTCTCAGGTTTTTTTTGGTAACTAATACTGTTGTTCCAGTTTCATTTTACCACCCCAGTCATGCTGGGAAGCAAAACAAGTTGCTTAATTGCAGTGCAGCACCCAGCAGGACACTTTCCCTCCCGCATAAGAGGTTGCTCTAATTTGCCTTGCTCATTTAAGTTCTCAGCAGAGAGGACAAGAAGGGACGTGGAGCTCCTCACTCTTCTGGCAAATGGTCCATGAAAATGGTTGGGGAGGGGCACTGAGGGCAGCCCACATTGCTCCATGAGTGCTCGGTCCCAGGCCTGTCAACTCACCAGCTTTCATCAGCCCAATATTCACAGGTGCATGTGAATGCTCCTATAAAAACACAGTAGCCAAGGGTTTTAAGGATCTGCTAATGTTTTAGGGTGTTGTCGAAGTAAGACCTTTTTAAAGATCCCCTCCTTTCTGAAACTGGTGAGCTCACAGCTTCAGAAAATTGGCACTGATACGGTCCAGTTAGGGAGCACAGGATGCACAGCAGGTCACTTCATCTGCCTGCTTCCTGGTGCTCCAGTACGAATTTCTTGTCCCCTAGATAACTGCTTGAACTAAAGAGTTGCCAGTTGCTGAGCTGTCAGGTTCACATATTTCCTTTTTCTTTTTTTTTTAACCTAATGAGGCTGGATTTATTTTTAACGTTCCTTATTACCATCCGCTTCTGACTTCCATCCATCTACTGCTGAGTACCTGCTGCTCTTGCCAAAGCAAGTGTCTTTGAGCAGCTCTGTGAGCCCCTGGAACTGTACTGCCCTGCGGGGGATCACATTTGCCACCGTTGTCCCTTCTATTAATTCCATGGCAGCACATGCTGCTCGCCTGCCTTGTTCAGTGCTCTCGTGCTAATAACTGTGCAACCAGTTGTTATTTCTTTCATAACCATTACCATAGCTGCCTGTTGTTAATAATTCAGGGTTAATTACTTACTAAAAAGTTTAGCAGAACGATTTAGCGTCACTTAGCCTGTTCATTGATGAAGACTATAAATGTCTGCAGTCTATCACTGATAGAGCCATTACTGGAGTTCGGTATAATTGGCTTTTACAGAAGTGCTGCAGCAAAAATGAGGGTTAGTCCAACTGGCAAAGGGAGCTGCCTGCTTGTACACCTCCTGCTTGGTTTTCCATTGGATTTTGGGCAACGACTTGGGAAGAGAACTGCCACAATAACTTAGCAGGTTTTCTTACGTATCCATTCACATTGCAGCAGTGTGCAGTGTAGACAGAGCTACAGAAGTGCTGAAGCCTGGCGTTAAAAAAGACATGATGACAGCTGTAAAGTGCCCAGCTTCTCAATTAGTCTTAGGGTGCTGGGCTGATCTATCACAAATACATCTTACCTGGGGATAAGCATAGCTACAACAAGGCTTAGATGACAGTGTTCTCTCTGGTTTACGGAAAAAGTGGGGGCGGGAAATTGCCAAGAAGAAGCATCATTAAAGGTAATGGTGCCTCTTCAGTCAGTTTTCTCTGGTCTGGGAGGCTCCTGTTCCCCGAATTTTTGAATCTAGGAGCTGTTGCAGACAGGAGGCCCTGGATACACACACTGCTCTCAGTTTCCAGTGAAATGAATGAGAACTGGGACCCTTTTCAGCAACAAGCTCTTTCTGACCATGCAGTCAGGAGTCCCCATCTGATTCCCAGAAGCAGAAGAAAGGCCGTGTACTGCCTTCCAAGGGAAGGCGGAGTTTATCATTACACTTCTTTAGAGCAAAACTGGACTCTGGAAAATCTACCCAGACTTCTGATTTTACTTGCATTACAGCATTTGCAGTGACTCGAGGCTGACTGGGTGCATTGTGGTACTGTGGGCTCATTTGAGTCTTCAGAACACAGGGCTGTGCAACAGATCATCAACAGCCTTTGGCTACTCCAGGCAAAGACAAGAAGCAAAACTAAGACAGTTTCCCTCTTAGATACTTATAAATCCAGAATGGCACTGCCTTCACCTTTGGATGCCCAAGTGTCCTAAATATGCCTACATATCTTCATATTAAATTATGGGCGAGAATGTGATTAATTGTCCCCTGACCTTCGGTTTCTTCATTGAGGCTGTGTCACCAAACCATATTTTATGTCACTAGGAGTCAGGAGACGTAAATCAAGTATCTGCCTCCTGTAGAATATATAAAAAGGGAGGAAATGAAATGAGAATTCAAGGAATGGCATGAAATGAAAAGACAGGAAAGGAAATAGAATAAAATGAAATTAAATTGAAAAAAGAATTCTTAGGAGAAGTTAAATTGTTGAAATGGAATGGAATGAACTGAAGTGCACTGAAATGAACCAAAACTTACTGAAATGATACTCACTGAAATCTTGAGATTTCATTTCGTGAAAGGAAACGAAATGAGAAATCAAGGAATGAAGTGAAATGAAAAGACAGGAAAGGAAATAGAATGAAGTGGAATTAAATATATATAAAAAGGAAAATACTGAATTGTAGGGGAAGTAATGAAATGGAATGGAATGAAGGGTAGTGAAATGAATTAAAACATAATGAAATGATACTCGTTCAAATATTGAGATTTCATTTCATGAATGGAAATGAAGAATTTTCATTTCATGAAAGGAAATTAAATGAGGAACCAAGGAATGAAGTGAAATGAAAATACAGGAAAGTAAATAAAATTAAATGAAATTGGAAAAAAAAAAGTGAAATGAAGTAAAAAGAATGGAATGGAATGGAATGGAATGGAATGGAATGGAATGGAATGGAATGGAATGGAATGGAGTGGAATGAAGTGCTGTGAAATTAACCACAACGTAATGAATTTCTACTCCTTGAAATCGCAAGATTTCAATTCCTGAAAAAAAATTAAATGAGAAATCAAGGCATAAAGTGAAATGAAAAGACAGCAAAGGAAATAGAATGAAATTAAATGAAATTCTAAAAAAATGAAAATTCTTAGGAATAGTGAAATTATTGAAATGGAATGGAATGAACTGAAGTGCAGTGAAATGAACCTTGCTGAAATGATACTCATTGAAATCTCGAGATTTCATTTCATGAAAGGAAATGAAATGAGAAATCAAGGAATGAAGTGAAATGAAAAGACAGCAAAGGAAAAGGAATGAAATGTAATGAAATGCAAAAAAAAAGAAAATTGTGAAATTACGTGAAAACAACGGCACGGCATGGCATGGCATGGCATGGCATGGCATGGACCAAACCTTACTGAAATGATACTCATTGAAATCTTGAGATTTCATTTCCTTGCATGAAATGAAGAATTTTCATTTCGCTAAAGGAAATGAAATGAGAAATCAAGAAATGAAGCACAGTGGATAGCAAGGGAAGGAAATAGAATTAAATGAAATTAAATGTAATTGATAAAATACAAAATTCTGAAAGGAATTACAAACAATGAAATGGAACGAAATGAAATGAAGTGCAGTGAGATTGTATTGGTTTAGCATTGCCTGGTTTTGGTAGCCGGTGGGACTACAGGAGAGGCTTCTGTGAGAAGTTATTTGAAGCTTCTTCCATGTCTAGCAGAGCCAATTCCTGGTGACTCCAAAGATGAACATGCCGCTGGTCAAGGCTGGGCCCATTAGAAATGGTTGCAAATACTCTTAGGTTTTTGCCTCAGCAGTACTCAGCACTGTCAGATCTTTGTATCAGGATGTCTGTCAAGTGAGGTAGCGAATATTTTCAACTCCCATCAGCTCCAAAGTGAGTACCATTGAAAACTAAACAAATGTTTTTAAAAATAAATAAATAAATCAAGCTTAGGAGTAGCCTCGTTGTTGTGTTGTCCTTGTGTATTCATTTTTCTCCTCAGATTAGTCATGCACTTGAAGAATAGGAAGTTCACAACAGGGAAGCCAAATCTCATGTTCCTAATTTGGACCCTGGAAAGAAATCCAGCCTGTAAACCAGAAAAATATTAGCCTGTGATCACACTGAAATCTCAACACTTAGTGCAAGATGTGTTCATAAGTGCTTTTCCTAGAAAGCAACAGCCTCCACCATGCAATTACATATTTAAGCTCTGTGGAAAAGATTTGTTTACTGAGTGAGAAAGGAACAAATCCCAGGCTGCTGGTCAGGAAGAGTCCTGTGTAATCATCAGGATCACACCAATGCAACGATTCAAAGACCTTTGACATTTGATGAGTATTTTTCCCTTTTACAGAGTGAAGAGAGTTTGGACCTTAAAAAGAAAGTGAGCTGAGGCTTTGATTAGCAGAGACACAGAAAAAGAAATGAAGAATGACTGTGGAGAGCCATAAGTACACGCTGAAAGCTTACAGGGAAACTGCTGCCAAGCTGGTTGTGATACATTTTAAATTCCAAATGTAGAGGGACTCACATGTCCAGATGCCAAGCACAACTGTTTCTATATAACTTGAAGAAGGTAGGATATGCAAAAACCCCTCAAAAGCACGGATTTGTTATAAATGGCAAGTGCTCCACTTGAGCAACTGCTTTACTCCTTGGCATGGTCATAGAGAATTGATTCTGCTCTCTTAAAAACAACAGCTGTTCACTGCTGAGGGCTGTTTCTGGATTTGCACCATTTACATTAGGGCCAAAGAGACACGAGTTTCTACTGTTGTAGCCCATCTGTACTGGGCCTTGACCCACACAGCTCCATCACTACTGGTACACTGGCCAGGAAAGCTAGGAGCGAAGGTGACCAGGCACCAAACTCTCTCAAATGTGCAAAGAAAACAATATCAGCAATGGGTGGGGTTACTGAAAATGGCAAGCATGCTGTTTTCAGGCAAATATGATTTGTGAGGTGATAGTTGCTTCACAGGCAGTGAGTGACAGAAGCTTCTTGGCATCTGCAGCATCTCTCTTTTCTTTAGGCAGCGACGTTCCACGGCAGGAACAGGTGTAGATAAGAGCAGTGTTTTAGGGCTTGTGCTGATAGCACAAAATGAGCAGAAACTGCTGTCACATCAAAACAGGCAGGAAAAAAAACAAGAAGAGGCCATACAAAAGTGAAACACATTCCATGTCTGAAAGGTTGCACTTTCAGGTGTGGATGAAGCCAGAAGTGATGTGGCATCCCACTCCAAGCACTTTCTCCAGTTACTCCTGGCTGGCAGGTCCTGTCAGCATAAGAGCAGGAGTGCAAAGCACCACTTAGTGGAGTTTGGCTAAACCGAGCACTGGGTGAGGTGGAAGGAACCGCAGCACAACTGCTGTATTTTTCTGTTCTCTGTTCACCCCATCGATGTGATTCCCTGCTGTGAGGCAGGAGCTGGAGCGGAACGGCATCTCTCTGGAGAGGACTACGGTGGCCACTGGGAAGCACAGCCTCCGGCACAGCTCTCTGGTGGGCTTGTCTGCACCACTCTGGGGCCCCTCCTGCCCTGGACACAGGAGCCAGAGGCAGCTGCAGCAGAGGGGCTGCCACCTAGCTTGGGAATTCATGTGGCCACTCAGCAGTCCTCCCTCTTGAACAGAAGATTACTTCCACCTGCTTCTTGGTAAAAATGGGATCTACTACTGAGGCTTCAGATTATTATTCTAAAGCCTGCAGGAATCTTTCCATGTGAAAAAAAAATATGAAGGACTTTTTCTCTAGGATGTCACATGGTTTGCCACTAAAGCGCTCTGGAGATCCTTAAAAGAATAATGTTCTGGGAGTGCAAGAAGTGATGCGCTGGTTTTACGCTCTCCTCACCTGTTGTGTTTTTGGTTGGCACAACATGACACGGCGCAATTCGTGTGTCATTTTTACATTTGGAGAAGTGGCCAGGATGGAGCAAGCCAACTATCCTGGCTGAGTACGCTGTTGTGAACTGGCACGTCTCGAGTGCCACAGGAGCCACAAGGACACACGGCTGTCGTGGAGGCGCTGGCTTTTGAATCCGAGCTGCACGCACAACCCTGGCACGTTGTCAGCATGGGCAGTTTTCAATTTCATGGGACATTTCTTCTGGTGTTACCAGTGGATTTTGTTTTACCTTCATCTCCCCTCTTTGTTAACACTGCACAAACTCGTGTCTTGGGGCTCTCTCCTGCTTTTCCCGATCCCACGTGCACTGTGTGATTCCCAGGGGGTTTCCGTGGCAGAACCTGAGCTTGCACAAGTGCTTCATGTGTACACTCACACCCTGAAGCCAGGCAACTCAGTAACACGAAAGCTGTCACAGGTCATTTTGCTACAGCCCCAACGTTTGAAAGGTGTTTGGGTTAGAGTGAAACCAAGTTTCAGCTCCAGTCAGCCTTTTTTTGCAGGATTCAGGGAACAGCTGGCTGGTGGACGTTGCCTGAACAAAGGTCTCCTTCTACTCCAAGTGGCCTCGGGGGGCAGCTGCAGCTGCTGCTGCTGTGTCTGGCTGGCCTGACAGCAGGGCCCAAAACAGGGATTTGTCCTGTACATCTGTGGAGGTCAGACAATCCAGGGCTGTATTTTATCCATAATAAACTGTGGGAGTACATTTTTCTCCTACAGCCTACTCAGATCAGGGAGAGAAGCAGAGAGAGCTGAACCAGTTCCTCCATCACTATCCTTTTGCATATTTTTACCTTGGGATTAAGAATCTAAAGCAGTGTAAGCACAGCTCTGAGGGTTTCTTTTTGCCAAGATCTGACCATGTTAATTTCAACAGAGAAACTTCAGTTTCAGTGTGTGCTAAAATGAAAATATCATCATTTTCAAGCTAAAATGAAATATGTTGGATTATTCTTATGTTGAGATGGATAGAGCACTTTATTCAGCTGATCAAGCTTTGCTCGGTTAGCCTTTACTAAACTTGCATGTCTCTTCTTTGCTCAAATTAGCACAGTCATATTTGTAACTGAACTCAGTGGTAGGCTCTAAAGGCAGATAAATGCAAAAACCTGCCTCTCCAAAGTCTTTAGTCTCACTAAGAAAAAAGCTCACAGAAGGAGATTGAGATCAAAATCAATTCTACCTAACCTAGGAAAAAATTCATTTGCAGAGGTTCATTTTGGATTCTTCTATATACATAAAGAGAGAATAATTAACTTTGTACATGTAGAATTTTATCTTTTCTTGTTCTCTCCATTATGTGGACAAACTGTTGAGTTCACTGCTTTGATGAAAATCTTTCTAGAACACTTTAATTATTCCCAAAATACTGAGTTTCTCCCCCCCCCTTTTTTTTTTTTTAAAGTTAGAGGTTTATTAAAGAGATCATAGATTTTCCTTTGTTAGTTGTGAAATCCATATGGGAAAAAACCCAAATAATTCTTGGCCTTTATTATGATAATTTTAACTGGGACGCATAAGGTAAAGGAATTAATGGCATTACCTACGCAAGATCTGAGAACGTGCATCTCCAGAAATAATGACCTTATTACAGCGTTGATCTTGTGTGGGTGGAAGCCTGGTTTAGAAGGAGCCTGGGGGAAATGCTCATGCATTTCACCTGCCTATTGTACACTCTAGGTGATCTCAGAGGTGCAATAAGATACACATTTGGTAAGTGTCTTACATGTAAGAAATGGGTAATTTAATGCATTAATCACCGGAGTGCAATTACAGGCCTTAATTTAGAAAGTATTAGTCACTCACCATAGGTAACCTTCTGTGGCTATTAGAATTTCATAGGCTGAGTACATTACAACTGGCAAATGTCATTTGCACAACCAGCACACACAAGGGGCTGGTTTTGGCTGGAAGCACATTTTTTTTCTGTATCAAATCCACTCCATTAAATATAAGAGAGAGCACCTGTTTGGGTCTTATTTCAATAAAGACTATATCCTGCCTGCATTTTAAGGGGGCTTATAAAGATTGCATATTATTCATGTATTTTATTAACATGTTTAAGATGAGGTGGGATACACTGGAAATGTTATGAGCACATCAGAAGACATCATAGCTGGTGATAAGCCATGGCAATAAACAGCCTATTAACCTGTTGCAGTCTTTATCAAAATGTGAGACAAATGAGTGTATAAAACCTGTTAAAGCATTTACTGATCTTTTATAAATGACCCTCCATATATGGTATTTTCTTGAAATTAGTAACATGCTTAAAATTAGGTCTCTCAGTGCTTAATTTCAAGAAGCTGCATGAATCTAAGAGACAGTAAAATTCTGTAAGTAGTTGTTCCTAATTTTTGGTGGTTTCCAGTGCATATTGGAGAGGAAATCTTTTATTTTCCCCCTCCATCCTAATCCCTTTCTGTGCCTGCTAGCTGTGTGTATGTGACTTGCATAAGACAAGGGAGGAGCAAGAAACCTGACTGTGCTTAACAGAGGCACCTTGTCAGGAAGAAAACTTCTGTTTTATTTTCCATCATTTCTTTCAAGTGACAGAACAGCAGTGGAGGGCTGTGTAGGTGTGCCTTTTGTCATCAAAATGTAACATGCAGGACATGCTCATCTGCATCATTTGGAATTGCATTACTTCCTCTGTGCTAGAAGGCACTGGAAGGTGTCAGCACACTGCTACAGAAAATACAGCTGCGTTAACAAACAACTTGGCTGTTTCTTTTCTCTCTGAGAGACAGAACAACCACAGTAGCTGAATACTTTGGCATCTTTATTATAGAGTCCTGTGATTTATGCATGTGAAGCCTGGAGTTTTTTAATAACTGGATCAAAAAGATTTAATCCAGAAGCAAGTCTTCAGTCGTAATAACGGCGTGCAAGCATTGTTCAGTGACAAATCAGCCAATGCACCAACCCCGAAAAAGTTCCAGGTTGGATTTTCAACCATAACTTAGCAAGAACTTTTGCAAAGAAACACTTCTGTAAATTCATGACCACTTGTTAACAGCAGGTGACTGTACCATAAGAAATATATTTCTTCCATGCTGAAATGTACATTATGTATGAAACAAAAAGGTTCTCAAAAACTATAGCTGTGAAAGGATAACAGTCTTGATTACCTGCTGCTTCAGCCACATCTGAATATTTCACAAATTGAAACTGGTTTAGCTGGCACCTAAACTGTCACAGAATTTCAGATGTTGTTTTAGTAACGTCAGTATAAAATATCCCAGCCTTTTAGGTACATGGGCAAATGGGAGGCCCAAGCTGACAGGATCTACAGAAATCGAGGTGCTTCCCACCTGCATCAGCAAACTGCAACAATAGCATTATAAGTGAAGTATCTACATCAGACAGATGTTTGTGGCCTGTGAACTGGGGGCAAGCATGGTTAAATCTTGATACTGGTTCTTACTGTTACCCCATAAAAAGAGGTGCTGTGGTGGTAGACTCAGTAGAAAAGAGATTTACTACAGGCTTACTGTCTTTTCCTATTATTTACAGCTAAGAGTAATCCTGAAAATATTCAGAATTTAAAGTATCCAGGTTCCTCTATTCAACTATAAAAGGGAGAAGCAGGACCAAACAGAAAATAAGTTATATTTTTGAGCATAAGTATCACAACCATTTCCTCACACTGTAAATCTGCACAAAACAATGGGAAGTATCTGCTTCCAGATGCTTCTCTAATGTCCCATCCATCCTCAGAGAATTGTAGAGGACTTTTCCTATATTTGGCTTTCTTCAATTCCCTGTGTTTTGTTTAAACACACTATTCCAAATTTAGCAAAATTACTTTTCTTCAGGGTCCCATTTTCTGTGGCCTTAGAACTGTTTCAGTGCTAGATCTGTCACCTCATTTAATGTAGGTATAATATATCCCAGGCAACCAGAGAGGTGCGTTAACACAATTTCATTTCATCAACTACTACTCCTGTCTCTTCAATTCACTTCATTCCCCGATTTCGAGATTTCGACGAGTACAATTTTTTTGCGAGGTTCTATCATTTTTTCCTGTGCCTTATTTCATCCCAATCCATGCCATCGGAGGTGCTTTCAAAAGGGATCTGAGCAGGTGGTTCCCGTCCTCTCGTTAGCCACTCAGCCGCAGGGAGGGGCTTCCTCCGGCCATCGGAGGTGCTTTGAAGAAGGTTCTAGGTAGGGTGGCAGCCAGGAGTGGGCAAACAAGGGCGTGGTGTGCTGGTTTGCACGGCGGTTCACGCAGGCAAGGTAAGCAGGCTGGGTTGCAGTCATCCTCCTGGTTATGAGGATTTTGTTTTGTGTTGGGAATTTGTTTGCTTGTTTGTTTTGGTTTTTTTCTTTTTTTTCAGCAATGGCCTCCAAAAGCTATAGCTAGTAAAAGTGCACTAGCCCAAACAGAACCCCCCCAAGAAGGGTGTGTCTTTCCAGACCCCTTCCTGTAAGGAGTGTTTGAGGCTGTCAGCAGTGCCAGGGGATGTTGCAAAAGACTCCTGAGTGTGGTGCGAACAGGTGAATGATCTGTCTGGTGGCAAGCTTAAGGGGAAAGTAGAAAGACTAAGGAGTATTAGGGAAAGTGAAAGGGAAATAGACTGGTGGAGTTTCACCCTTCCATCCCTGAGAGAAGCCCCCCAGGAGTCAGAGGACTCCTGTGCCTCTTACCATCAGGCAGAAGGAGGAGACCTAGTAGATGAAGGGGAGGTGAAATGGGTCCCTACTTGGGGAGTTAATAAAAATTCCTCTGGACCCCCATCACCTACCCAGGTGCCACTTCAGAATAGGTATGAGGCCCTGGATCCAGAGGGTCAGCCAGGTGACATTGGAGAAAACAATCACCAGGAGGCTCCTTGAGCTGATTCAGCCCTCTCATTATTACCCACTGTTGATATTCCAGGATGGCAGTGATGAGATTGAAAAGAAGAGCACCAGGGCAATTAAAAGGGACTTCAGAGCTCTGGGTTGATTGGTTGATGGGGCAGGAGCACAAATGGTTCGATAGCAGGGACGAATGATGAAAGGAACAGGAGAACCCACATTATCAACAAGTGGCTTAAGGGCTGGTGCCATGGGCAGAACTTTGGCTTCTCTGATCATGGGGTAATGTTTGTGACATCTGGCCTGGTAGAGCCAGATGGACTCCACCTAACTAACAAGGGCAAAAAGATTCTAGCCCATGTGGGGGCTGATTGAGAGGGCTTTAAA
>VZTF01007216.1:220-16849 GCA_013397755.1 Cnemophilus loriae
CTGAGGGGTCTCCCTTATGCTGTTGGTATATTTCCCTGAATAAATCAGTTGAACTGCCCTCCAATCCATCAGGGCTGCTCAGTGAAGGGTCCCCATAAGGGGATGCTGACAGACTGGTCAGGCACAAGGGTCTCGGCTTTCCTGGGGAACTGACAGACATTAAATATTAAGGGTCGAGTAAATCTCCCCACACTAAGGGTTGAGGAAATCTCCCTTTTTCACATGACAATCAGTCTTGAGGTACCAAACTACGATTATGTTTGTCTCTCAAGAAATGGAGATTTTTTGTTCTTCGAGACAGAGAGAATCTCCTTTGCATTTATACCGCATGTACTGCACAAAACTTTAAAATAAAAATGAACATAAAGGATTTCAAATTTAGAGGCCTTGCTGCAATTCAATAATGTTCTTAGTTTGAGGAGTAGGGTGGTGGAGGGAGGGCTCTTTTAAAGATGAAAATGTGTAGAGCCTGCCTCATGACCTGTTCCTATAAAATTCCTGTAGTATGTGTTTTCAGTGAGCTAGGGAAGAAAAAAGAGAGCTGTTTAGAGAGAGGAAGTCATTGTGGGCAACATTGCTCTGGGAAGATAATCCAGGAAGATACTTACCAGGAATTTGTGTGCTCTGTTAATTATTCCCAGCAGTATGTTCACAGTGCAGCTATGGTTTTGGGATTATGTCTAGAGTACAGGAGATCTCGGAGTCTAACAGAGAAAATGGCCCGTTCTATAAAAGACTGAAGAAAAGAATGCATATTTTTCTTCCTCAAAAAAGAATGCATTTTTTTCTTCCTCAGAATTTGACTTGCAAAGCAATATCTACTTTGTACTTCAGTCACATATGTCAGATGAAAAACACAGGAGATGTGTTTCAGATTTCATAGAATTGTATAATACTAGGTACCTTAAGGATCTTCTGGTCCAACATTTCTTGGCAAAAGCAAGGTCTAGACCAGATGGCCCAGCCCCCCTTCCAGCCAAATTGTAAAAGTGTCCAGTGTTGGAGAATCCACCACTTCCCTGGGGAGATTATTCCAACAGCTGATTGTTCTCACTGTGAAAAATTTTCTTCTTGTGTCCAATCGGAATCTCTCCAGGAGTAACTTGTATCCATTACCCCTTGTCTTTTACATGTGTCTCCTTGTAAAAAGAGTCTCCATCTTCTTTGTAGCTACCCTTTAAATACTGGAACATGGTGATAAGGTGTCCCCTAAGCCTTCTCTTCTCAGGGCTGAACCAACCCAGTTCCCTCAGCCTTTCCTCATATGGCAGGCTTCCCACTCCTTTGATCATCTTTGTGTCCCTTTTGTGGATCCTCTCTGTCTTGTCCACATCTTTTGTGTAGCGGGGACCAAAACTGGACACAGTATTCCTGGCGTGGCACTGAGTAGAGTGGGATAATGACTTCATCATCTCTGCTGGTTGATGCAAGCCAGCATTTTGTTGGCTTTCTTTGCCACAGCAGCACACTGTTTACTCATATTGAGCTTTTTGTCCACCAGGATCCTCAGGTCCCTTCCCACAGAGCTGCTCTCTAGCCAGGTTGATCCCAGCCTGTGCTGCACTCCTGGATTATGTTTTCCCACGTGCAAGACCTTACACTTGTCCTTGTTGAACTTCATAAGGTTCTTGTCAGTCCACTCTTTCAGCCTATCCAGATCTTCCTGCAGGGTGGCTCTCCCTTATGAGGTGTCTACTTCTCCACTCAGTTTGGTATCGTTGGCAAACACTTGATCCCATCATTATCCAGATCACTTATGAAGATATTAAACAGCATTGGGCCCAATATCAATTCCTGAGGGACCCCACTTGTGACAGGTTGCCAGTTTGAAAAGGAACTATTTACCACAACCCTCTGGATGTGGCCTGTCAGCCAGTTCCCCACCTACCCCACAGACAACTTGTCTAGACCATAATGCATCAATTTCTCTAAAAAGAGTCTGTGTGAAACTGTATCAAAAGCCTTGGAGAAATCCAGGTAGATGGCATCCACTGCTCATCCCATATCAACTGAGCAGGTTACTTTGTCATAGAAGATGATCAGGTTTGTCAAACACGATTTGCCCTTGGTGAATCCGTGCCGGTTTTCCCAATCACATGCTTCATCTGACTTGTGATAGCCCCCAGGAGGATTTGTTCCATAACTTTCTCAGGGACTGAAGTAAGACTGATGGGCTTATAACTTCCTGGATCCTCCTTTAAGCCCTTCTTGTAGATGGGGTGACATTAGCCTTCTTCCAGTTTTCTGATACATCCCCTGATCTCCACGAGTTCTCAAACATCATGAAGAGTGGCCTCACAATGACATCAGACATCTTTAACACCCTCGGGTGGATATTTTCAGAGCTCATCAATTTGCAGGGGCCAAGCTCCTGTAATAGTTCACCCACCAACTCTTCCTTCACTGATGGTGGGTCTGTGTTTGCATCAGCCTGGATTTTTGTTCCCAGGTCCTGGGGCCGCACAGTGCTGGTAAAGACAGAGATGAAGAAAGTGTTGAGAACCTCTGCCTTTTCAGCATTGTTGGTGATTAATTCACATCTCCTGTTTAACAGTGGACCAATATTTTCCATCTGTTGGTTATGTACCTGAAAAACCCTTTCTTGTGTTTTTTGACATCTCTGGCTGATTTCAATTCTAACTGCATCTCTACTCACCCTGGCAATGCTCTTGTAATTCTCAACATGTATGCACCTGCTTTTCCATCTCTGATATCCTTCATTTTTGGTTTTGAGCAGACTCAGAAGCTTACAGTTAAGCTAAGAGAGTCTCTTGCTCCGCCTACTTCCCTTACCTTTAAAGGGGATGAACTGTCTTTGTGCTTCCAGGAGAGTGTTCCTGAAAAACTCCGAGCACTCGCTGGATCCTTTATCCTCCATGGACGCTTACCACAGAATCCCTCCCAAATGAGCTCTGAGTGAGCTCAAGTTTGTTCTTCTAAAATCTAAAATCTTTGTCTTAGTACTAACCTTCAGCATGCTCGGCTGGATCCCAAACTCCATAATATTGTGATCACTGCAGCCAAGGCTATCACCTCATTCCTGGTTGGTACATCCAACATTTGTATGAGGAAGCACTTCTTTATGCATTCCAGGAATTTGATGGATGGCATGTGAGCTGCTGTATTGTTCTTCCAACAAATGTCAGGATAGTTGAAGTAATCCATAAAAACCAGGTTCTGTTGGGCCAAAGCTTGCTTAAGTGACCCAAATATTGCTTTGTTGGTCTTAGCATCTTGGTTTGGAGGTCAGTAGTAGATGTCTACTGTAAGATCCCCCCTCGACAACAACTCCTCTGATCTTGACTCAGAGGCATTCAATAAGTCTTCCACAGTCATTGTAGTTGACTTTTATACGTTCAAGGTTCTCCTTAATATAGAGCACGACTCCTCCTCTTCCTCCCTGCCTGTCTTTACAAAACAGCCTATAGCCATCCATTGTGAACTTCCAGTCATGTGAGCTGTCCCACCATGTTTCAGTTATTCCTATGATATCCTAACTTTCTAACTGGATGCAGAGCTCCAGTTCCTCCTGTTTGTTCCCCAGGCTGCATGCATTGATATACATGCATTTGAGGTGGTTGGTCTTCTGGTTCTCATCTTGGGAGGCAGCTAGACAGGTGGATCCCATTCCTCCCTAATAGGCTATAGTAATTGAAGAATGTCCCGTCATAAAAGTCAAAACCTTCACAACGACACCAGCCACAAAGCTAGAAGTTGATTTGAAATATACATCTATTTCTGGCTGTAATCATAAAATGGAGGAAAAGATAACTTGGGCACCAATACTTTTTGCTTGCGCCCCCAGGGCTCTGTAGTCTTCCCCCACTCTGCCCAGGTTCTGGCTTGCAGTGGTAAGCTATAGTGTTAGCTATGTGTCTTGGTTTAAGACAATTTAAAGAGTTGGACGCTAAAATGAGTTACCTCCCCTTAGTTTCAACCAATCCCTTTCCACTAATAAGGAAAAACAAAATACAAGTAGATATGAGTGAAAACACAATAGTTTACTAAGAAGCAAAACGTCAAAGGGAAAATGGCATCAGCTCTGTCCCCCAAGATGGTGGGCTCCAGTCGACCACGCGGTCCGGGAGACAAAGGGAAAAGATGGCGGACAAAAAAAACACCCTTCCGGGAAGGTAGGACCTTATGGAGCAGTTCTAGTGGCAGATGAAGAATTGCCGGCGTGTGTGGGGTCAGCTCCACCGCTCACTGCTTCCTCCTGCCACCTGCTGGACACTGCCAATGTTGGTGCTGCTGTCATACATGCTGCGGGTGTGTTGGGGGGAGAAGAACTGGTGTGTCGGCACCGACACAGGGTGGCCTGGCCCCAGGGACTGGCTCAAGCTTCATACTGCCGATAGGGTTTGCAAAATTCACTCTGAAACAATTTCTAATTGCGAAATGCAGTTTTTCTGAGCTGCTACTGTTGCAAGCCCAGAAACCCGCCCAAAACAACCCCCTCCGAAGCGGAGCCTCCACCTTCAAAAGCCACCAGGCAAAAGAGGAAGTCAGCTTGGGTGCCCTGACCTTTTAAAGGGACCAGCACCACCCAACTGCCCCACAATTCTGGTTCTGGCCACGCCACTAGGCCTTAAACAGTAACAATTCTTGGGCACAGATAGATATGGAATACAATAACATTTTGGGTTACCTAGGACATTATGCTCATCTGGTATTTGGGCCCTATACTACTGTTGTCTCAGTACTCCAAGCACCATCTCATGAAGACAGTCAGCAATTACACCTTTACCCTTTTCTCCTCGGAGAGATAACTTGAGGAGGTCCACCAGGAAGCTTAGCTGCCTACCGGGGTTAAACCCCAATCCATCTGTCTATCCCTCAAATTCATCTCTCTCCAATTCAGAGGCGAGAATGTGATAGGAGACTATGTCAAAGACCTTACAGATGTCCAGATATTTGATATCTGTAGCTCTTCCCTTGTCTGCTGATGTAGTCACTCCATCATATAAGGGTACTAGATGAGTCAGTCACAATTTGCCCTTGGTGAAGCCATATTGGCTGTGTCTAATCACTTCCCTGATTTCCATATGGCTTCAGCCTAACTTCCAGGAAGATCTGCTCCATTATCTTCCCAGGCACAGAGGTGAGGCTGACAGGTCTGTAGTTCCCAGAGTCCTCTTTTTTAACCTTTTTAAAAATGGGTGAAATGTTTCCCTTTTTCCAGTCACCTGGGACTTCACCTGACTTCCAGAACTTTCAAATATCATGGAGAGTTTTGCAACTTCATCTGCCAGTTCCCTCAGAACTCTGGGAAGCATCTTGTTGGGGGCCATGGACTTGTGTGTGTTCAAGTTCCTCAGGTGGTCTCAAACCTGATCTTCTCTTACAGTTGGAGGGACTTCATTCCCCCAGTCTCTGCCTTGAGATGCATCCACTCAAGAGATATGGGAAGAGAGATTACCATTGAAGGCTGAGGCAAAAATTTATTGAGTATCTCAGCCTTTTTCTTGTCTATTGTTACCAGTTTGCGAGTCATGTTCGTCAGAGGGAGTACACTTTCTTTGGCCTTCCTTTTCTGGCTGATATACCTGTAGAAGCCCTTATTATTCTTTGTGTCCCTTGACAATTTCAGCTGTGCCTTGACTGTCCTGACTTCATCCCTACACAACTGGGAAATGCTCCTATACTCTTCCGAGGATACCTGTCCCTGCTTCCACTGCCTGTACATTTCTTTCTTGCTCTTTAGTTTGACCAGCTGTCAAAGACTGGAAAAGATTGATGTCTTGAGACATTTTGGGATACTTGGAATGCCTGTGTGTGTGTGCAGTTTCACAGCGGGTCCTATTGAGTAACTCTTTGAACAGCTGGAAGTTTGCTTTCCTAAAGTTCAGAGTCTTGACTTTACTCTTTGCCTGACCTATATACCTCAGGACGGTGAACTCTACCAGCACATGATCACTGTAGCCCAGGCTGCCTCCAATCCTGATGTCACCAATTAGCTCACTTTTGTTGGTGACCATCAGGCCCAGTATTGCATCCCCTCTGGTAGGGCTGTCTATTACCTGGCTTACGAAGTTATTCTTGATGTACTCCAGGAGTCTCCTGGCTTGCCTTCAGCTCGCCGTGATACTTCTCTGGCAGATANGCTCGCCGTGATACTTTTCTGGCAGATATCAGAGTAGTTGAAATCCCCCAGCAGGACAAGAGCCTGCAAACACAATGCCTCCTGTAGCTGGAGCAAGAAGGCTTCATTAATAGGCTCCCCTTGATGGAGCGGCCTGTAGTAAACACCAACCATAGGGTTCCCTTTGTTACTTTGGTCTCTAATTCCTACCCATAAGCTTTCAACTTGCCCATGGCTATTCTTCAAAGACAGCTTTTCACAATCTATGAATTTCTTGACATAGAGGACAACCCCTCCACCCCTCCTTCCTTACCTGTCCCTTCTGGAAAGCCTGTCACCATTGGTAGTTGGCGACAGCACACCAGTCATGGTATTCATCCCACCAAGTTTCAGTAATGGCCATCAAAGGAGAAGGTGAGTTGAGTCAGTTGGCAGAAGTGAAAGCCATTCAACTGGCCCTAGAGATTACTGAACAAGAAAAGTGGGCAGTATTCTATCTCTNCTGGGAAATGCTCCTATACTCTTCCGAGGATACCTGTCCCTGCTTCCACTGCCTGTACATTTCTTTCTTGCTCTTTAGTTTGACCAGCTGTCAAAGACTGGAAAAGATTGATGTCTTGAGACATTTTGGGATACTTGGAATGCCTGTGTGTGTGTGCAGTTTCACAGCGGGTCCTATTGAGTAACTCTTTGAACAGCTGGAAGTTTGCTTTCCTAAAGTTCAGAGTCTTGACTTTACTCTTTGCCTGACCTATATACCTCAGGACGGTGAACTCTACCAGCACATGATCACTGTAGCCCAGGCTGCCTCCAATCCTGATGTCACCAATTAGCTCACTTTTGTTGGTGACCATCAGGCCCAGTATTGCATCCCCTCTGGTAGGGCTGTCTATTACCTGGCTTACGAAGTTATTCTTGATGTACTCCAGGAGTCTCCTGGCTTGCCTTCAGCTCGCCGTGATACTTCTCTGGCAGATATCAGAGTAGTTGAAATCCCCCAGCAGGACAAGAGCCTGCAAACACAATGCCTCCTGTAGCTGGAGCAAGAAGGCTTCATTAATAGGCTCCCCTTGATGGAGCGGCCTGTAGTAAACACCAACCATAGGGTACCCTTTGTTACTTTGGTCTCTAATTCCTACCCATAAGCTTTCAACTTGCCCATGGCTATTCTTCAAAGACAGCTTTTCACAATCTATGAATTTCTTGACATAGAGGACAACCCCTCCACCCCTCCTTCCTTACCTGTCCCTTCTGGAAAGCCTGTCACCATTGGTAGTTGGCGACAGCACACCAGTCATGGTATTCATCCCACCAAGTTTCAGTAATGGCCATCAAAGGAGAAGGTGAGTTGAGTCAGTTGGCAGAAGTGAAAGCCATTCAACTGGCCCTAGAGATTACTGAACAAGAAAAGTGGGCAGTATTCTATCTCTCTACTGACTCATGGATGGTGGGAAATGTACTATGAGGTTGGCTACAGCAGTAGAAGACCAATTGGCAGCACAGAGGTAAACCCATCTGGGCTGATGCATTGTGGCAGGACATTGCTGCCTAGGTAGAGAACCTTGCTGTAAAGGTACATCATGTAGATGCTCATGTGTCTAAGAACTGGGCTACTGAAGAACATCAAAACAACAAACAGGTAGACAAAGTTGTAAAAGTGACATGGCTCAGATGGACCTGGATTGGGAGTATAAGGATGAGGTATTTGTAGCTCAGTGGGTCCATGCAACATCTGCACATCTAGGAAGAAATGCAACGTATATATCCAGGGATGGGCCTGAACACTGAAGCCATCACACAGGTTTTCCATGAAAGCAAAACATGCACCATAATCAAGCAAGCAAAGTAAAGTCTCTCTGGTATAGGGAACAGTGGCTACAATATCAATATGGGGAGGCCTGGAAGATCAATTATATCACACTGCCATGAATCCACCAAGGCAAGCACTGCATGATTACCATGGTGGAGGTGATCAGCGGAGGGTTCAAAACACCCTGTAACTAATATCACCACTTGAAACACCATCCTGATCCTTGTAAAGCAAGTTCTGTGACAGCACAGCACCCCAGAAAGAATTGAGTCAGACAACAGGACTCATTTCCAAAGCAACTTCATGAGCACCTGGGCCAAGAAACATGGCGTTAATCATAGTTTCATAGAATAGTTTGGGTTGGAAGGGACCTGGAAAGGTCATCTAGTCCAACCCCTCTGCAATGGGCAGGGACATCTTCAACTAGATCAGGTTGCTCGGAGTCCTGTCTGACCTGACCTTGAATGTTTCCAGGGATAGGGCATCTACCACCTCTCTGGGCAACCTGTTCCAGTGTTTCACCAAACAGGATTGTATGTACTACATTCCCTATCATGAACCAGCTTCTGAAAACACTGAAGGATACAATGGACTGTTAAAGACTACTGAAAGCAATAAGTGCTGGAACATAGAGGCATTGGGATGCAAATTTATCAGAAGCCACTTGGCTGGTTAATACCAGAGAATCAAATAACTGACCTGGCCCTGCCCAAACAAAATTCCTATGTGCTGTAGAAGAACATAAGGTCCCTGTAGTACATGTAGGGAACTGGCTGGAAAAGATATCATGGGCAAATCCATTCACAGGATTGCTTTCGGTCAAGGACCCAGATATAATTTCTGGGTAATGCGGGATGGTGGGGAAATCTGTTGTGCATCTCAAGGAGATTTAACCCTAGGGGAAAATAACCCATGATTTGAGTTGTATATTATAGGAAGTACAACAGCAGAAATCACCTGAACCAGCAGAGAATGAGCCTTGCAAGAAACCAAGCAAGTACAGTAGCGACCCAATCTGAGTTGGGTTTAGCATCCAATAACTCAACACAACATGCAATCTCTCTTGTCCTGAGTGACCAGCATAATGAATGGAGCCTGAATCACAGACTAAGTGAACTCAATGGACATTTTATGGACATTTTACAGGGGAAGCCCATAGACTAAGGGAATGATATCTGTGTATATAGCAAGAGACAGGAAGGGGGAGTGGTGATTGAGGATGTATTGGATAGTATGGGACCCAAGCATGACATAAATGGTATGGAATAATGTATAGAGGTTGTACTGGATTTGGCTGGAGTGGAGTTAACTTTCTTCATAGCAGCTGTTATGGTGCTGTGACTTAGATTTGTAGCTAAAACAGTGTTGATAACACACTAGTGTTTTACCTATTGCTGAGCAGTGCTTGCATAGTATCAGGGCTTTCTCTTTTTTCCAACTCTGCTCCCTGCAGTGAGTAGGCTGGGAGTGGGAGAGGACACAACCTGGACAGCTGGCTCAGACTGACCAAAGGGATATTCCATACCATACAACATCATGCTCAGCAATAAAAACTGAGGGGAGGAAGGATTTGAAAGGTAGCCATTGCTTGGAGACTAGCTGGGCATCAGTCTACTTGTGAAGGGTGGTGAGTGATAGCCTTTGCATCACTCATTTTGTTTTCTTCCTCTTTCCTTTGCTTATTAAACTATCTTTATCCCAACCCATTAATTTTCTCATTTTCCTCTTCCTATTTCTTCCCGTCCCAGTGGGCTGGGAGAGTGAATGAGCAGCTGTGATGCTTAGCTGCTGGCCAGGGTTAACCTACCACTCTGCTAATTGGTTTATAACTGCATCGATCTGTAGAAATTAGTTCTTTCAATGCACCACAAGCTACATACATGTTTGCACTTTACTTTGGGAACATATAGGACTGAACTTCATCTTAACTAAGTATAAAGTTTAGCAATTTTATTTTATATATTTGAAGGACACTTTTAGGATTTGTAGCAAGAGACCACAANCTGTGACTTAGATTTGTAGCTAAAACAGTGTTGATAACACACTAGTGTTTTACCTATTGCTGAGCAGTGCTTGCATAGTATCAGGGCTTTCTCTTTTTTCCAACTCTGCTCCCTGCAGTGAGTAGGCTGGGAGTGGGAGAGGACACAACCTGGACAGCTGGCTCAGACTGACCAAAGGGATATTCCATACCATACAACATCATGCTCAGCAATAAAAACTGAGGGGAGGAAGGATTTGAAAGGTAGCCATTGCTTGGAGACTAGCTGGGCATCAGTCTACTTGTGAAGGGTGGTGAGTGATAGCCTTTGCATCACTCATTTTGTTTTCTTCCTCTTTCCTTTGCTTATTAAACTATCTTTATCCCAACCCATTAATTTTCTCATTTTCCTCTTCCTATTTCTTCCCGTCCCAGTGGGCTGGGAGAGTGAATGAGCAGCTGTGATGCTTAGCTGCTGGCCAGGGTTAACCTACCACTCTGCTAATTGGTTTATAACTGCATCGATCTGTAGAAATTAGTTCTTTCAATGCACCACAAGCTACATACATGTTTGCACTTTACTTTGGGAACATATAGGACTGAACTTCATCTTAACTAAGTATAAAGTTTAGCAATTTTATTTTATATATTTGAAGGACACTTTTAGGATTTGTAGCAAGAGACCACAACCATATGTCACTCAGATGATACTCCCATAGTAATAGGAGTGTTTTTCCAAAGCATTGCACACAGCTTCTTTCTTTATTAATTGGATGATGTCAGGGATTTCAGTGCCTAACCTATTTTGCACACTGTATTAGAAATATTCAGGGAAGTGATCTAAAATGAGCTGCTTCAGTGTAAGACTGTTGAACCTAGAGCACTGTATATATTCTATATGCAGATAAGCAAAAGTTAGCACATCAGGAAACACAACAGTCCAGAGTAAATAAATGAGAACTGTTATTTCACAGTGTAGAAATATAAACTGGAATGCTAACTCAGATCCAAAGATTAAGACATCATTGGTGTTATTGCAGGCTGATGAAAGCTGATGAAAAGAATAGCAGAAAGAGAATGCCAGCTAGAAAAAAGCAGGAGCTTCTCAAATACCATAGCAGGTCATAGAGATACAAAAAATGTACCTCGTGCACTGCTATACCAGTCTATGCTGCAACTGGGAGGGTACACTTGCATTTACTGCACATGGCATCACTGTTGGGTTTGGCTCGCCAACTATCCAATGCAAGTGGCTTGCAACGATTACTGGTCATAATGTGATGGTCTTAATCAAGCCATTAGATATTCTGCTTTTCCTTACCACTGCCTGGGGTGATTGTCCCATACCCCACACAGTTGTGCTCTGTTGTCACCCAGAACCTATAATATTTCTGTTTTTCTTTCCATTGCAGATGGCAGATACAAGCTTCAGCAGTACCCACAATTGTATATCCATTAATTGCTGAATGTGGAGGGTAAGATATACATGTATCAGCTGGTATCCAGCATCAGGTGGTTTTCCTGTGGGTCAGATGGAGGGATTTTTCTCTTGTTAGCCAAGCGTGATGCAAGACATTTTGATGACTCCTGGTATTTGAATCTAACTTAGAGCTTTACAAAATGCTTGGACAACTAGCCTTATACATTTTGCCTTTATTATGTCATTCTGCTCACAATTTGGCTACTGGATTTGCCTCATGATAACTAGTTAATATATCTTTTGTATCCCTCCAGGACTATGCATTCCTTTGGCTCAAGTACAGCTCAATAGTTCTGAGAATGGAATTTGTCACTGGCAGTAAGTCCTTTAAAGTTTTATTTCAAAGGGCATTTGTACTTGTACTATAACTTGAAGAAAGCAGAAATATTGTTCTACAGAAGTGAAGAAATACAGAACAATTGGCTCAGTAACAGCTGCTATGTATTTTCCATGCAACAGGTTTACTCCTATAGTGAACAATTTTGATTAATTCCTTAAAAGCCATCTTGTGGATAAAGTTAATAGAGAGTGGTCATTTCATGTGTGAAGTGATTAATTATGAGGGAATTAAATGCTATGTTGACTTAAAGTCACTAAGCCATAGAACATATAGCATTGTCTGCAAAAACCAAGTTTTCTTCATAGCTGAACACAATTATTACTGATCTCCCACTACATCAGCACTATAAAGGGTAAGCAAATTCAGAGCCAAATTGGAATTACCTTTTCTAGAGCAATATTCAGTAATCTATGACTTCCAGTGAATTAGCAAAAGCAATCTGAAAGGTCATGATCTTGGAGGTCATAGCCTTTTTTCTCTCCCCAGAATTTGCTCAGCTATCTGTAACCAGCCTTTAGAACATTGGTGTTCTGTCAGGAGTGTATTATGTTTTCAAATTCTATTTATATATATATAAAACCTACCATACAAAGAATGCAGAGACAAAAGCCAGCCCCAAGATTGAGTAAATGTCACTGCAGAAATTGTGGGGCTAGCTGATAAACAGACCAAAGGATTCCAAATATCATTTAAGGTGGAGCTGCTGAATCACAGAGATGGAAAAAAAAAAAAAGATAATGCCTCTTTTAGGGCATTAAACCAGTTTTCCTTCTTCACAATACATCTAGATTACAGACTTTGTTAAAGGCCAGTATAGGCTTCAAAAGAAATACATTTTTTATAGATCAGGTCCCTTACCAACACTAAAAAGATGCCTTTTTTAAATTAATAACTTATGAAAATTCTATTGAACCAAAACTCCCCTTGCTATTCAGAATATTTTGAGTTGGAAGGGACCCACAAGGATCATCAAGTTTGACTCTTAAGGGAATAGCCCATACAGGGATCAAACCCATGACCTTGGTATTATTAGCACCATGCTCTAACCAACTGAGCTTCAGGACATTTGATTCATGTCTACAACCTTGTTCAAACCATTTCAGCAGTGTCATATTGCACACAATGATCCTGTGATCTGCACAGAGGTGAAACCATTCCATCCATTTCAGAGATTGAATCATCATAAATGCACAAACAACTACTTTACCCTTTAAGGAACTTGCAGAACTACTGCTTTTAATATAAACAAACTTTTTTTGCAATTAACTCTTTACTTTCTTGAACTTATTTTAAAGTGAAAGTTGTCAGCTCTGTTTTCTTAGGTGGATATTCATGTAGTTGAACATAAATGTTAATTATTCTTTATTTTATACTAGACTGCACATGTTCTTTTAGCCAAGGATGGAAAGAAGGTACAAGGGTTACAGACTGACTGGTGACATTTCTAGAAATAGAACTAGTTTAGATATTTGAATCATGTCATGGGTATATTAAGTACCACATCACGTGATCCTGAGTGACATTTTAGAGGAATAGCAGAGTCATGGCTAAAGTTCACACAGACACATAAGCAACATATATGCAAATTTTAAACTATTTAGCTGTCTAATGGTGATACTGTACTGAGCAGAACTTTCCATATGGTGGAGAAATGGGTTACAAAAGATACTGGTCTTTTATATTTGAGAAATAATTCCTTTGAGTCATCCTTAGCTTGATCTAGAATCCACAGAACCCAGTGCAAATTTTTCTCTGCTCTTCTACAGCAGTTGTGCGCACCTTAGAAAAATCTGCAAGAAATGTCATAGGTGACTAAATGCCTGGTATGTAATTTTTAGATGCCTAAAAAACAGTTTGCACTGCTCTTGGTCTGCTATATCACTCTACAAGGTCAGAGGATAAGATCTAAATTAAAACATTAAATCTCATAAAACAATATTGGCGGAGGTTTTTTCAGTTTCTCATAGCTCAGCCTGAGCAAGACATGATCCTTTCTGACTCATCTCTGTTTAATATAAAAATCTCCATAGTGCATAAATAATGTTAGTGCAGACATCATGCTAAGTATGTCTTAATCGTAGCACAGAATGTCTCTAGGAAAAAGAAACTAAAATTCAGTTTTCTTTTCTCCTCGTAATTCCAAAGGTAAGTGAACCGGTATAAAAATCAAAGCCTCTTTTTTTAAAAAATAAACTAAAAAATTCAAAATTCCTTGCTATGAAAGGAAGAGATAAGGAAAAGACTGTGACTCTTAATAGTTCACACAACTACTCTTCAGTCACAACACTCTCTTCGATTTTTACCAGATAAAGATCAAGTCCATTAACTTTGACCTGGTGAGATTTAGAACCCCAAGTTCTCTTGCTGAAGCCAGTCAAAGGTGTTGCTAGTGCTTACCTTTTTGAATCAGTCAACCACTATTTTACAATATGAAAACCTAATCCCGACAGTGCTGACAGTTATAAACTTTCCAATACCTTCCCAAAATAAAGATGATTTCTCTGAACCTCTGCAAAGGAACTTATGTTTCCCCTTATTTAAATTGTTATTTAAGGGTTGACATTTGAAAAAGCTTCACAGTGGCCTGACACGTTTTTCTGTACTAAGTAGTTACGCAAATCAATAAATTGTAACAAACTTACATCACATCCTGTGGTGCTTTCAGTTAATTGTTACTAAGCCTTGTATTTGAAATGCCACCATTTGAGTTACCTTAAATAAGATAAGCAATGCAGTTATTTAAACTGACCTTGAAGCTGAAGGTAGACACGTCCTGCTACATGCAGTGAGCCCAGAGTGTAAAGGGAATAACAAGTTAGTGTGCTCATGGGATTCCAGGTAATATGAGAATGGGAAAGGAGGAGACAGAAGGGAAAATAATTGCTGCAGTGGCCAATCCTATTTCACTCAGTTATGTCAATGACATTGCTCACATAAGGGTGCCCTTGAGGACATAAATAGGATGTGGCAAAAGGGGGCCATTTAACAGAATCACAGAATATGCTGAGTTGGAAGGGACACACAAGGATCATTGAGTCCAATGCCTGGCCATGCACAGGATGATCCCCAAGAGTCACATACTATGTGCCTGAGAGTATTGTCCAAATACTTCTTGAACTCTGTCAGGCTTGGTGCTGTGACCACTTCCCTGGGGTGCTGTTCCAGTGCTCAGCCATCCTCTGGGTGAAGAAGCTTTTTCTAATATCCAACCTAAACCTCCCCTGATACAACTTCAGGCCATTCCCTTGGGTCCTGTCACTGAGCACCACAGAGAAGAGATCAGTGTCTGCCCCTCCTCTTCCCCTCACGAGGAAGTTGTAGAATGCGATCAGATCTCCCCTCAGTCTCTTCTCCAGGGTGAACAGACCAAGCAACCTCAGCTGCTCCTCCTAAGGCTTCCCCTCAAGGCTCTTCACTATCTTTGTTGCCCTCCTTTGGACACTCTCCCCTTCTTAAAGGATGATGTATATGAAAGACATTCGCATGGGTTCAACAGGAGACTGAACAAGTACATGGAAGAAATGCATTGTGGGCTTTAAACAGACATATGAAAACAGGCTAACAGAATTCCATGATCTGAAAATATCTGAAAGCTATGAGATTATCAAGGAATATCACGTTTGTTCTGCTCTCTTCTCTGAGCATCAATTTATGGCCATTGTTGGACAGAGTACTAGGTTATGAAGACCCCTGGTCTGGATCAGTACTATTGTTCTTGACATTTAGATTACTATGGAAGTATATAATCATCTTTCAGAACAACAAATATGACTGAAGAAAGCAAAGTAAGATGACTTCTTCAAGCTACAAGGTGTCACTTAGCAGAGGCACATTATAAGTAGCATTTTCTGGATCAGTGTGGAAAGATGTCTGGGGGTAAAATTAGAGGAAACTGAGAAGTTATATTCACATCCTAACAGAAGTTATAACAGTACAGAAATTATAGGGTAAAATGCAGTTGCTGCTCCCTAGATGGAATGTGGTTGGCATGCTCAAGACCTATTCCCCAATGATTCCCTATACACACAATCTGCAACCATAGCACCTGCTAAGGGGGATGGAACAGAGGCTGGAGCAGAGTGGAAACGCCACAGCCAGGCTCTATTAAAATCCTTGCAGGGAGGGGAACTCGATGGTACTTTGCAGCTGGTAAACCACATAGCACCTGTCAACCAAGGGAGATAGGAGAAGATGTCTTGCTGAGGAGCCAACAACTGTGGTAAAATCATTCTCCTCAGATGAACTTGGTTCATTATAGCCTAATTGTAATGTTAGAGCACACCTCCATCACAAAGTTACCCACCTCCAAGGTACAACCACCCCTCACTGGGAATGGGCTCTATATTTTTTTGACTGTATCTTTAAAAGTGAAGCGAGAGAATTTTACATCAATCAGTAACAAAGGTATGCATGACTAGAGTCACTCAAGCTCCACCTAAACACAAAGAAACAGTATAAAAATAAGTCGAGAACGGGGGGAAAGTTAGGGAAGACTCCATCGTAACTGCTGGGATCAGTCGATGGGCTGAACCTGTCTTCTCTCCCATAGGGATGCCTGTCGGGTAAGAACCATATTCTATGTGATCTGAATACTTTTACTGGGGATTAGAGCTTATCTGTGTGTTGCTTTGAATATGTTTTTGCAGTCAGAAACTATCACTGGCAATCCTCGAACCTTAACCTGTCACAATTTTATATTAATAAAGAGTGTTATTCCATAAACNTTTTTGCAGTCAGAAACTATCACTGGCAATCCTCGAACCTTAACCTGTCACAATTTTATATTAATAAAGAGTGTTATTTCATAAACTGTTAGTGTGAGTCCTTCATGGGCACTGGCAATCGCTGGCAGTGGGGAACATACTCAAATACAATGGAAGGCCCACTGAAGGGTCATAAAGTGGGAAGACGCACTGAGGGGTCTCCCTTATGCTGT
>VZTF01007226.1:9693-19832 GCA_013397755.1 Cnemophilus loriae
GCCGGCGCGCGGGGTGTCAATCAAGGGAGGCCGAGCGGCGAACGAGGGGGCGGCGCCGCGGTTTAACCCGTGCGGGGCCGGGGCACCGGAGGGGACCGAGAGGGGAGCGGGGACGGGCCGCCCCCTCCGCCCCACGCGGGATCACGGGGCACGGCACGGCCCCTCCCAGCCCCGCGGCGAGGACCGCCCCACCCCCCGGGGCCGCAAAACGGAGCCGAGAGGTTGCACCGGAGCCGCTGCGCCCGCCGCCCCGGGCGGCAGTGGTTCGGCTTCGGGGCTTTTTGCTGGTAAACACAAGAAGTCGTCGTGTCCCGTTCCGTGTCCCTCCGCTTCGTTTTTGTTGTTTTTTTTTTTTTTTTTAATTAAGAAAATAAACGAACCCAACACCACCCACACCAGCCTTCCCGGACTGCAGGTCCCGCCTCACCGGGAATTCCCTGCACCGAGTGATGGCGGGGAGCGGCAGCATCCCCTCTGCCCGAAAGAGCTCCTGGGGAAGGCTCCTGGGCCAGCCCTGTTTCTCAGCCCCAGGAAAGGGGTCTGACAGCCCCCCAGCTCCCTGCCGTCACCCCCAGCCCCGTGGGGTGCTGCTCCGGGGTACTTGGACTGGGAAAGGGACCCCCATGTCCCGTCCCAGCAGCCCTACAAGAGCCCCCGCATCCCCAGCAGCGCTGTCACCGTCCTCCCAGAGCTCCCCGTGTTTCCAGCCGGAAGGCCGAGCTGCACACAACCCCTCTTGGGTTTCCTCGTGGATTTTCTGGTGGTTTTACTCCTTTCGGGGAGATCGGTGGTTGCTCGACGTTTTCTGCTGCTGCAGGTCAATCCAGGCTTACACTGAGCAGGAAATAAAACATTTGAGGAGCAGCAGCTGTGAGGGGTCTGTCCGCCTCTCCCCCTCTCTAACCTTAATCCACCAACAGGCCAGCAGCCCTTTCCTCCTCACCACAGCCCCATCCTCACGGTCCTGCCGCCGTCCAAAGGCAGCGATGGCTCGGCTCACGGGACAGATCGTGGCCGGCCACTGACGCCGGTTGCCAGCAGAGCTGGCAGGGTACAGAGTGGGAGAACCGGAGCCCCTCCTCAGCGACAGCAACTTGCCTCCAGCCCCTGGAAGAAAAGAACAATAACAATCGTAACCTCAACAAACCCACTGAAATAGAGCAGGACTGTGCGAGGGCCACCCTGCACTCAGCAGTCCCGGGGGTGATGGGCTATGCTGGCCCCTCGGGCTGGGAGCAGGATTTTCCAGCTTCGAGCCAGGTTCTGCTGCCTTTACTGAGTCAGGGACCGACCTTAGTCCCACCGTGGGAAGCCCAGCTCGTTTAGCCCCATTTTGCCCAGTCTGTTCCCCAGCAGTCCTAGGATTTTCTGAGAGCAGCTGCGATCTCAGATGGGAGATCTCCCATTCCTCCAGCTCTGCCGAGGGCAGACAGGGAGAGAGACTCCCCCTCTCCGGGGCTGGGGTTGCCCCTGTTCTCACTGCACCACTCTTGGCCCCACACCAGCAACCAGTGGGGTCTGTGGTGTGTAGAGGGAGGGGGGCTGGTGGGGAGAGCAGCAGAAGAGCGGTCTCCTAACCCTTATTATATTTTAAAATGTAATAACAGCACGATGTCTATTTTCGTAGACAGAACAGATCATTTCTGGAAGAGGCCCATAAATCTCAAACAGAGGGGAAATAATTTGGCCAAGGTCATGTTAAGGGAAAATATTAAAATAGAAAAAAAAAAAGAAAAAAAGCAGTTTAGAGCTGGACTGAGGCACCATCTCTGCTCCTAAAGCTCTCTCACCAGCCTGGGAACCCCGTCTCCCCTGCCCTTCTGCTTCCCAGCATTACACCATAGGGCTGAGGGGGCCAAGACACGTGCGAGTGCCTGGCTGAGTGGAGAGACCGAGGGAGCAGAAGAGAACAGGGACTCCAGCAAGGGCCCTGGCAGGATCCTGCTGATCCCTCCTGCCCCGGGGGCAGCCCCCCTGCAGCAGCCCCCGCACACTGTGCTGTGCTCGGGGAGGCCTCAGGCACGCGGGATACGGCACTAGGGACAGGCTGGGCTGCCCTCCCTGGCTGCGGGATCGCCACGATGTTGTCGAGGGTAGGCAAACGCCATTCCAGCACTGGTGAGGAAAGTCCTGTCGCTGCCGTCTCTCCTGTCTCTCCATCCCATCCCTGGTACCAGGGCTCTGCCAACGCCATCCGTCACCACGGCTGCTCGCACTGTGCATCCCGGCAGAGGCAGATCGGGCTGGGGAGAGGCGCAGGTTTGGCAGGGCACGACCTGGCTCGCACCACGTTGGGTGTCCAGCAGCCAGGGCTCAGACAGCAGCTCCCAGCGGCACGGACAGGCCGGCAGCAGGGTGATCCGTGCCGCGACCGGGCGGGACCTGCAGCCGCGGGAGGCCTGGCAGAGCAGTTCTGGTTCGGTAGAAATGCCGTGGCACGAAAGGACCAAGGAACACCCCCCTCACCCGCAGCCACGGGTCAGACCTGCCCCCGAGCAGGAGCCAGGGCCGGTGGGGAAGAGCCAGCCATCCCGCAGGGCCGGGGCTCAGCGGCCAAGTGCTTCCCGAGAGCACGTCCCTGGCAGCGCTGCAGCTCTGCACGGACCCTGGCAAGCGGCAGAAAACAAAACTGCTGCTCGTACCCTCTGGCTGCTTCCCCGGGCTCGGCTGCCAGCTCCCCGCATGCCAGCGCGGCTCGAGCGGGGCCGGGGCTCCTGCGCGGCGGGGACGGCTCCAGCGGTGCCACTCCAGCGCCTGATCTGCCCAGGGGCATCCCCGGCCAGCCCCAAGCGCAGGTAGCCCGGGACAGGCACCGGCCAGGACAGGTTCTTGCCTGGTGCTCTGATGAGAAAGAGATGACATTTAACAACCTCCCCCGAGAGTCTTTTCCCCTTCGCTTTTCCTCCTTCTGGGCCGATTTAATTTCTTCTATAGCCCACTTCTTCCCTTAGTGAGATCAAAGAAATCCGTGGAACCGGGCACATTTCAGCGGAAACGTCAATTAAAGGGAGTGGGGGAGGCAGCGCTGGTGGGAGCAGAGGAGGAGGAGCAGGAGAAGGAGGAGGAGGAGAAGGAGGAGAGGAGAGGCTGGAGAGAGCATCTGGCTCCACGCAGTGTCCAGGCAGGACGGGCCGGACCGGGCAGCGCGGGCGACACCGGAGCTTGGGATGCGGCGCTGCCGGGACCGGGGGCTCCTCTGGCCGGGGCACCGGGGGCTCCTCCGGCCGGGGCACCGGGGCTCCGCTCGGCGGCTCCGCCGGGTTCCTGCTGCCCCCTGCCGCCCTGGCGGGACGGGACAGTGCCCGCTCCCGGCCGGTGCCCCCGGGGCCGGGGCAGCTCGGAGACCCCAGCCCGGACACCGTCCCTGCGGTCCCCACCTCGCCGGGCCGCCCCAACCCCCACGGACCAGCGCCGCCACCTCCGCGGGTCCTGGCCCGGCACCCACCGCCTCCCCGACCACTCGACGCTGAGGGGGAGAGGCCCACGCGGCGTGGGCTCCCCTCGGGCAGGGGCTGCCAGCATCCCACCCGAGGGTGCGATGGCATCGGTGTCCCCCAGCACATCCCCGAGCCGGGGCCACCTCAGGCCCCTGAGCCTCGGGCGCATCTGGCCGCAGCATCTCCCGTGGCTGCCATCCAGGGAAGGGGATGTTTAGGGGATGAGTAACATCCTTCCTGGCAGGGCCGCTGCCCGCTCCTGGAAGCTGCTGCAGGCGCAGAGGAGCTCAACCCCTTCTCCCGCCTCTTGCCCCGCTCAGCCGGGGAAAGAAGCCAAGAGCGAGGAGAAACTCGGGGATGGGGCCAGGGCAATCGAAGCCCGCGGAATCGGCACGAGTCCCAGGTGCCCGGGAGAAGGGAGGGAGGATGCTGCGTGGCACGGTGGGAAGCAGCCAGGAGGCACAGGTTTGGGGGAGGCAGCTCCGGGCCCCCTCTAGAGCAGGGCTGGCAGCCAGATCCTGGCTGTGTGCTGCCAGAAGCAGCTTATTTTGGAAAGGAGGCGTGTTGGCAGAGTGCTTGGTGCGTGGAGCTGCTGACGCCGGGGAACAGGACGGCTCTCATCAGGTCCCAGCCATGCCTCGCAGGCCAACGCTGCTTGGCTTCAGCCCGCAGCAGAATCTGCCCCAGCACAACCAGGACTGGATCCTCAGCTCCTGAGTCACCCACTTAAAAGGGTGGACACTCCAGTAACAAATCACCACACTGCCCAGAGCCACAACTCACCCGGAACACCAAAGGGGCTTCCTGGGACTCACCGAACAGGATGGACAGAGCTCTGACCAGCTCTGACCCCTGGGGCCAGGTACAAGCTCAAGCCTTAAACAGTGAAAGAGGCACACAGGCTTCACCGCACCCCTGGACCCTGCTTCCCCTCTCCTCAGCTCCCAGGAGCAGTACCAGCCTCTCAGGAGCCCAGCCCAGCCTCTCCAGGGGCTCAGACCCTCAAGGCAGCAGAGTCCAGCCCAGGGCAGCACTGTCAGGGTGCTGTGGCATTCAGCCATGACCAGGCCCAGGATGGATCCCAAACTTGACAGCAGACAAGGGACCTGCTTCGCCTTGCCCAGGTGCCCTGCTGGCACCCACGGGGCTGAGGAGCCAGCACAGGCAGCCCCCTGCCAGCATCCCTGTCCCTCCAGAGATGGGCCAGGGAGCACACCTGGAGCAGGCTGCTGTGCCTGGACACGGCTCAGGAGCTCCTGCAGCTTACATGTGGCTTGGCATGCCATGAGTTTGGTCAGGTCTCAGCCCATCCCGCAGCGGGGCACAGCTGTGAGCCAGGGGATGGAGCAGCCAAGCTCCCAACACGCAGCAGCCGGCCCTGCCCTTCGGAGCTGCACACCGCAGCATTGTGGCCCAGCTGGTTTTTCCAGAGATGCATCCAAGGGGCGCAATCAGATCTCAAGGGAAGGGAGCAGGCACGTTCCTGGCTATGCAGAGGAGCTGTCGAGGCAGTGCCAGGAACTGGGGCAGTTGCTGGGCACTGCAGCAGGCCAAAGGAAAATCGAGCAGGCAGCTCCCAAACCTGGGCTGCGCCTCACTGCCCAACTCCAGGAGCTGCTGAACCTTTGCAGAGCTTTGTTTGCAAACCTTGCAGCAGAGATGCCCTGCCCTGGCACTTCCTCCAGCTTTGTTTTACACCAACAGATATTAAACAACCAGCCTGGAGGGCTGGGATGGGGGAAGGACCCTGCTGGGGGAGCAGGGAAGTTACTTGTGGGAAGAAGGCTCTTGGAGGAAAACAGAAAAGTAGCGTCAGGGAAAGGGAGTTCCCTCCACACAGGGAGGTTGTTTTTGATCAGGGCTTGTCTAGACTGGAGTCACCCACACTGCACAAGCACATCAACACCACACAGCCAGCCCGGGGCTTCCTGCTGTTCCCAGAAGGACGGAGGAGCTGCACTCACCACGTGTGGCCAAGAGCTGACCCTGGGAGTGCCCATCCCACCCTCAAAGGGACTGGGGAGACCCTCAGGCTTCCAGGGTCTGCCTCTTGGTGTCCCTCATTTCCTCCCAGAAGTCAGAAGGCCCTGTGCCCCCAGGCTCCTCAGCCGGGCCCTCTCACCTGTCCCCAGCACAGCCCTCGGGCAGCAGAGGGGCTCGGGTCAGCTGTTCCAAGGCTCTCGGCTCCCTCCCTGCCTTCCCTCTGCTCCGGCTGCCGGAGCAGCCAAGGGAGGCACAAAGCGTCACTTTTTCCAAGAGCCTCTCCCTGCTTTCCCTCCTCCCTCGCAGAGCAGGGCCGTGATGCCGGGGAGTGCAGGAGGCTCCTGGATCAGGGCAAAGGCAGTGCCAGGATGGACCTGGCTGGGATGGATCTTGGAGCCCCACGCCGGCCACGTCTCTTCCTCAGCTCAAAGGGCTGCCCGGCCAAAGCACAGCCTCTGTGAATGTGACACCTCACAGGCATCACAGGCAAGGAGCACCTGACTCCAGGATGCTGCTGCTCCCAGCAACCCTGGTCAAGCCCACCTTTCCCAGTGCAACTGGGAGAATGGCTTAGTAGCCCTGACAGCCCCCACCTACAGCTAATGAGGGGCTTCAGACACCTTTCCCTGGGAAAAGGAAACCTCAAACACTTCAGCCCGTCCACTCCAAGGCCAGGAGAATCCATGAAAAAAAGAGAACAGGCCTGACACAGACATTCTTTAAGGATGATCTAATTTAAAAACAACATCATAATGAAAATGCATGTCTTTTAAAAAATAGACCCACAGCGCTCCAGTGCTGGAGGCAGCCGCGTGTCAGTGATGGGACTGCTCTGTACCCATTGCCCTCACCTTCCCAGGACATTTGGACAGCTCCACATCCCCATTTATTTTCCTTTACCACAGAAAATGTCTCCCTAACACCGCCACACACCCTAAAGCATCAGCTGAAGCTGCAGGAAGGACAAAGGCTGGAGCGTGCCCTTGCCCAAGCCAGGCGTGAAGCAGGCGGGGGGCAAACAGCTCTGGCTCCCAGCACTGCAGAATTGGGCATCGCCAGAGAAGAGCCTGCCCAGGCACCCTTTGCTCACAGCAGCTGCTGGCAGGCAGGACTGCTCTTAAAGGTAATCAATGGAGCAGAGAAGAGCTCTGGATTGCTTTAATCCTTTCCAAAAAAGTATAGCTAGCCCAGCAGCTGTCCTCCTCCCTCTGCGCCTGTGAGGATTTGTACTTGTATGGCTGGATAATTTGACAGGGACAACACACACTCGGCCCAGGCAATCTCAGACTTCCCAAGGAGTTTGCTCTTCGCTCAGTGTGCTTTGCCAGCCCAATAAATCCACCCCCACGTGCCACCCTCCCCTCCCTCCCTTCCTCCGCACGGAGGGCTGGGACAGCAGCCTTGGGGCGTGACTCAGACGCACAGGGGGTGAGGACATCCCCTTCCCACAGGCAGGGCGCTGGCATCACCAGGTACCGGCAAGCACGGCAGCACCACGGGCACGGGGAGCCAGGCGCCGTGGCGCTGTGGGAGTGGGAACAGGCAGGGCTGTCCCACTCGTGACAGCCAGAGGCACCAGAGCCGTGGAGCCAACGGTTAATACAGAGCCAGCGTCCCTGGCCCCGGAGCCAGGAGCACGGCGACGGGCAGGTCTGCAGTCCAGGTTCACGGGGCACCTCGGTAGTTGTAGTGATTGTGGTCGGGGTCGCTCAAGGTGAGGGGCAGGCTGGGCTTGCGCTCCGGGTCCTTCTCCTCACACTGCCGTGGGGGACGGTGCTTGAAGAAGTCAGAGACGTAGCGCACCTGGAAAAGAACAACGGGAAAGAGGATTTGGGGACCTCTCTGTCAGGCCAAGCAGGAGCCCGGCTGAGCACCAGGGGGCACAGGGGACACTCACAATGAGGACGGCAATGAGAGCCCCCTGCAGCAGCCCCACCAGCACGTCGCTCCAGTGGTGCTTGTAGTCGGACACCCTGGTGTAGCCCACGTAGATGGCGAAGGTGATGAGGAAGAACTGGATGGTGGGACGCAGCAACCGGGCCCACTTCCCCACCAGCCGGGCCTGCACGTAGAGCTGGGCGGCAAAGAAGGGAGAAATCACCCAGGGCAGGGGTCAGCAGCCAGCCCAGTGATGGGGTGCTGGGGGCATGGGACCCGTGGGGGCTTCCTGTGGCACGGCACTTACCGCCAGGAACACCATGCAGTACATCCCGAAGGAAGAGTGTCCCGAGTAGAAGGACAGTCTGTGGGGCAAAAAGGATGGGTCAGGCCATGAGTGAGTCCCCAGCTGGTCCCCACAAGACCCCTACCCACTCCACAGACTCTGCCCTGCAACAGGAGAGCCTCAACACCCATCTGGAGCTGCCACTGTGAGCCCAGCACCGCTGGGCAGGTGGAACAGACACATCCTGTGGCGCCATGGCTCACCTGGACTCGGTGATGTTCCTGCTGTCTCCCTGGCAGACATTCTCCAGCTGCACATAGATGGAGCAGTTCACCTTGGACCAGTCAGGATTGCAGACAGCCAGGAAGTTTGGCCGGAGACGGCCGATCATGTATTTGGCCAGGTCGGTCAGGGACTGGCTGATGGCCCCCCCAAAGAGAAAGGTCCCAACCACCTTGTAGAGGGCAGCCAGGTAATTGTTGAATTCTGACTTGGAGTAGAGGCGGTCAGTGTAGACCAGGTACGCCTCCCCCGATGAGATCTGCAGGGACCAGGGAGCAAAAGGTGAGGGTCAGGGGCTACTGAGCAGCTCCTCAGGGGTGCAGGACGCTCTGGCTCTGTGGCAGAGGAGCTCCTGGCATCCACCCCACAGGAGCTCACAGGGGCTCTCCTCCTCCCTGCAGGGAACCAGTCCCATGGGATGTGGGTCTCGCTACTCCAGTGGGAGCTCCCGCCCCCAAGCAGAGCAGAACTCAGGCTGAGGGTGTTGTTGCCCTTCCAGGGCTCTGGAGGTGGCTGTGCTGGGCCCCAGCTTCCAGATACAACATGTCAGCATGACCCTGTCCTGGAGGGAAGGGGGTGGCAGTTCCTTACAATGATAACAGTGCAGCTGATGGTGACCCCCGCCATGAGGCCGTGGGTGATGGTGTCTGCCTTGTAGGGGTAGCGGATGGAGTCATCGTTGCAGTAGAAGCCTCGCTTGTATGGGGCGTTCATCAGGGTCAGGATGATGAAGGGCAGAGACGCTGCAAGGCAGAGAGAGGTGAGGACTGGGGACAGCAGCCAGCAGGCTCCATACCAGCACACGGCACCACGCAGTGTCCCCATCTCCCGTCCCTAAGTCTCTGCTCCCTGATGCCAAGGAGGGATCCCCTCCAGGGGTGAAGACCCGAGCCACCTGTACCCAGGGCAGGAGGACTTGAACCCACCAGTGCACTGCCCTGACAGCGATAGGGCCCTATCAGAGCTCACAGATGCCTGCAGCACCCAGATACCACATGAGACGGCCACAAACGGGCACCCACGGAGCCGCTACGGCTGCCCCGCTCCTCCCCAGGCACAACAGTGGCAGGGCCCAATCTTGTGCCCTCTCCTCACACCGCCCAGTCTTTCAGCCTAGGAAGACAGAGCTGATAAAATTAATGAGCACAGGCATCTTGCAAATCTGTTTTACAGCAAGGAAGGGCCCCCAGATGGTCCCAGCAGAACCCTCACAGCAGCTCCAGGAGAGCCAGTGCTGGGAGATGCTGGTGCATGATCCAGCCCAGGCACAGTGGGACTCCAGCGCGCTTGTCTTGCTCCCCTCACCCTCCCAGAGCCCTTGTTTCTGCCCAGCCTCTGCTCTCCCCCGGCTCCTCGGGGCTCTGGAGAGACGCTGCTCTGGCTGGGTCAGCCTGGGCAAGGAGGCTTCTCCACCCAGCACGCTGCAACCCCGGCCGCGGGCAGCTGCGAGCTCAGCCGGGACAGAACCGTCCCCGAGATGCAGACGGGTTTGGGGATCTCTGCGCCGCACAGCAGCCGTGCCAGCCCCCCGCTGGAATGGGGCCCCCTGCTCCATCCCTGCTCAGGAACAGCCAAGGACGGGTCCCAGGACGCTCCCAAGGGAAGCGGCCCCCCCTCCCCGGAGGCCACCTTAGGCCGGGCTCCTCTCCCAGTTCCGTCTTTCCCGGCGGTTTCCGCCTCCCCTTGTTCCTCCGCCTCCCGGGAATCCGCACCTTTGTCCCCGCCCATCCCCGCCCCGGGGGTCCCGCCGCGTCCTGCGCTCACCGAGTGAGCGGGATGAAGCATCGGGGGCTGCCCCGCCACCCCCGCCGCGCTGCCGGGGGCAGGGAACCGGCCCCAGTCCCTCCGCCTCCTCCCCGCACACCTCAGACGTCCATTTTCAGCTCAAATTAGACACCAATTTTCTTTCTGGATAATTTCATCCTCCAAAAAAAGCTCCCCTAAAAATATAAAGCACCGGCCCACAGGAGGGAAACGCGCTCCGAGCGGCACCGGGACCCGGCCTCTCCCCCGCCCCGCAGCCAGGAAAGCTCCAGCCGCGATCCCGATCGGGGCCTTTATTTTTAGTCCGTCTTAATTCGTTACTTCCTTGCGGCAGTTTTAGAAACATTCACCCGCACCGGGGGGGACGAGGGGGTCCTAGAAGGAGTGCCCCGAACCCACCGGCCCGGAGCTGCGGAGCCCCCGGCCCCGCTCCGTCCGCCCGCGGAGGGCAGGCGGCCAGGGCGGCGGCGGCGGCGGCGGCAGCGTGCCGGTGCCGGCCAAGCCGAGGG
>VZTF01007226.1:20223-36988 GCA_013397755.1 Cnemophilus loriae
CGTGGGACGCGGCGGGGCCGGGACCCCTCTGGACCCAGACTCCACTCGCCCCCCGCCGCTTCCTCGGGCCCCGCTCCGGCGTCCTCGGCTCCGGCCCTCCCGAGTCCCCCGGTGCCCACCCCGCCTGGCCGGTCTCCCCGCCTCGGCTCGGCTCCCTCCCGTCGCTGCGCCAAGGGGAAGGGGGAGACGGAAGAGAGCGAGGCCACTTTGGGATCCGCCTGTGTCCCACCCGCCTCGGGCCTATGTCCCGAGGGAAAAAAAAGGGAGCATAAAGAAAAATTCTGAAAATGGCTGCACTGGCGGGGGCTTGTGCAGAGCAGACGTGAGGCTGGCTGGGTGGCGAGATGGGTTCTTGAGAAGGAGGGACGCTCAGGAGCCTGTGGACGCAGCAGACACCGGTGTGAGCGCACAGGGTGAGACAGGAGCTATGATTTACCCGCTGAGACGTCGGGCTGTATTTCCTGAGCCTGAGACGTCCTGGGAGCAGAACAGGCTCCCGGTGCTTCCCGCTGAGTTTGGGGACAAGCTGAAACCCAGAATGGGGACAGGAGTAAAGGCTGGAGCACAGGTCCCACAGCAGTTCCGTGGTGGGAGCAGGGACAGCCGCATCCCGGCTCTTTGCTCCATGCCGGATGTCGGGGAAGGAAACGAATAACACAGAAACCACCCATGGCTGATAACTGCGGGTGATTGAAGTGCAGCATGAGTGGCCTGTGGAGAATGTCAGGGCTATTTGTGGGAAGCTGGAAATGCTCTCGGGCTGCCCTGGAGTTTCAGGAGAGGAACAGAACCACGGGCCAGCTTTGCCCTGCCCTGATGTGCCCCGGTGCAGCTTCCTCCTGCCCTCCGGTGCCATGGGGGCCTTGGCACACCGCTGGGGCAAGATTTGCCCCGCACATGCTGCCCGCAGACCCCAACCAAACGAGGCTCGAGGCTGGAGAGCTGGGGGGCTGCTGCAGGAGGGCAGAGTGGCTGGCGCCCGTGGGATGCCCAGGCTGTGTCGTGGAGGGGACGTGCAGATTAACACGCTCTGTCTCACAGCTGATAAATCCCCCCTTCTCATCACAGTCCCCCGCAGTCCTGGGTGTGGGAGGGCTCCGGGCAGGGCCACCGTGGGGAGCCCAGCCCGGGGGTGTCGCGGGCGGAACGCGGCGAGCCCGGGGAGGCTCCGGCGGCTCCGGGCGCGGGTCCCGGGGGGCGCGGGCGGGTCCCGGGAGCGGCGCTGTGTCGCCCTCTGCCGTCCGAGCGCCGCAACTGCAGCCGGGGCCGTGGGGCTGCGGAGCCCGGCCCGGACCCTCCCCCGGGGGCTGCGGGGCCCGGGAGATCCGGCCCTGGTGCTCTCAGCGCCCCGGAAACAGCTCTAGGTTCACAGCGGACCGAAACCACCGTTTCATGTCAAAGGATACAACGAGGGAGGGACAGCGGTCCCACCCGAAGGTTTCAAGCACATCCTCGCTTCCCGCTGCTTCTCGGGGCCTTGAAGGAAGGGGGGAAGCCGCTCCCGTTCCTCCTGCCCTGGGGTGTGCCCACCCTTGTACCCACCCCTGCGGGGCAGAGCTGAAGGGCTGCTCAGCTGGAGCCCCCAAGGCGCCGGGACAGGCAGTCAGAGCGAGGCACAAGCAGGAGAAGAGAATTTAAGGAGTTTGGGATGGAGGAGAGAGATTTTGTGGTGGGGAAACAATACAGTTGCAGCAGGAACATTCCTCTTGCCTCCAGGAGCCTTTTCTGGTTGAAGTTTGGATGCAGCCCTGCCTCCCACCACTCCAGACCTGGCACAGGCTGCCAGGGTTTTAGAGGACTTGGGGCACCAAAAGAGGAACAAACAGCTCCCCCCACCTGCAGCACTGGAAGGGAGAACTCTGGGCCTCCTCCTAGGCTGGGAGGGCATCCCTGGCACAGGGAATCCCACCCTGCCTGGAGGTGAGCACTCGTGGAGGGCAGGAGAAGATCAGACAGCAGAGGCAGGGACCCCTATTCTTGCTTCTGCCATCATTGTACACTGGACTGTTGCATCCTGGCCTCCAAAAAGAAGACAGACTTCTGGCTCACTATCAAATTAGGTTTTTAATTAAATAAATAACGGCGAGGGGTCTTCAAGGCAGTGTCACTTCACAGTGTAGGGCTGGGGGGCAAGGGAGAAAAGAGTCCAGCATTGGGAGCGGCTCAAAGTGAATGTGCTTTGTAAGAAGGAAGAAAGAAAACCCCAACAAAAAAAACCAGAACCAAACCTCCTCCCCCAGTGACTCCCCCTCCCTGTCCCAGCCTTCTTCACCCCTCTCCCTCAAAGTTCTGTGGAAAAAGCGCCGCACTCATGTTGAAAGACCCCATGCAAATCTGTAAACAACAATGAAGGACATAAAGAGATTTCTGCCTCAGCCAGCTCCCCTCTCCTTTCACTAGGGCTTGAAATAAACCAAAAGAAAAAATGGTTTCAGGAAAACTAAGAATGTTCTCAGCCGATGGAGGAGATGCCAAGGCCTGGCCCTCCCTGGGAGGGGTGCCTGTGCTCTCACCCTGCCTCCTCTTCTCCCTTCAGCCAAGGAGCTTCCTCTCACCCCCAGAAAAGGGGAATCACAGCCTGGGCAGTTCCACTGTGGAGCGGGCACTCGTGTTTGCTTTCTGTTCCCAGCAGCCGGGAGCAGCTGGAGGGGAGGCCTCTGCCCACCACATCTGGCTGGCAAAGCCACGCCAGGTGAAGGCAGCTGCACCTCCCAGCACAGTGCTGGGGACCGAAGCAAACCCCTGCTAAAGCACACAAACCACATCTGGGGCTTAGGAGATGAGACAAGGTCTAATCCTGACATCCCACGGAGCTGTTTGATGCTGTCTCCGTGCTCCTGCTCAGGGCTGAGCACAACTTCCCAGGGTGAGGTAAAAGGAGGATGCAGGCTCATGGGTTTAGGTACCTGCCAAATCCACTGGCAGCACAGCCAAGTGCACAATCACAGCCCCAAGGCCTCTACCAAAGCAAGCAAAAACTCTCAACTCAAGCCCCTTCCCAACTGCAGAATACAGGTGGAGGAAAGGACTGTCTGCACCAAGAGCCTTGCCCAGCAAGTGAGTGGAGAGCATTCCCTGCATGGAAAAAGGGGAATGAGAACACACTGAGCCAGTGGCCAATCCCAGACCTTGAACACACCTGGGAAGTGAAGCAGCTTTGGACTCCAGGACACCCAAGGACAGTCCCCTGTGGCTCTGCACAGCACCTGGCACCTTCCTGGATATGGCAGAAAAGACACACTGAGCTCCTAAAACAGCCTGTTTTGTGACACAGGGAGGGGCAGGGATGCCCAGGGATGGTGTGGGGCAGGAATGCCCAGGGATTGTGTGCTCTCCGGCCTGGGACTGTGCTAGCACCCATATCCCAGGCTTCACACCCTGGGAGCTAAGCAACCTCCTCCCTTGGCTGACAAATTGTTGGAACAAACTGGGAAGTTACAGATGTTTTCACCTGCATTTTACCCTCTCGCAGTGCGGCTCAGTGAAGATCAGGTCATCCCCTGCCAGCAGCAGAAGCAGCAGCGCCACAGCTCTGGGCCAGCATCACTCTGTGGGTCTAGAAACTCCTGTTACTCCCCACAGAAGTTCTCCCTGGCCCAGCACTGCACGGGAAGGTGAGAAGGACTCGAGTGCACACGCTGCTGCTGCATCACCCCTTTCCAAGACCTGACACTTCTGCCCAAGAGCTGGGCCAGGCCACGTCCCACCTGCAGCTGGTGGAGAGTCAGGAACACGCGGCTGCTGGAGGTGGAAGCAGCTGTGTGCCTGCCTGCCAGGACCCGTGGCTGCTGGGAGAAGGACAGGGTGAGTGGCTCCTACTGCAACACGCTGCCCGCAGGAGAAGGGCCAAGACTCGTCAGCCTCCGTTGGCATCGCCGTGCCCACCTCTGCAGGAAACTGCCCCGCAGCCCTCCCAAGCTCTCGGACCCCCAGACTGCACCCTCACCATGATGGCGACACATCCCTCTTCTCAAAGCACCTCTGCCCTCAGACTGTCCTGCTGGGGCCAAGGGACACGTCCCCTGTCCCGAGGCAGGGACTCTCTGAGCAGACTGGCATCACCTGGGGTGACACATGGTCAGCGTAGGAGGGGGGTGATGGACCTCCCCACTCAGGAAAGCCAGCCACCACTTTGCACAATTGTGTCAGGATACACTGGAGCAGAAAGGTGTTTGGTTTCACTGTAGCCTTGGATCGAGGAGGATGGAAAGACGGATTCCGACCAACAGCTCCAAACTGTCCCTACAGGACAGTGGAAGTTCCAGAATTTCACTCAGTCAGGTCAAAGTCCTTGCTGGGTCTGTGACAAATTTGTGACTGGAGACTCTCACTGTGACAGAGGCTCTGACCGAGCCACAGGTGCTGGGCAAGCCTGATGAGCAGTCAGGAAAGTATTTACATCTCCGATGCCAATGAGACCAAAATCTGTGACCGATAAGGACACTTGCGCAGGGGCCACCACTGCCTCAGGGTCTCTGTCCAAATCCACAGGGCCAGCAATTAAAGGCAACCCCTCGTTAATGTCTGCAGGGAGAGTGAAGTCCATGGTTATTGTCTCACCAGAGTCCTGCAACGTCTCCTGCTTCTCTGCCAGTCCTGGTCCCGTGGGCGGCAAAGCAAAGAGCTCCGGCTCAGAGGGTGTGACTGTGTGACGTGGGCAGGACGCAGGGACAGCGCCCGAGGACGTCTCCTCCGTGGGGTCAAAGGAGCAGTTTGTCTCCGAGGGGGTGCTGCACTCGTAGCCCTGCCCCGACTCGCTGATGCTGCCCAGGCTGCAGGCCGTGCTCTCCACACTCAGGGGCTCTGCTCAGGTGGGCACAGCCAGGGGGGAAGAGAGAGGGGAACGCAGCAAGGGAAAGAAAGCCACAGTGAGTCCGCAATGCCCAGACACCCAGGTCAGTCCCACCTAATGCCAACAGTATTTGTTTGATGGCACAAGTGTTTCTTTATTCCAGCAACCAAGATCCCCGCCAGCACACACTGAGGAAAGGCAAGATGCTGACGGCAGATGGGAGGCCATCAGTGTTTCCATGGAAATTAAAGGAAACCTCACAGACACACTGCAAGATAAGCCAAACCCCAAATCCTCTCCCCTCGTGCCAACAACCCCTGGGAGCTGCCCACACGAAGCCTTCATCTGCGGTAGGACAGTGAGGGACTGAACCCATGTCGGGCTCCCTGCGAATCTTCTCACAGCCAGCTGTGTGTGAAAGCAGCTTGCACCTGACTTCTGGGGCCTTAACCCAGCCTCTGGAGGAGCTGCCTGTGTCAGTGCTTTGGAAGCACCTCACTCAGGTGCCTAGTGCATAAGCCTTTTGTTTTGGGAATGACCTAGGCCACCCCTCCAAGCCCAACACAGGAACAACTGTTTTATAGTCACCCCTGGTCAATGCAGAGACAGACTCTTCTGCTGACACCAAAACCCCATGGCAGACAGACAAAAAGGAATTACCTGTGCTCTCAATTGCTATCTGATCTTGACCAAAGTGAGCATCCAGGCAGCCAGCTGCAGAGGGAATTGGTGGGGAGCTCCGAGAACGACTCGTGTTTTCCACTTCAACCCCATCCAGGTCATTGTCGGTGAAATCCCTGCGGGGAAAGAGAGAGAGCCCTGCCACCACCTGCTAAGCAGAGAGATGCAGCCAGGAGAAAGGGTGACTGGGATTAAAACCCATCAACAAATAAAGCAATGGGACTGTAGAGACATCACTAGAATGAATGTCCATCCCTCCCTGCTCTGCAGAGCCTGGTTTAGACTCTGCCCTGAGGAGGTGATCTCAGGTAACACAGTGTGGCCAAGACCAGCCCATGATAAACCAAAATGGGCTCTCCAGCTTCCTAAAGAGCTCTGCCCTCAGTTCTGTGAGTCTCAGCCCCTTCCAAAGGGAAAGAAATTTGTGGTCAAACACCCAGGGAACACCCAGCTTCATGGAATGACTGCGGTGGGTCCTTAGTGTGCCAGCAAAGAGCAAGTGATGAGAACATATTTTCCCACCCTGGGAAGATTTAAGATTTCAGGTATTTTCCTGTCTTGCATCAGAATTAAAAAAAAAAAAAAATCTAAGCCTTCATCTGATGTTTTTAATTGATTCAGCTTCAATATTTCATTTTGACCTATTTAGAGATTTCCGTTTCAACCTTTTTGAAAAGGTGTATTTTGAAAAGTACCTTCTGTAATTAGCATACATTTCAAAGGGAAGAATTTGCCTCAAAGAGAAATTAATTCAGGTTCCAAACCACCAGAAATAAGTGCATTTTTTAATTTAAAAAGCTCCCTTCCCAAAACCTCATCAAACTGAGTTCTTTCACCGAAATCAGCTCTCAGTCCTTGTCCCCAGTCTTTTGTGGATGCGTTTGTCTGAAACAAAACTACTTTCAACACACAGAAAAGGACAGGAAAGTCCACATCCAAGCAAGCAGTTCTTTTATCTTCCCTCCCCACACCAACTTTGTGTTTGTGCTCTGAGAACACCCCGTGCATCCCTCCATCCTCCCACCCGAGAAACCTTCTGGAGAAGAAAGCGCAGTCTGTTAAGCGGAGGTGCTTTGCAGCAGGAATCTTCACTGGGAGGTTAATATTACTAATTTTAGTGTGAGAATATTCCACGCACGTGGCTCCAGGGTGGAGGACGTACTTCTTCCTTCCTAGACGAGTCTGCTGAGTGAAGTAGTCATAGCGCTCTGATTTTTTCCACATGTAGTAATACTCCACGCACTCGCCCACCGACCGCGTGCGGACCTGAGGAGAAACACCCCAGTCAGGACACCCACCCCCATCCAGGGGCACCTCCTGGAGCAAGGAGCTATTTTCCCATTTAACCAGCACAGAAAATTAAAGTGCATTGCAGTGATTTGCATCGCTACGGACACATTGCTGCAGAACAGAAGCGCGTACTGAGGTTTTTCCGAGGTGGCCAGAGAAAGAACTCCCCACAGCACACAGCTGTTGTCACAGACCCGTGTGGGCCACACGCACTCGTGCAGGACTTTCCTGCGCTTCCAGCAGCAGCACACTTAGCAGAGAGAGCAAACCTGCATCCATTGTCACTGGCCAGCGTCAACATGCCTACAATTAACCAGTGGTAGAACTGGACTCTCTGGTTCTGCCAACTCCCAGCACAGCAGCATGTCCCGGGGCCCAGCTCTCCCTACAACAGCATCTGCCATTCTAGAGGACCCCAGGGGACTTTACGAAACATCCACATGCTCAACTCACTCATTCACAGAAGTACTGCAAGGGCTGAGAGTTTGGAAAGAACTTTTGAGACTCCAGAAAGGGCTAATCAGTAATTAACTGACATCACTCATGCAGGTCAGTGGTGTTTGTGACTTCTCCCACCTGGAAAATAAGGCAGAGCAGGGCAGTGAACAGCCCATCACCTGCTGGCATGAGTCAACACAAAGCCTGGGATTGGAACTCGACCATCCTGAACTCCCTGTGTCAGCCGAGGCCCAGAGCACTCCTCTGGTGCCAAAGCACTGCCTCCTTCCCCTGCTCCTGACCTGGGGGGAGCAGCCTTACCTTGTTTGCTTGGATAAGGTGAAAGTTTTTCCCATGGACCCTAAAGCCATGTTCAAAATTTCTACATTCTTCCTCGCTCCAGGCACAAAGCTCATCTGTAGCAGAAAGAAAGAGGAGTTGGAGGAGATGTGCAGAATCTTGAAAGAGTTCCATTGGTCTTGATGAACCCAAATAAGGGGGGTCCTCACCTCTGATAACCTTCACGTTGAACCGTAACCTCCGCAGTGCCTCTTCTGCATTGAAGTTGCATTTCACCAGCTCATACAAAGCCTGGGAAACACAAGGAAATCACTCACAGCACGTATGTGAGCAACACGCCACACACCAGCCCGCTCATGACTCGCATTTGTCTCGTAAAACTTCTATTTTCCAGGAGCCACCTTGCTGCTAACCCCAGCCTGACCACCAGCAGAGATTATCCCACTTTTTAAGGGACTGGATTACAAACCCTGGGACTGGGCAGATGCAGTTCCACCAGCAGCTCTGCAGGTTACAGGTGTGCCTCTGGAGACTCACTGCCAGAATCTAACCTGGCTAGCTTGGAGGAAACACAGCTGCTCTGAAATGGTTGATCTGCTGACTTTTCCAGCCTTCCCAATAGGAGAGTGACCACAGCTGGGCACACACCCTCACTTATCCATGAGGATCACTGGAGTTTGACCTCATTCTGACCTCTGTGGGGAGCACAGCACTGTTGGGCCACCACCACCGTGGTCTGTGTGGGCTGCAGGAGCCCCTGAGCTCACCTGCTCGTTGTCCTTGACCACCTCTCCCTCTGGCAGGCTGCTGCCGGACAGCTCGTCCCACTGCCGCTTCACAGCGCGGTACAGGAACTCTTCCACCTCCCTCTCAGGGAGGATGTTGGGGTCCCAAAGCAGCTGATCTTCATTCTCATAGGCTAACAGAAAAAGCACTGAAATAAGATAATCAAACAGAGAATTCTGCTGCTTTTTGAGAAGTGGTCTGCATGGACATGCATAGGGGAGACAGAGGAGGGAGGAAATCTTTGCTTGGGACTCCAAACCCGGCACTAGAGATGACAAACATCCCTCAAGGCGCTGCATTTTCCCTCCTGATTTTGGAGGCAGATAAACTCTTTACATTTCTTTTAGGGCCCTTGGCACAGGCTCAGCTTGCTTCCATTGTTTCAGAAAGGTTGGCTGACAAAGTTTTTGTTATCATATTCTCAAAGATTGCTGTTTTGATTAATTAATCCTGGCAACTAAAGACTCTTTTAGCTTTCTTGTCCAGAAGCTCAACAAGCTGGCACTCATACTGCACTCATTATTGGACACAATCTGCAAATCAAGGCACCTCTGCCTACTCTGCAGACATCCCAAAATCGGAAACAGATCCCCTCCAGGGAGCACTGAATGACACTAACTCACTACTTAAGGAAGATGCCAGAGAGAATAAATCAGAGCATCCCCAGATGGGTATTCCTTCTCTTTGGCTACAGCTGAGATCCTCTTCTGCAAACCTGCCACACCACCCAGGAGCTTCACCAATTCTGTACCTGTGTTCCCAGCCCTATTAACTCAGGCTCGTTTAAGCCAGTAAATCTGGATGTCAGCACTGAAAGTTGCCAAGCCTGGAGATACAGAGCAGGACTGGTGATCCAGAGCCCATCAAACACGCTGCCAGCAGCCCTACACCCAAACTAGGCACAAAGAAGAGGCTGCCTTACCTTTTTGCCTGTGCCTGTTTAAGCGGAGGATGGGAACAGTGGCCTGGTACTGAGGTCCAACCATGATCTCCTGAAATCCCACAACAGAGAGGTGAGAAAATTGAAACAGGAAATGCTCCACGCAGGCTGCACTTCGTGATTTAGGGATTACACCACTACAAGGCTGATTTATGCACTGGTAGCCACCTCCGTCACTACTGTTTCTAGTGAACCCTGACTATTTTATAGGGTAACTAAGAAGATTTACTACCAACCAGATGATACTCTGGGGACCTTCAGCATTTACATAGTTTTAATGTTAAAGATCTATGGCAAGCAGCTAAGGCTGGAGATAAAGCAATGCAGAGGTTCTCCTGCAACCTTCACAGTCAGGATGAATTTGGAAGCCTGCTCCTCTTTTTAGAAGGCTCCCCCTCAGTAAATCCTGCTGGGAATACTGCACAGCGTTTCACCTTTATAGGGCTACAGGCTGTGGATTTAATTTACCAAGGCACAACAGACTTCCCTTATCTGAAGCAGAAGATAATTTCGAGATTGTTTTAAAAACCCCTCTTGTAAACCACATCTGCCACTGCTGTCCACAAAATGCAAGGCATCAAGAAGCCAACTGGAGAAATATCCTAGTGCTTTGGTGTCATGCTTTCTTCAAACTCAGGAGCCCCCTTCCCAATGCACTCAGGTCATTTACCTTCTTGCACTCGTTGGATGGGATGGAATCCACCTCTGAGTCCTCAGCCATGGAGGAAGCACATGGAGATGAACATGGCTCTTTGTCTTCATCAGCAAGGAAGTTGTTTGCTTTGTGGGAAAGGAAAAGATCTGTAGTTGTGAATTTTTTTTTCTATTCCTTTATGTTCCCTCTCTTTCCCTTCATTTTCTGTCCTAAACTCCCTTTCAGCATAGTCTACAGTGACAACTTACCTGTATTTTAATTTTCTCACTTTAAGTAAAAGAATTTGCAAACTTGCCACATGGATGGCCAACCTGGGGAGCTCCGACCCCTTAATATTGCAAGACAGCAGAAGAAATAACATCACTTCATGCAGAGTCCCTGTCACAAATAACATCACTTCATGCAGAGTCCCTGTCACGTGTTTTGGCTTCCCACATATTCCAATATTTAGGAACTGCCACAACACATCACTCCACTACTACTACTGAATTTATTCACCTGTAGCGATGTCAGATGAGGTACTGATCTTTCAGACTGCGATTACAGCAGGCAGCAAAACAATTCCCACTCTCTCAGTATTCTGAGTTACAGCTCAAGACAATTCTCCCCTCATCCCACTGCTCATCAACGCTCTGTCCTGTCCTACCCAAAGCCCGGTAACGCCTCTGCCACACAGACAGTCCCCAGGAGGAAAAGTGGAAAATCTGATGTCAGGAGACTGACAAAATTAAGAAAACCATTCTCACCCTCCCCTGCACATCATATGTAAAAGTGAACAGCAACTACTTAGGAACTAGTGACACATACAGCCAGGCTGGTTTGGGAATAAGTCCGATGCATCGTGGGATGTGACGGATGGAGTCAGATCGTCAGCTGAAGATTGTGTCTCCTCCTCTTCTTCCCCTGAAAGCAAATCCTTCGCTATTTGTTCCTTTTAACAACAACAAGAAAGTGAAAAATATTTTTAAATTAAAAAAAATATACGAGGGGGAGTGAGGCCTAGAGTAAAAGCATTTCTGGCCAACAGTGGCCGCATCCGCAGATCTCCTCACCCTCCCACAGCTTGTCCAAAGACAGATTCTTTCTCACACTCCCACCACACCCAGACTATTTTCCCTAGAAGCACTTCAACAAGTGTCATGAGTGGCTTCCTATGGAAGCCAGAGAGTATGAGCAAGCGGCCCTTTCTGTACAGCTCCACTCACAGCAAATATCTCAAAGATCCTGAAAGAGGAAGAAAGAAAAAAAAAAACCCAATTCCCAAAAAAACCCACTTTCTACAGACTTTAGCTAGAATGGGAGGAGCCATGGCTTCACCTGGGTAGATACAAATCTTCCCTGGCTCTTCACACACCCACATCGATGTGCAAATATTTGTAATCAAAGTTCCATACCGAGTTTTTACAGAGTTCTTTTTAAAACAGATATCCTTTCTCCCTTCTCCTCTAAACATTTCACACTCATGTTTCCACACCTGGTGTTCCTCACTGGGACACCAGAACTAAGCAGGGCCCTTCCAACCCCTCTGAAATGGGGGGAACCTCGACAACCTGTGCAGACACCCAGGCAGAGAGCTGCTCTCACCTTATCCAGAGTCATATCAGGGAGGTTGGGAGTGATGTCATTGCTCTCGCTGTCCTGCTCCGAGATGGGGTCAGATGCCTCATAGCCATACAGTGCGAGCAGCTCCTCAAATGGCATTTCACTGCTCTGAGCAAGAGGAGGACAAAGCTGCATCAGGAAGAGAACAACCACAGGAGCACCACACCAACTGCAGGAACACGGACAGGCAGAGGCACTCAGGGCAGCTCTGCTCCTCTGGGGGCTCTGAGCAGCCTCAGGTGACACTGTGGGGACCCACTGTAACCTGTCAAAGGTATGGAAAAGCCAGGAACTTTCACCCCAAAGCAATACAGTCTAGGGCATTTTTAAAATACATTTATCTTTTATTCTAGGTTTTAAACAGGTGAAAGACACCAGACAGCACAGCTGTATTTAAGCAGAGGAAGGGGAGGAGCAAATCCCTGTACCAGTCTTGTGCCTGGCCTGCTGAGACACTCTCTGTCACCAAGAACAGTTTGTGTCCCACTGAAGTCTCCGTGGGACCACCCACAGCAGCACCATGTCAGCTCATCTTTGGGAAACACTGACCATCACCCCCAAAGGCTGATGATTCTTCAGTAAGGACAGCCAAGACCACCTGCCAGAGTGGCTACTCGGCAGAGGAAGGCTCCAAAATTCACTGCTGTGGTCTGTTCTCAAAACCATTCCTTGCTATCCAAATGCAAACTTGGCTCATTGTTGGGTGACCTGAACCCAGCTGAAGTCAGGGCTTCACACAGCAAACATGCAAATCCAGCAGGTAATTTCCCTTCCCCTCCCCTCCTGCCTTTACCTGAGAGGCACTGAAACTCTTCTCCAGCTCTTCTAAAGATTTCTGCTTCTCCTGAGTATCATCTTCCTCCCTTTCTTCCCTCACACCGTAGTTCTGGGAAAGGATCTCTGCCAGGTTCAGTCGATGATCAGCTGAGCCCATTGACACAACTGCAGGGATCAGAAGAATTTGGACACTAGCACCACCACGGACCACATCTTGAGATGCAACAAAGCCAGGGACGATCCCTTCTTGTGTGTGTGCAGACACGATAAGCCAGAGGAAGAGATTAGGCAGAACAGAGGGGGACAGGGAACACAACTGGCAGCAGTCACTTCACCAGCACAAAGCCTGGTTCTTTGCACATTTGAGTCCCACAACTGACTGGAAGCTGAATCTGAAGGTTTTCTGAGTATTTGTGAGTATTTATACTCACTGGATTCGCCGGTGTCACAACACGTGTGCACACACTGCAGCCTTTCCTTCACCTGGGGGCATTTTTAGGGTAATCACCCCTTACTCAAGAATGGGCAAATGGACGGCTGTAGGAGCTTTGGCATCTTTAAGCCTTTCCTCCTCTGTCAAACAGCGTGGGAATCAACCAACAGGCCCGGGAGATGTTGCAAGGAGAAGGGAAGTGATCACAGTAACTTTGTTTCCTCTAGGAACTACAAACCGAGGGATGTGAGCCCTGAGGTACCTGCAGCGCTCTGAAGGGCGGGCTCTCCGGGACATAGGCCACGGGCTGGGTATGCGACCACCCTCGGGCTCTGCCGGCCGACAGAGGCCTTCAGGAAAAGAGAAAAACGTGGCTGAGACAGCTTCCCTTAAAAACACAACAGCCCTCCACCCACTTCACCCCATTAGCAAATGTAATCCATTTAAGTCCAAAGCAAAAGTTACTCAAACCCTCACAGGGCAGCGTTACGAACTGTGCTGTTCAAAAGCGATCATCAGGTGTACTGAACAGTTCTTCTTGGCCTCCTCACCTTCCCCTCAGCCCATGTATTTCCATTCCAGCTATTTTACCTCACTACTTATCCCCCCACCAGCCTGAGAACTCAGACCTTCGTGGTTTACATCTTCACTTAAAAGTGAAGCACCTGGACCCTCAGCTGTTATTCTAAACACACTCATCATGTCTGAGCACAGCATTCTTAGGGACTGACCCTTCAGAGAGCAGCCAGCCACAACACCCTGGCTTCTCCCTGATGCCTCACTGCACCCAGGAGCTCAGGGGCATGAGCACAGAAACAGCTGAGCAAGGCAGAGGAGTCTGGTAGGACCACGAATGGCACAGACAAGGTGGGAGAGGCTGAGCCAGGCAGACCCCGAAGAGAAGAGGCACCTGCAGGGTGGCATTTGGTGCTCGGTCACAAGTTCGGGCCGCAGCATGGGCTGAGGAAAACAACCCAGACAGAACATCTGCTGCTCCTCAGGCTGCTGTGCATGGAAGTGCTGTTCATCAAGTTCAGCCCAGGCAAGGAGCAAACAGGTAAACAACCAAAGCTTTTGGGTGACTGAGAGCACCTGACTGCAGAAGAAAATCCCAGTGTCAGTCCCCAGTGACATCTCTGTAGGACCCTCAGCCACCAACAATCTCAGCTGTGCACCACCACTCCTCACTTACTCAGAGGGAGCCAGGACATTTATAGCCTTCCATAGGAGCCTCTTACAATTTATTTAAGAAAACACAGAATAGCTTAACATTAAAATCTATCCTCTATCAACAAAGCAAAGTATTCACCAAAAAAAGCCACCACAGACCTTGGGTTCTGAGTAAGTGCCTTCAGCTATCAACACACTGACTGGAAATTTCATAACAATGAAGGAGATGCCTCCAGCCCACCATCCCCCAAGATAACCCCCACTGAGACCACTCTGGCTCCAGACAGAGCCCTGTAACCGTGCACACGGAAAGAGAAGGGAGAAGTTACGGGATGATGAAAGGAGAAGGGGACAGACTCCGTTTTGAGGATGGCCACACCGGGAAATGGCTCTGTCAGGAAAGTGTCAATGCACCTTTGTTGGGCTTTGCTGGAATGTGACCAAGCGCAAACCCCTCTTGGATAAATCCTTCTAAGGAAACAACCGTGGTTCCATGGAAAGGGCGTGGTCTACCCTTACTCTCTCCGGGTCTTGGATATTCGGCAGAACTCACTTTGCTCAGACAACGATCTGTAGATCAATGGCACCTCCCTGCCTGGGGATCGATAAGGCCTCTGAAAACAAAGATTGAAGCTGTTGGCATGGATGGGCTGGCTTGAAAAGGTGTCAAGAATACTTCAGGAACAATGAGATCTCCTGTTAATAACCAGGTGCTGAAAGTAAGAGGATTGGCCACTACAACAGGGTGACAATTCCGTAACTAATCAGGAGTTTAATTCTCCAAAGCAGTAACAGAGCACCAGAGCAAGTGGGAATGCTGGAGCCGCCATGGAATAACCAGCACTGCTGTGCTGGGGCTGAGGAAACAAGAAACAAGTGACAGACAAAGCAAATGGCCCATTCCATGCCCAAATTTAAACATTCAGAATGGAACAATCCCTCAGATTATTCACAAATCCAGAAGACCATGGAAACAAGAGTCAAAAGAATAGGAGAGAAAGGCAGGTCTGGCTTAAAAATGCAACTGATGACAGAATATTCCTGATTGCACCGATTGCCAGTGCCATGGGATGTGGAGTTACTTCATCTGAAGGTGAGGTAGGGGCAGTCTGACACTTCAAATCCAAACATGACGCAGCAGGCAGAAATGCAAGAACCAGAAACACAGAACAGTTCTGGGCCAGGGTGTAACTGCTCTTGCTGCTGGTGAGGGATTCCATCACCATCAAAGGTCGCAGTAGAGAACTCCAGTTATTACTGTGACACTGGAATCTGGCTCCTGTGTCCATGGGGCATTTAATCTCGGGGAGCAAAAGGGGAGATTAAATTCCTTTAATCTCACTTTACCATCCCCAGCGCCACTTTCCTGCTGCCAGCTTCTGCTGCTCAGGCATAAGAGTGACTTTCCTCTCAGAAGTTACACAGAGGTTGGTCAACTACTCACTCTCATGTTTGTATTTCTGGGTGACTCCTGATCTCCTTAGGTGTGGACTCAAGGCTTCGAGCACATGGAATGAAGCTCAGCCATCCTTTAGAAAACATGGGCAGAGGCAGAGTCTGAGCTTTCTGCCCTGACAAAGTCGTTTCCCAGTGTGAGGCCAATTGTGCCTCCCCCGAGAAAACCCGCCAGACTGAAACCACTCTTGCAAAAAAGTGAGGGGAAAAAAAGAAATTCCCCTTTCCAATGTTACCCTTCAATAACTAACACAGTTTCCTGAGCCAGTCTAACACATATTTCAGACTCAGCGAGAAGCATTCCTGCTTCCTCTGCCTTGTCCACACTCCTTGGCCATGGGGCCATTTTCCACAAACTCCAGCTGTAGCCAGAGAGAAGCAGCACAGACAGAAACAGATTTGTCCTGCAAGTTATGCTTCTGAAAGACCAAAGAATGAACGGATGACACAACACACGGACCATCTTCTGCCCTGCTCAGGAAGCTCAGGGCCCCATCACACTGGTGCAGTGTCACAGCAGAGACGCTCCACAGCCACACCTCATCTGGGAGACAATGACAGGTCCTGGATGTCCCCTGGACAGAACTCTCTGAGCCACAGCAGTGCAGGGTGCCGAGGCAGCACTCTGGCCCAACAATGTGCCCAAATAACACTTCAGCACAAGGGAATGCAGCAGCCTTGGTGCTCCACCAAAGGCCAAACCATGGTGGATGGGCCAACAGGCCAGGCAGCACCTTCCTCGTGCAGAAGGCTGAAATACTTTGAAAGCAAAATCCTGCCCTTGGACAGATGCTGTCGCAGCCAAGGGGGATCCAAGATCCTGCCACAGGGTACCTCGAAGTCTTCCCAGCGCCCTTGTTCCATGTTGTGGCCACCATGAGGGTCACGCCATAGAAATGAAGTGTGCATGTGTCACAACAACCATTACAACAGGTCAAGGATGTCTGAGGGACATGGCAAGACTCGATGGGCAATGGCATCACCAGCTCTAAGTGTGATGGAGCGATGGCAGAAACGTTTCAGCACACGACACCAAGGCAAACACGACGTGGCGATTGGAGAGGCAGTGGGGAGGCCCCACCTGGCCCCCCGTGCCTTCTGGTCCCTAGGCAAGGTGGTGAGAACCATCCCGGCCACTCAAACCAACCATTCCCAACACCTTCCTCAGCCCTCTGCCACTCCCAGGATCCTGACCCCCGTGCTCCCCCACTGCTCAGGCCGTCTCTCACCTGAGAGCCTCTGCGAGCCCCTTCCAACAGCTCCGCGCCCCTGACCCCGGCTCCAGCGACCCCACACCGCTGCCGGGCTCTGTTGGGCCATAGCCACGGGGCTCCCAGTCCGCTCCGGCCCCGGCCCTTTCCGCCCGCCCTCTGCACCCGCGGTCCCGCAGCCCCCGGCCCGAAGCCCCTTCACGCGCCTCTCCGGGCCCCTCCGCCGCGGGTCAGG
>VZTF01007226.1:37131-62632 GCA_013397755.1 Cnemophilus loriae
GGGGCGGGGCCGGGGCCGCCTGAGGGGCCGCGGTTCGGGTCCCGGAGTCGGGGCCGGGTCGGGCTCGGTGCCGGTTCGGTGTCTGGGCGGGGGTCTTTCCTCTCTTGTTCTGTCTCACCCCGCCGGTACCGCCAGGAGACGTCCCCGGGGAGCGGCACGGAGGGAGGGGAGGCTGCCGGTGCCCGCAACAACGTTCCCCGAGTACCGGGCGGGCCGTTTTGTCCCTGCCGGAGCCGCCCCGGGACCGCCGCTGTGAGGCCGCGCGGCTCCAGCCCCGCAGAGCCCCGCAATGAAATAAATACCCCGAGAGCGGCGGCCCGGGCAGCGCACGGGCCGGTCCCGTGCCCCTGTGCCGGGTCCCTCGGGTCGCCGGCCCGGGCAGGCAGGTGGAAAGGCCCAGGGACGGTCCCCAGCTCCTCCAGGCCACAGGGACACACCGGGGACCACACCGGTCAGAGGAAAAACCGTGCTCACAACCCCAGCCTTGTTCATGGATAACGAAGCTTGGATCTCCAGGAAACACTTTCAGGGGTCCTCAGTGAGCACTCGCTTGAAAAAAAGTTACTGCATCTCATTTAGAGTTCACAGAAGAGGGAGATAAGGGTTGGAGCCCGGAGATGAGGGTCTGTGCCTCGCAAGGACTGGGGTGTAGACACTATCTCATCGTTCCTTGCTGTGGCTGTGCTTCAAGAACCCCAGAGATGCACTTGTGGAAGCTGCCTGATGGGTCTTTCCAGCTCTGTTTAACTGATGATGACCACATGCTTCCAGAGAACAATCCTCCAGCACAACAAAGGAACCCATCTCCAGGGATTCCTGCAGCGAATGGCCCTGCCAGGCTCCCCTCCATCCCCACAGCCCCTCGGGGACCCCCCAGTCCCTCAAGGACTCCTGGCTGAGCCAGCAGAGCAGCCCTTCCCTCGGCGTGCCCAGGGACATTCACCAGATCTCACCGTATGATGGGTGCCGTGGGTCACCCTCCAGCTCACACCAATTCCTGTGCCCAGATCTGCCTCTGGCTGTGCCCACAGAGGCCTCGTGCTCAGTCTCTGGGAGCAGCCTCTCCACCCTGGCAGTTGGCTCCGTGCTGGGTTTTGCTTACGCTTCTGAGCTCAGGAAGCGGAGTGTTATCAAGTGCTTCTGAAGTGGTGGTGGCCCTCGAGCTGAGAACCAGAGCACTTCACCAGCCCTTTGTTCCCTTGCTCGGAGCTGTCTGGCTCTTCTCAAAGGACTAACAGTTTGCAGATGCTATTTGTTCAATAAAAAGGGTAACCTGGTCTCCAGCTTCAGAAAAACGTCTGCAAAAACTGCTGCTTTCTGCCTTGCGCCCAGCAGTGCATCCAGGTGTTCTGTCGCCACAAAAAGCAGAAAGGTTGGGGGTTGAGTCGAGGCCAGACATTTGGCTCAAGGCCTGGGGTTTTGGGTTAAGGTCTGGGGAGAGCTCTACTCGTTATTGAGGGTCTGTCCTGGAGCAGTGCCCCTGCCAGCTTCTGCTTCTCCATTCAGTGCTTGCAGTGACAACTGCAGGCTGAGTCTCCTCGAGCAGCTGCCCTTCCCTGAGGGAGCAGTGAAACACCTGTCAGGACATACCTCCATTGCCAGGGACATTGATTTCTGTCCTCAGAATGACCACGCACACATCCTGCAGCCCCTTCAGGCTCTGAAGGCAGCACATCACCCATGCCTGGCGCCGAAGCCGTCATCCTAAATCAGAGATTTTAGTGCCTGACATTCAGGATTCTGAGATTTTCAAAGACATTTTAAAAAGCCTGAAGGGCAGTGGAATACCGGGTGATTCAGGCTCTCCAGGTGTTTGCAAATGATTAGTCAGGACACTCCGACAGCAGCTCTTGAACAATTGCTGCTCTGTGGACAGAGACAACAAATGCCAGATGGGTGAAGTGGCTTTGGCTGAATCCGGGGTTGATCTGCCTGCAAAACCAGGATGGCCCTACGGCCTTCCCTCCTTTCCCTCCTCCACCTGTGCCCTGCCTGGTAAGCAGTTCTGCTTCTTGGAAAAGCTTTGCAGCCCTGAGACAAAGGGCAAATTCTTTTTGTTCGGTGCAGCTCAGCCACGGGGTGTTTAGCCACAACGGACTGTAGATATGAAAAAAGTTCGTGTGGGTTAAAAAAGCAGTGTTGATAGGAAACAAATTGTATTGGTATTGGTGAAAGACTGACCCCTGCCTGGGAAAGGGGAGGTTTGTGTGGGGCTGGGTCCTGCCGTGGGTGCAGGGTGGGATCGATGCCGAGGAGAGCTCAGACAAGCTCGGACTATAAAAACCTTTGGGTTTCCGGTCGTTTGAGGCTGCTGACAGACAGAACAGCTCCAAGGCTTAACAAAGCAGCTGTGAATTAGGCTTTAGAGAAGCATCAGTTCTCACCAATGCTAGATGGAGCTCTGCTACTCGCAAACACCGCACCCGTGTAGGCTTTCAGACGAGTGTTCATACTTCTGAACTGTGCCGGTGTCTCCGGATCCGCCGTGGCTGTCGGCTGCCTAACACAGCTTCCAGGAGCCTTTTCCAGGTTTTCTGAGGCAGAGAGGACAGGTGATAGGATGGCTGGTTCAAGGTGAGCACCGTGGCTATATAGTTCCCTTCTTGTCCTGTTCTCCTCCCAGCCTGCCTCCCTCCCTTCCTCCTTCCACTTCAAGTCGTCACAACCCACAAATGTAATTTATTTACAATCAAAATACTTATCATATCATGGTCTCTGCAGGGCTCGCAAAAACGAGTGCAATATCTACAGATGTAAATTCAGTGCAGGCTTGGGCTTGCGCACTCGGGATGAGTCCTGCAGGTCAGATAACGCCCAGGCTGCCATCCCATGTGCTGAAATCCCTGCTGACACCACAGGGCACAGGCAGGAAGATGTGGTTTGACAGCAGTTCGAGTAGGCACGCCAAGGGTTTGCAGTTTCGCAGCCTTTGCGCCAGCACAGCTGCCAAATAAAGCACCCCAGGGATGGCCGATCCTTTCAGGATGTCAACGTTCTAAAAAGGCCAGCACCGAGAGGACAGGGATGTCTTTTCCCTCCCCTGCTCTGCTGTGTGGTGATAGCCAGAGGGACAGCCCAGGGGACAGCAAAGCCACACAAAGCCTCTGCTGCCAAGGGACACAGCAGCTGCTTGCTGGCGTATGGTGCAGTGTCCCCTGACCTGCTGCTTCCCCACAGCTCCTTGGCTTCCATGGGGTCAATGCTGCAGTCGGTGAAGCTCCTGCATTTGAAATACATGCTGAGGACAAGTGTTTCTTGCTGGTGTCACTAATTAATAGCGGATGCTTGACGAGGGATGTGTGGAGGCCAGCCATGCCTGGACTTGGGTCTCCATGCCCCTGTGCCAGGGCAGGGTCTCCATATCCCCTTGGCTCAGGGCATCCCAAGAACTCTTCATCCACCTGGCTGGGCAGCTTGACCCCCTCCAGCCCTGGGCCTGTCCACACCAGCCCTTGGCTGGGCACACAGGTGTGTTTGTTTACCTGTGCACGTGTCCCGCACACTCACCCCTGCAAACAACCTCCCCCTCCCTCCCTGCAGCCTGGGGGCTGCGGGTGTGTAACCCCGAGGGAGGGAGCTAAATGAGGGAGCGCTGATGAGAAACTCATTAATTCTGGTGCCTGTCAGCCTCACAGGATGATGATAAAACGCTGCATCCTTCTGGAGCAGCGGGAGGCGGCAGCAGGACTGGGAGGGAGCAGCCTGGCCATCCCACACCCCTCCTTGCAGCCAGTCCCCCCATCCTGCACCCCTGTGTCCTGACATGGAGCTTGCATCCAGTCCCCCTCGTCCCCTGGATCACCCAGGAGGGGTGGGAGTGTTGTGGGGTGGATAAAGGTGGGATTGTGCAGGCACCGTGTCCACCACAGCTGCAACCCTGTGGCAGCAGGATTTGGAGGGGTGTGTGGGCTTGGATGACACCTGGAGCAGGGATGCTGCCGTCCTTTCCAGCCCCTGGAGCAGGGATGATTCCCTCCTTTCCAGCCCTGTGCACACACAGGTGCTTTGGCGTGGCCAGCATGTGACCATGTGCCTGCACGGGGTGGCACCTTCACAGGGCACCAGCCTGTGTTGCTCGGACTGCCTGAACGCTGAGAGAGGCTCTGGTGGTGGCTGGCAGCATTCCTAATGAATTCAGTGCTGCCCTTCACATCAAACAGCCACAGGAGAAGGCATTTTTCGTCCCTATCTTTATTCAATGCGCCAAACACGCCACTCCTGGGCCTCACACTCACAAACATCTTGTTCACAGCTGCAGCTTCAAAAAGACCAGGGGAGAAGGAGGGGGAGACTGTGTAGGAGGCACGGAGCATGCTGAGGCTGCCTGTGGTTACCATGTCCCATCAGGGAGGAGCTGAGACCCCCTGGACACCACTCCAGCTCTGCTCCCCCTGGGCTGCTGGGACCTGGCTGTCCCCAGCCACCCTGCAAGGCCATGAGAGATGCCTCAGACAAGGTCTGGGGCTGGCGGCCGAACAGAGGGGCAGGAGGTGGATGGAGGGCAAGGGGGTCCTGTTCCACTCAGAGCTGCCTCTGCCCTCTCCTTTTCTCCCCTGCTCCTCTCTCAGCCCAGTCCCATCCATCTTGCAGGGCTGAAACCCAATTACGGTCCCAGGGAGGGGGTGGTGCAGCGGCAGAGATGTCCATTAGCCTCGGGGATGGAGATGGAGCGATAGGAGCTCTAATGGCCTCACCAGGGCTCTGATGACAGCCTGGCTGCCCCGGCTGCACTGGCCCCTGCCCACACTGGGGTGACACCAGAGCAGTTCAGTCCTGGTTTGAGCCTGTGACAGGGATCTCGATGCAGATTTGGAGCCCTGTGCATGCACACGTGTGCCCGTGTGCTTTGTGTGTGCTTGCACGACTTAAAGCCACTCCAACACCCACGGGAGCTGCCCCAAGGGCGGCCCAGCCATCTGACTGTGAAGCAGCCCAGAGCTGCTCCCTCCTCACCCTCGCTTGTCCCACTGGAGGAAGGATATTTGGCAGTGGAGCCTGCTGTGCTCTGAAGTTTAATTAACCCCGTCTCCCCCCTGAACAGGCTTCCCTTCCTCTGCTCAAATGCCACAAATGATCCTTTGCAGATGCTAATCTGCAGAAGGAAAAAAAAAAAGATTCCATATTTAATTGCAGAACATAAAGATATTACAGGGTCATTAAAACACCATGAATATGGAAATGAAATCCACAGGCATCCATGCAGATAATGGCAGGGAAAAGGGAGTTGCAGGTGAAGCTGTAAGGTGGAAAGGTGGAAAGGTCAGCTCCATCTGGATACATCATTAACCCCTTGCTCCAGGCAATCTCCAAGGGCCAAGGGGGTGTCTCGGGGGTCTCGGTTGTGTTGGCTTCACCCCGCGGGACCTGCAGCAGGGGGAGGGTGGTGCTGCCCTGGGCAGAGGCCAAGTGGTGAAGGTTGGCCCTTGCTGTGGGTTCTGGGGATCAGCCTCTGCCTGCAGCTGCAGGAGCCCCTAAAGATGCCTCAAATCCCTGCCAAAGCTGGTCTGTGACTTGGACCACGGGACCCGGCAGCCCCGGGAGGGATGCTGAGATGGTTTTGCTCTTCAGAGACTCCTTCCCACACCAGGGCAGCTGTGCAGCCAGGCTCAGACCCCTGTGTGCCTCATTACTGGGTTGATCCCAACACCCTGTCTCCCCTCCACCCAGGCTCCCTCCTGCTGCTCACACTGCCGGCTTGAAACTGACGTGAGCTGCTAAGTGGAAAAAATTAATAGAGGCCTCACTAATTGGAGCTGAGACACCAGGAAAGAGAGACACAGGCCAGGCTGCAGATGGGTGGGGGGTGCAGTGGTGTGGCAGGGTCAGCGGGCAGGGTAGCAGGGGCCACAGCCACCTGGACTTGGGGGCTGTTGGCCATGCCCAGGGTGCTGCCGTGCGTCTGTCCTTGCAGCCTTTGGGACGTCCCCAAGGAGCTCCAGCCCCTGGCATTCGGGTCCTGCCAGCTGCCGCTGCCTGATGGGGGGGCATGGGTGAGGAGGGCGTGGTGCTGCTGGGACACCTCCGGATCCTCGGGACCCTCCAGACGGCCAGCACAGCGCTGCCGTGCTGTTGTGCCGAGCTGCCAGAGCCCCCCTGCTCTCCCAGCAGCAGCTTTTTGCCTCCAGGGAGAGTGCGAGGAGGAGAAAAGCAGATTAGAGTTATCGCTGTATCTCCACGCTGAGCTGAGAGCTAAATGTCAGATCACATCTGACACAGCTCTGAAGGGGAAGACGAGGAGTCCCGGCGCACCCCTCATCTCAGGGGGCACCTCTGGGGGCACAGGCAGTGGGGCTGGCAGCTGGACGCCAGCCTTCCCCTGGGAGCAGGGTGGGGAGATGGCTGGCTCGGGGTCCCGCTGCCTCGCCTGGCTGGCAGAATCCCAACCGCAGCCCCAGAAACTTTCCTCCTCCGGTTCCCATGGAAACGAGGAATTTTCTTCTTCCCAAAGTTGAGCTGCGTGCCTGAGCTCTCTGCCCAAGTCGAGCCCCTTCGCCAGAGTCCCACGGGACGATGGTTTGGTGGGAGCTGCTGGTTCGGCTGGCGCGGTGCCTTCGGCCGTGTCTGTGGAGCCAGAGCCCGGCTGTGGAGCTGGGGCAGCACAGACCCCCTGCACGGGGTGTCCCTGTGACAGACCGGGATGTCCTGATAGGTGGAGAGGGGCCGAGGAGGAGGATCGTCACCTGCTCAGCACACCCTGTCATCTCCACAGCTCAGGCAGAAAAAATGAGCAGCCCGCTGGGAAAATAGCCCGGCAGAGTGACCAGAGAGCTCTCGCTCCAGCCCCAGCCATCCCGCAGTGTGAGCCCCCGAGACTGATGGCCGTGCAGCGGGAGCCAGCCCCACTTTGGGCTCCGGCTGGGAAGGACACTTGGGGAGTGATTTGAGACCGTCCGTCGGCAATCAGAGGGTTTCAGCGCTCTGCTCACCTCTGGCAGGAAAAGGACGGCCTGACGCCTGCTCTGATGAAAGGAAAAGCTTTCCCCATCCATCAGTCCTGGGGGCTGGGGGGAGAGGGCATCAGGCACCAGCCCTGGGGCCACTGAAATCCTGAGGGCTGAGCTGCAGGAGCTTTTCCATGGGATAAATGTGGAGGAGTCAGATTTAGACAACAATGACTAAAACTAAGCTTCAGTAAAAATTAACTCCGAAGAGGGGAATGTTCCAGGCACTGCCATTTGCTGTCAGTAAAAATAAACCTGCAGGTTAAACACAGCCTTTTCCTCCTGGGTGCTCATGTGCCAGATCAGGGAGCTTCCTCCTGTTGAAATGGTTAAAAGCATAAAATCACCAAGGCCCAGCTCTGCCCTGCCCTGTTGAGCATCATCCCCGGGGCTGAGATGGGGTCCCCAGAGCCCCTCGGTACTCAGGGCTGTATCAGGGCTGGGGTCACCTTGTTAGCACAGTGTTTGGGGTCCAGCGTGCACCTGCTCCACATCCAGGACGTGGATGGAGCTGGAAGCATCAGGTGGTTTTTAAGGCTCACTGGACACCTGGCAGGGCCCATCCCTGCACCAGCAGCACCTCCCAGCCACACAGCCCCCTCCCAGGGCTGGCTCCTTCCCTCTGCCTGCCATTCTCACTGGGGTTTTAATTAGTGCTCCTCTGTATATTCAGCAAGCAGGAGCCCAGAATGGAAATGTACAGGTGTCCCCTTGATCCAGTTTCCATGGTTGCCACATCGAGGTGGGGGCTACAGCTTTTTTTTTTTTTATATTTAATAATTTTATTACAGTGGCTTCAATCCACTGGCAAAGAAGGGAAGGGGGGAGAATGTGGGGGAATAAAAAATGCTGGATGAAAAGGCCATGTTCCCGTGGCTGGGCTTATTTGCTGTCATTCTTTTTCTCTTATTAGCAAGCGCTGTTTTCCAAGATGCTCAAAGTCCAAGAGCTCACTAATGAGATCCCAGCTCTCGCTGGTGTGGGGGGAACAGCCCAGGCAGCCATTCTGGAGCCACACAAATGCCTGTGGGGCCACCCCAGTGGCTGAGGGAGAGGAGCAGGATGGTGCTGAGCAGGCTAGGCATCAGGAATATCACTGAGCTATGCCGATATGTCCTCATCCCTGTCTCCATCCTCACTCCACTACCCCATCCAGCTTGCCTGTGGGATTGTCCCTGGCATCCCTCACCATGACAGCAAAGCTTCCCTGGCCCCAGCCCACGAAGGGACCCCGGCCACCCCCAAGCAGCTCTTGGGGACACTGGGTTGGTGCCCCATTGCCAGGCCCTGCACACAAGGAAAACCCAGGGAGTCCCGGGCAGAGGTCCTGCAGCCCTCCCAGGGAATTGGGCTCATGTTCAGGGACTCCCAGCACCACTCTCTGCCCTGTCCCATCCTCACCCGGCGTGGTGGCACTCGGTGAGGGTGGTGGCTGCTCCGAGGCTCTGGGTGCCAGCACCAGAAACTCTCATCCTTCCCTCTCACCAAATTAGTCTCAGTCTCCTCTGGTGCGACCAGTGCAGTGTGTGAACGTGCCCATCTGTCACCATCGGATTATTTAGCCTCGACTCTGCCTGTAGGCAAAATCTTCTCTGTTTACTCAGAGCTCAGGGTGGGTTTCAGATTTTGTGCAATGGGCGTTAAAAATAACACAGAAACGGCATGGGCCCAGGAAAAATCCTCTCTTCTTGCACTGTGCTGTGCGTCTCGGCTTGCCAAGTAGGGAGAAATCCCTTCTCCTCCTCCTGGCAAAGTCCTGTACTGTGGCAGGCAAACACACACGCCGAGCCACGGACCTATTAGTCACCAGTAAATGTTCTTTTCTCTCCCGATTTGTTTCCCTTTAAGCTTCATGTTTTCCTCTCCTGCTGCCCGGGCCTCGTTAGGTTGCAATTAAAGCCAGGAATCAAAGCGGCATGGTGCAATTAAAACTCGGGGCGGGACGCGGGATGCCCCGGGGAAGCCGACAGTCTGCGCTGGGCTCTGCTCACGGACACCCCGCCTGTCCCCTGCGCGGCCCCGGGGAGTGGTGACAGTGCGAGGAGGCAGGACAGGCGCAGGCTGAGCCCAGCCGAGCTCTGCTGTGAAGATCTTCCTGTCGTTTACAGCATCACCAGCTCTGGCACCTGGAGGATGAGTTGAGATGCATCCACTCTTGAAACAAGATGAATTTTCCTGGCTGTGAGAATCGTAAACACTCGGAGCAGCTCAGAGGGGGGAAGAGACTGTTTACGGTGGCTCTACACTGAGATTAAATCTCCCTCCTGCCAGGGGAAGGCCGTGCCCATCCCTGCGTAGGATCCTCCAGTCCCCACGGCCAGGGGGACATGCTGACCGCTGCTCACTGCGCCTTTCCCCGTGGTTTTCCTTGGGGACAGTCCTGAGGATGCGGCTCCCACGCTGGGAACCTGGAGCCATCCTGCTGGCACATGTCCCTGTGCCAGGGAACAACTCAGGGAACAGTCTGGCCACTGGCGTCCTGCTCCTGGCCAGGCACGAGTGGTGCTGGGGGCCATATCCAGCTCGGGGCTGGCTGGAGCCCAGGACATGGGCTCGGGGCACTGCCCAAGCCAGGAGCATTGTTGGTGCCCAGCGAGGTGTGACAGTGGCCGGTGAGCCAGCGGGCAGTGCCTGGACACAGCGTGGCAGGGCTGGGTGCTGCCATGGGAGGGTCACACCACCAGCGTGCTGAGCCCCTTTGGCAGGACAGGACAGGACCAGCCGGCTCCACCAGCACCCAAGCCACTGCCACAGCACTGGCTCAGGCGAGCACCAGAGCTGATGCCCATGTGGGAAGTGCTGGGGAGCAGGAGTTGCTCACAGAGCAGGGCTGAGCCCACCAGAGAGAGATCCCCTGCAACTCATCTGTGCCAGAAACACCAGCACCCCATCGTAGCTCGTCTCCCCACTGCTGGGGCCTGGCCCGACAGCCGCCCCACGCAGAGGCTGCCCCAGCTTTGAAAATAGATAGTAACAAGTGAGCGCGGGCAGAAGAAGTAGCAAAGCATATGGTAGGTGTTGGAGTTTATTCCTGCCGGTGAGTGTGAGCAGCGACAGACGGCTGGGGGTGGCGAAGCGAGAGGTTTTGGTAGGCGCCCGTGCAACACCACCCCACGGACGCCACAGCTGCGGCGAGGGTGGGGACCCTGCCACCCCCCGCCGTGTGCCATCGGCAGGGCACCCGGAGCTGCGATGCTCTCCTGGCGCCCGGGAGTGCAGCTCGGGGCTGTCTGAGCCCCCTCCCTGCGCCTCAGGGATGTTTGGTGACAGTGGTGTCCGAGGCACCCCTAAACTCCCCACACTGGGCAAAACCACGACGCGTTTGGCCGCTTCCAGACCAGCCTGTGAGCCCCAACTGTCCCAGCTGAAGGTCACCCGCCTGATCTGGAGGAAGATCTGGGAGAGTGAATGGCTGCTTTCTGCTCCCAGCCGCTGCTCCGCAGCCACGGCTGGCGCCGGGGTCTGCCGGCACTGCCCGCTCCGCCCAGCCTGGCCCCATGGCACTTGGGGGCTTCCATGGAATTGCCACGGTGGCCAGAGCCGCTCTCGCCAGCCGACGCCTCTGCCGGGAGATGGGATGGGCAGGTAGCCAGCGGCAGTGGGAGGGAACAGATTGTCCGCAAAAAGGCGCGTCAGTTCCCAACAGGCAGCTCGGAGCAGGATCTCCTGCGGGTTTATACCTTGTTTGTCTGAGCCCGCTCGGAGGGTTTGGGGATGTTTAAGGACTTTTTGCCAGCGTCCTTGCAGCACCATGGTGATGTGGGGCTGGGAAAGGTGAGCCCCCACCCCGGCAGAGGCTGCTAGCAGGACTGTGCTGACTGTTGGAGCTCCTGGTGCTCAGTGGCTCGGGCTCTGCTGTGGCCTCGGTCGCCTTGAGGATCCCAGACTGGGCAAGGGACAGCCCCGGCAAGCGCTGGAGCCAGTACACATCCTCCCCTGGCACGGGTGAAACAAACACTCGCCGAGCAGCAGCTGACCTGTGCCTCCTGCCCCTGCTAATTGCAGTGTTCTCACTTCACACCGATGTGCTTGATAAGATTAGCAATTACAGAAGCCTCATGCGACAATTGGTCTGGGTCAGGAGCCGTGTGAGGGAAATTGAACGGAAGTGCAAATGGGAATTAATTATAACCTGGCAGTGGACAGCTTGGAGGGTTCCAATCTATATTTTTATGTATTTCTCAGTGCGACCTTTGGCTCTGCCGCAGGTGTGAAGGGTGCCAAGCGCTTCACCGCAGTGAAGACGTGCTCACTGCTGTCCAGGCCGTCACAGAGCTCGGACAGGGGATGTCACAGGATGGGCCCTGGGCTTGGATCGCGGTGTTGCCCTGGCACGGGTGAATGTGGCCGCGGCATTGCTGGAGATCCCTGCCCTTCCTGCTCTCCGCCTGGCAGCTGCCGTTGTTATCTCCATTGCCATGGCAATGCCAGCCCGGCTCCCACGGCGTGTCCGCCTGTGCCTCCGCCAGGCAGACGCGGTCCCACGCCGGGCTGGAGCCCCGCTCCTGCCACAGCCCACCCAGCCCAACGGCCACGGCACGGGCAGGGGGGTTAACACAACCCCAAAACGCTGTGGGGTTGGAGATGGACGTGTCCCCTCACCCAAGAGCTGAGGGCTGGGTGGGAAGCAGGGGGAGAAGGAGAGGTCTACACCTGGAACATCTCCCAGCCGTGCCCCGCTGGGTCCAGCCAGGTGCCCTCCGCCACAGCAGGACCCCTGTACCCCACAGCCACCCTGGGCTCAGCCACAGCCCCCCTGTGCTGGTACCAGCTTGTGTCCTCAAAGGCCGTATCGATCAGCACCTGGCTGCACTGATATGAAAGTGTTTGCCAGCAGCTCCTAGCGTTTAACAAATCCTCCTGTCTGCTTATTTACACCATTTTTTCCCCTCCCTCCTGGGCCTTCTTGATGCTTCGGGAATTTTGCAAACGTTTTAAAGGCAGCATTTCAAAGTCCACCAGGCAGCTAGCGAGGAGCAGGTGACTGGAAAGGGTGAGAGGCAGGAAAGATCCTCCACCCTGCAAGGCAGCCACTGCTCTCACCCTCATCCATCCTCGCGTGCTGCCTGCACTCTCCCACTGCAGTTCCTCGTGCTCTGTACACCTACCCCGGCCCCAGCCCCAAGTCCAGGCTGCATCCAAGGTCTTGAATTAATGAGGGGGGGGAGTCCAAAGCGACGCTTCCCATCCGCTGGTGGCCTTTTCCTGGCTATGGAGGCAAGATCTGGGCCCAGGTCCCTGTTGGACTGCCAGCCTCAAAGCAGGAGAGCAAAGTAAAAATGGAAAAGCAGAACAGAGGGAGTGTGTGCCGAGGCTGACAGTGCTGGGCAGCACTGCCTGCCCCAGGTGCATCCCATCAGCTATTGCCACCGTCCTGCATTTCAGCAGAGTGCCGAGTGCCATTGGGCTGACAAGGAGCTGGAGGTCGTCTCTGCTCCCGGAGGGCTCCTGAGACCCCAGCCCGGGGGTTTCCGTGTCCTCTGGAGGAGCACAGACTGCTGGGTGCCGGGGGGGAACGCCGGGGTGTCACTCTCCACTGATGTGATTCTCTCGCCTGATGTGACTACAAGAGACTGTGGGATTCAATTAAGTTCTGTTTTCCTCCCAGTAACAGTGGGAGTCTCTCCTCTCCCCTTTAAAGCAGACACGCTGCCATGGAAGACAAATGCTTGCAATAAAGCGCTGGAGCGCGGTGCCGGGGGAGGCCGATGCTCCCTGCAGCCAGCACTGCCCGGATCGCGCCTGCCGCTTCCCCGCGCCCTCCCCGTGCCTCTGCACGCCCGGTCCCGCACCAGCCGGCCCGGCCCAGGTGCCCAGAACCGTGTGGCGGAGTCGCCACCGGCACCCGGCTGGCTCCGGCGCAGGACCCGCAAGGCCACCCCCTTCCCCGCGTGGAGCCCCCCCGCCATCGGCCGAGCGTTGCCAGGCAACGGGAAGATGCTTTTCTGACCGAAACGGTAAATCGGCAGCCGGAGTTGGGGGTGGGGGGAGGGAAATGGCTGGGCTGGAGCTGCCCGCGGGAGCACGCGAGGCTCCCCCAGCCCCAACAGCACCCAAAAATCCAGAGAGGAGAAGCAGCCGTTGCAGCCCTGCTCATCCAAAACTGCCGAGGAACCCCGAGCGGTGCCGAGGACGGCACTCGGCACTGGGACCCCCAGCCTGGCTGCGGGATGGGGCAGGGACAGGGTGTCCCCCAGCAGGGACAGTCCTGCTGGCCTCCTCGCTGCGGAACCCTCCCAGGAGCCTTGGCCCTGCTGAACGCCCTGGATGAGATTGAACCCCTAATTTGCCCTCTCTCTCCCTCGCCAGCCATCACGCCACGGCTAAATGAGCTCCAGGCAATTTTCTCAGAAGTTGAGTCCTCGCGCTGCGGGAACACAGCGCTAAAAATAGCCGAGGCCTGTGTGTGCCTCTCGCCCAGGTGAGCCTCACTCCCTCACTCCGGAGATCAGGGCTCCTCCACATCCAGCCACCTCCTCTGCTCTGCCTCAGTTTCCTGCACAGACTGGGCCACCCAAATGTGCGCCGCAGCTGCGGCAGCCTCGGGACCCCTGGCCAAAGGAATCCCTGTGCAGGGGAAACGTCCCAGGGCTCAGACATCACTTGGTGTGCACAGCGATGGGCAGAGCCGCCCCTGGGCTCACAATCTCACCTGGCTGTGCTTTACCTGGGCATCCCCTGACCCGAGGGTCTGCGTTGTGGAGCGGGGAGGTATCGCCCTCCTCCCCACCGGCACCTCCCAGTTCAGGCACTCCTCTCAGTGTCACTAAGCCCTCCCAAGTCCAGTGAGGCAGACGCATTTCCTTCCCACGGTGACTCAATTACAAATTCAGAGTTAAATCTTCCCCCACAAGATACCCCTCTCCACCCCTCTGGCTGCTTCCAGCACTTCAAATGTTGAACACTTTCCAGGGATTTTCGTGTGCTCGGGCTGACCCCATCCACTCTGGTTCAGACTAACTCAATCAGCCTTGTCTTGTTACTAACTGCTGCAGCTTTGGACCTCTAGAAAAAGCATGACTTAAATTATTAGCACCTACCAAGCTGCTTTCACCACCCCTGTGGGGGCCAGAGGTGAGAGAACAGATCTGTTCCCACCCAGCTTCTATAGCTACCAAAAATGACAAATTATCAGAACTGTGGAAATTAGAAAAATGGCATTTAGGTAACAGGCAAACACTCCTCTTTTCTTCAGCAGCATCTGGCTAGAAACAGATTTGGAAGTGGCAGGTGGGGAGAAAAGAAAGCAACCTGAATGCTATCAGCTGAGCAGGGGGGCCCCGGGAGTTGGGAGAAAAAAAACATCACCATTTTCTTCATCACCAGTGCTGAGAAGGGCTGCAGGGGTCAGGCTGGGGGAGCAGGCGAGAAGGAGGAAGGACACCCATAGAGTGTGGGAAGGGGCTCTCCCTCACCATAGCCCTGGCTGTGAGCTGGCAATGCCCTGGTTCAGCACAACTCCGGGTCCCTCCTCAAGCAGGAACGGCACCTTTCCCCATGTATCCACCTCTCCCCAGGAGACTCACTCCCACCTCACCCCACGGCTGGTCAGCAGCACCAGGGGAAGAGCTTCAGAAGCACCTTGAGCCCCTGGAAGGCTGTTTGAAAAGGGGAGAAGGATCCAGAAGAGTAGTGCTGTCCCGTGTCTGGACAGTGCTGAGGTTCCAGCTCTGCTCCCCTACATAGGAAGCCATCAAGAATAATGCGGGGAAATATCTTGAGGAAAGCAGGAGCCAGGGCCACACCTGCATCTGTTTTAGAAATGACTTTATTGCACTAAAAAGAGGAAATAATCTGTAAACAAACATTCCATTCAGTTATTAATATATTTTTCACTCCAAAAGTACATCATTAAATCCAGCCACAGAAATATCAAAGCAGGAACAATAGAAAATAGCTCCAGCAGCGGAGACACCCATCCAAGCAACAGCCTCGGCTCCCACACCACCAGCCCAGCACAGAGCAGGGCTCACAGCAGCTCATCCCGGGGCTCACAGCAGCTCATCCCGGGGCTCACAGCAGCTCATCCCGGGGCTCACTGCGTGGCCACACACCCGGCTCCAGCGAGACAGCCCTGGGACAGGCTGGGGTAGGGCAGGACGAGAGCCCCCAGGCCCTTGGGTCTGCCTCTGGAGTCAGCCTCACCCCAAGGAGCAGCCCGGGGTTCTGCTCTCAGCATCCTCCTCCCCCAAACCCAAAGGCACACGGTTGTTCTGCAGGGGATGTGTCACCCCTCAAACCTCTCAGAGCACCAAAGTGTTTGTCCCAGCTCCCGTTCCCCCTCCTCTTGCAGCCTGTTCCCCCCCGCCCCAGCAGCACCCGGGTCCCCCCAGCCCCTCACAGGCACAGCACCCCGAGGAGCACACGGTGCTGGTGAGGTGTGCAGGGGCCGTCAGGCAGCAGCCAGCTGGGCAGGGTCCCCTTCCTGCCCCAGACCTCCTCAGGGGCAGGAGGTTCACCCACACCCAGGCATGTGGCACCTCTCCCTATCCCCCCTCCCCAGAGCCCCCATCTGCCCCCAGGATGAGCCTGGGCACGTGGTGGCCAGGGACCATCCCTCGTGTTGGCTCCTGGGGGAGCGCAGGGAAGCCTCAGGTGGGAAACTCCCTGTGAAGGACGGACATGTCAGCTCCTTATGTCCTGCACGGTTTGTTTTCAACCACAAGCTCGACAAACAGCCACGATCACCCCGAATCCCCCCAACATGCAAACAGGGCGCGATCAGAACTACACCTTGCGTACCTGGAACATATTTACAGACAGAAGTAAAACGCTGCGAAAGATCAGCCTCGGATATAAATAGCCAACACTGAGATCTGCCATCTGCTGCAGAAGGACAAGGAAGGAACATCGACTGCCACCACAGAGGTTAACACAGAGGGGACACATGTGTGCGTGTGTGTCCATGCGTGCTGCAACAGGCGGGGATGGGAGCGCTGCAAATCCTGCTCCCTGCACAGAAACATGCAGAGCCCGACACAATGGGTGACACCACACCAAACAACAACGCAGCGTGTTTTATCCACCCGCAGAAATGCCCCGTCCGGCATCCTCCCCGCTCCCACTGTCCCCAGCCATTCAGCCGGGATGACAGGCTGGGATGGGAACGGTTGGGAGCACCTCACTCCCTCCCCAAAGCGAAGCTGAGAGCCAGGCCAGTCACTCCAGGCAGCCAGATCCCGCCGGGCACAGTAGCTTGGTGGCCCCACCGGACACATCTCTCCTGCCCAGTGGGTGCAACCGCTGGAAAGATCCTCAGCCCTCACAGGCAAGGGAGGGCAGAGGGTTGTGGAGCCTCAGCCTGCCCCACTGCCCAGCCTCACCTGGGATGGCCCCAGCCCTCAGGGAGGGCTACTCCTGTCACCTCAGCCTTTGTCAGCAAGCACATCTGCTGGGACACTGCCTGAGACCATCCGTGTGCCCACGGCAAGGGGTGCCAGCCCCTGGCATCTCCCTCCCGTGGGCAGGGGAAAGACAAAGGCAGCCTCCTGGATTTGGGCAAACCAAAGCCCTCAAAGCTCCATGAGCAGTTTCCCACTGGGGGTCAGCAGTGGGGGACAGTGCTGGGGCGAGCAGGGAGGGCAGCCCGGGAGGCTGCAGATGTCAGACCAAGCCAACCTTGCAGCCCTGCAGGGCTGGGATGAGTCCAAGAAAGGCTCAAAAGCCACAAACGTGACTCATCGCCCTGGGTGACTGCCCTTGGCCCACTCTTGGGTCACCTCTGCAGTATTTTCTTTGCCGTTTCCAAGACTAGAAACTTGTCTTTTAAATTAAAGCTGTCACCTGACTACAGGAGCTGGGGCTTTGAGAGGTGGCTGTAAGTGTGCTACAGAGATTTACCCACCTCCAACCTGCTTGGCGGCAGCTGGAGACCACAGGCACAGGGAGGGAAGAGTCCAACAGGTGCTTCCATGCTTCCTGGTGGGGAACGGGCTGGAGGCTCCCCACTTTCTGCTGGGCTCCAGGAGATGCAGCCCCGGGGCAGGACCAGGGAGGGAGCAGGGGCAGAGGCTGCGGCTGCCAGCTGGTGTTGGCAGAGCCCCACAACGGCACCATTCCTGGGGACCCCCACGCTCTGCCACGACCCCGGCCCTCCTCAGGGGGCCCTTCCAAACCCTCCTCCAGCAGGGCTGGGGGACAGAGCCGGCCTCTCTGCCTCACCCCGGCCCCACAGGTGGGAGGGCTCCCTCCGGGGCTGGTAGCAGGTACCTACAGGCAGGACAGGAGGGCGGTGAGTGGCAGCTCCTTCTCCCCCAGCAGCGTGTCCCGCTTAAGGCTGCTGCCCTTGTTGACCACCTTGAGCTTCAGGGACATCTTCCTGACGTGGCTGGGGCCCAGCCCATCGAAGAAGAAGTCCTCGTTGAAGACAGGGTTGCGGCTGTTCTTGACAATGGTGCTGCGCTGCTTCTGCAGCTTTCCAGGGTTGAGGCACAGCGAGACGCAGCAGTTGATGCTGCGCAGGTCGACGAGGGCATCGTAGAGGTCCTCGGCGGAGACAAGGCGCACACGCAGCCGGGCGTTGGAGGGGTCGTACTCGGCAGCCAGGCGCAGGCTCCCGCCCCGGCTCAGCCGCAGGCTGTGCTCCCGGTCACGGCCCGCGGGCGGGTCCAGGGGCAGCAGGGCGGTGGGAGGCTGCGTCCCTGCCGGGGCGCTCCTGGCGCGGCGCTGGGCGCTGGGGCTGGTGTCAGCCGAGCTGTCGTCGGTGGACAGCGAGCTGTTGCGGGCCACCGAGTGCTTCAGCTTGATGACCTTGGACTGGCTCTCCTGGCTGAAGAGCTTCAGCAGGGAGACGGAGCGGGAGAGCAGCGGGGAGCCGAAGGGCGAGGACTCGGCTGAGGAGCACGTGTCGCTCTCACCGCCACTGAAGTAGCGGCCGGGGGGCATGAGGGCTGCGCCGAGGTCAGCGGGTGTCCGGCGGCCGCTCTCGCCGTTGAGCTTGGCTTTGCGCTGGGCGCTGGGCGAGGTGACGGGCGAGGGGCAGAGGCTGCTGTGCTCGCTGTGGAAGAGTGACTCTTTGCGCCGGGTGTGGGGGCTCTCCATCAGCGTGGCGAAGCCATAGGAGGTCTGCGCCTTGGGCACGTAGGGCAGCGACATGGCCGTCTGTGCCTGCGGGTCTACGTTGGTGCCGCAGCTCCCCTCGGTCCAGTCCTCAGCGGTCTCGATCTGGATGATGTGCCGCCCGGTGGTCCGGGACCGGGACCGGCTGGACGGGCGGGGGCTGCGCGGGGGCTTGCGCCCGGCCAGGTCCTGTTCTGAGACTGAGGCACCCAGAGCAGCCGCCGCGGGGACCTCGGAGCCCTCAGCCTCGGCGGGTGCCGCGCTCAGCTTGGGCGGGATGAAAAAGTCGGGGATCTTGTCGGGGGTGAGGACGTTGCTGTAGCGGGACCCCCGCGAGGACTCGTCTGTCCCCGCGCCCCGGGACCCGNCGCCCCCCCCCCCCGGGGCCCCGCCGTTCTCCGCCACCCCGCGCAGCCGCTCCAGGAGCCACATGTTGCTGCCGGGTGTGGGGCTGGAAGAGACCCGAGGGGCAACGCTATCACCGGGGGCCGGGCGCCGGCAGAGGCAGGACGAAGCCGAAGACCCGGGAGCGACCAGCGGCACCGAGAGACCCGGACCCGGCAGGCCGGGGGGACGGGACAAGGATGGGAGGGAACTGGCCGCGACGAGGAACACGGGGACCCGCCAGCCCGGGGAGGAGCGCGAAGGAAGCGGCAGCGCGGAGCGGGGATCGGGGACCCGGGGGAAGGGGACCTGGTGGCGCCGAGCGATGCGATGGGACGGGGCAGACGCGACGCGACGCGACGCCTTGACCGACGGACCGACCGACCGGCGTCGCCGCGAGCGGGACGTTGCCGGGAGCCGCCGCACCTNCCGTAATCCTCCGAGTGCGGCGCCCCCACATTTCTGAGCGCCGCGCTTGGCCGGACCGGGACTGGAACCGGGAATGGGACCGAGTGGGACCGTGCGGCCCCGGGGTGCTGATGCTCAGGAGGTGCGGGAACCCGACTCCGGGACACCCGGCCGGGTGCCCATGGGAGGGTCGGGTTTAGGATGGGGCCGGGAGTAGAATCGGAACAGCAGCAGCCCCCTTCCACCTCTCCCGCCCCCCCGGTGCCCCCAGTCCGGAGACTGGTCCTTCCCTTCTCGGAGCAGCCGCTCCCTATTCGCAGCTCTTGATCTCGAAGCACTGAACGAAGCCAGCAGCGGCTCGGGGCTGAGGGGTTGCCTCATTGAGTGGTTTAATATCGCGCTGGAGGAGCTGGTGGGGGCAGCCCCACATATCGCAGTCCCGCACGTCACACAACCCACCAGCCCCTGGAGGGATGCGGTGGTGGCTGAGGACACTGGGGAAAACGTCAGGAGGGTTCACGGAGCATCACTGCAAGCCCCGGTGTTGCGGGGAGTCGGGAGATTCAACCGTTTGATCGGGCGCAGCCCCGGTCCCCCGGGGATTTACAGCCTTGGGGACAGGGCTGCACCGAGAGGGACAGTGGCACAAAAGGGTCAAGAGGCTGTTCCTGCCTGGCTGCTGCCCTGTGGACGCCGTCAGGCTGCTGGGAAGCACCATCACTCCGCAGCAGCGCGGGGATGGGGATGATGGCCAGGAAGAAGAGCCTGGTGTGGTGAGCGCCTTCCGCGGGGGCTGCTGCGGGAGGCCTCGGCTCCCTCTGCATTCCCAGTTGGAGCTGGCAAGAAGAGGCGTCCGGCCGTGCCGAACCAGACCGAAGGCTGGGATGTCTCAGGGACAGCAGCGGGGAGGGGGACGGTGGTGTCCTGGCTGGACCCTGGGCTCTGCACTGCGCTGTGCTGAGCCGAGTCTCGCAGGGAGGAGAGGGCAGATGGAGCCCAGGGGAGGAGGACGAGGCTCACGGAAGGGGAAGCTGGTGAACAAAAGGCCGATGTTTGCTTTTCCTCCACCCTGCGAAACTGCGGGTAAACAAGGTACAGAAATGGTTGAGTTCCCTTGAGACAACAAAGAGCGCTGGGGCCGGGCCAGCCCTGTCCGCGCGGCCCGAGGCCGGTGCCTGCAGGGCACGGAGGGGAGCGGGGTGCTGAGAGCTGCCTGGCTGCGGACTGGCAGGGCTGGGGACGCTGGCAGGGGCTGGCAGAGCTGGGGACATAGCTGGTGGAGCCGGCAGCGTGCTACCACCTGCTGGAAGCCGGGAAGGAGAGAGACCTGCTATGGAAAAGGGTTTGTGCAAGGATGCCCTGAATAACCGAACTGGGCGTGTCTGTTGTCGGCGCGTTTGAGACAGGTGGAGGGACGGGCGGTCAGCGAGATCCCCAAGGCGCTGGAAGAGCAAGGAGGCCACGGCCCCTGCAGCTGCTCTTCTGTGGCTTCCAAACCTTCCCAAAACACCTCAGCCTTCCCATCACAGGGGCTGAAGAAGCAGCACCCCTTCAACCCAGGTCTGGGTTGGGGCACAGAGCCCCCTGCACCCTTTGGCACCACACACGAGCCTCAACTAAAGTGCTTAAACCCCTAAAACAACCCCCCTGCCAGCCCTTCATCCCTTCAGGGCAGCATCCCTGGGGCTGCAGGGCCAGGCACTGCCAGCGGGTGAACCACACAGCCTTGGCTCTCCGGCAGCGAAAGAAGAAAGTCGGGGCCCTCACTGCCTTTTCCTGCCTCTCTGTTGAGGGAACAGTGCAATTATCTTTGCAGACGCATCACTCCATGACAAAAAATAGCAGCTGAGATGGAAGCACCATGTCCCCGCGGAATCCAGCTATCAATGGAAAATTACGCATTCATTACTGGGCTTTATTTAGGGGCTTATTTTATTCATTGGCTCAGCCGGCACTGGCCAGCCTGGACGCCTTGTCTGGCAGAGGCCATCCCCAGCGAGGGGCTGAGGGTGCTGGGGTGACCCCGCTCCCCGAGCTGGGCACACGGAGTGGAGCTGGGACAGGCCACCAGCAGCCAGGACTGGTACTGGACCCCCCAGCTGGCTGCTGCCCACCTGTAGCACAGGAGCCACAGCCAGGCCTGCCCGCAGCTCTGGCTCTGCTGGCTGCCACATTCACTGGTGGGTCTCAGCTTGGCTTGCGCCTCTCAGAGCCACCCGAGGAGGCCCAGGGGTGGGTGGCCAGGTGCTACTCCAGGTGGAGGCAGGAGGGGAGCCGGCAGCAGGAGCCAGCAGGGCAGGGAGCTGCCAGGTGTGAGGAGGAGAGGCTGTGCAGGACCAGCCCTGGATGCCAAAGGCCACTCTGAAGCCAGGGGGACATGGAGTGATCCATGGAGGACAGGGTGACCCAGAGGAGCAGAGACAAGTGTGACTGGACAGGACGGGTCGGCCAAGGTGGGACCAGGCAGGAACTGGTGGTGAAGGAGACCTGTCCCAGCACCATGCCCAGGGGTGGCATGAACCACCTGTGTTCCTTGCTCATTTCCAGGTTTAATTAGAAATGTATTCCAAACCACAAACCCGTGCACAGGGCCAGATACACGGTGAGGAAATGAGGCTGTATATGCCATAAAAACCTGCCAAAACCCCAAGCTGGCCAGGGAATCCCCACGGGCGATGGGACACCTCGTGAGGCAGTGCCAGCAGCTCAGCCCTGCCCTGCACCTTTCCACAGTAGCTCCATCCTGGCCCTGGCCTGGGGAGGGCTGCAGGGGCTTGGGGCCACAGGGAGCATCATGTGGCAGCCACTCCTGGGGCGAATCCAGCTGAAAAGGGATGTCCCCAGCAGGAACATCCAACAGCACCAGCCTCCAAGAGATGGTCGTGCCTGGCCCCACGGGCAGAGCCAAGCTGGGGGCTACAGCGATGTCCACCAGCCCCCATTCCAGCGCTGGGGCAAGTGGGAGCAGCTCTGCCTGAGATGGCTTCAGGCTCTGTCCCTCCTGCTGAGGCTACTGAGCAGTTCCCACCCCAACAGCGTTTCACCTGTACGTGTGGAATTAAACGTCTTTGTGACTGGCTGGGCAAGGGGCCCCGTGCAGATGATGGAGGTAGGCAGCAGCCGGGGAGAACCTGCAGGGCCAGGGACCACAAGACCTCGCTGGGGAGGGAAGTGGGGAGCTTGACCCCAGACCTCAGAGGCCAGGCACAACTGGAGAAGGGGAGCACAAAGGGACCCCAGTTTCGCCCTAGAGTGAGTTCAGAGCCAGGGGAGCAGGTTGCGGACTCACATACCCCCTGGCATCACTTCTTCCTCTGTACAACCTGGCGGAGGTGCAGCTCGCTCTCTGCCGCCACGATGGGCTGCTCGTTCTGTCGGTGGTGGTTGATGAGGTGGCTGATGCTCTCAAACAGCACATCCTTGGTCCTCACCTGGGGCCGGGGCACGGTGGTCCTCAACTCAGGAGAGCTGCCTCTCATACAGCATCCAGTTGCAACACCCCGTGCCTGCCCACGCCTGTGCCCCCCATCGCCCACCCCGTGCCCTGCCCCTACCCCGGTCCCAATTGCCCGCCCCGGGCCCTGCCCTCACCCCCGTGCCCTGCCCTCACCACTCCCTCGGGATCCACCAGCAGCAGGTGCTTGGGCTGCCCACTGTGCATGCCGGTCAGCACGTACTGCCCCGGGTTGGTGAGGCTGTCCCGCACCAGGAAGTCCCCGTCCATCTGCAGGAGCCTCTCAGCATCCCGCCGGCTCATCTTCCCGTGGTACCACGGCTCCCGCCGGAGCTGCTCCTCTGTGGGGGCGATGGGGGCCTTCCGCGTGGGGGGGCTCGGCCACTGGTCCTCGATGGCGGGACTGGTGCCAGCCCCTGCAATGCACTCGTGGAGCTTCAGAGCATCCTCGAACGGCCCTGTGGGATCCAGGGGTTGTGGGGTGTTACCCCCGGGGCACAAGGCAGGGCTGGGCTGTGGTGAGGACAGACCCCAGCTCAGGGCCCCGAGCGCACTGCAGGGCACTGCTGTGGACTCGGACAGTGCCAGCACCTCCGAGGCTGTGGTAGGTGACCCAGACAGCTGCTGGCACAGCTTGGCTGCTCCACAGCAGGTTCTGCACCAGCCCCCCTGGTGCAGTGGCTTACTCATGTCAAAGAGATCCTTTTTGGGGCTCTCCTCCGCCACCCCATGAGCCACCAGCTCCGGCTCCCACGCGTCCAGGCTCTGTGTGTTCACGTACATGTGCTCCTCGTAGTCCCGTGGCCCCAGGGTGTGGCAGTCTGCCTGCAGGTACCCGTCGCAGGGCTGGCCTGTGAGGACGGCCATAAACGCTGGCCAGGACTGGGCAGAGTCACAGGGACGCTCCCAGCTCACGGCTACCCCCACAGCAGTACCCACCCTGGCTCTCCAGGTCCCAGAGGGGCCGCAGCTGGCTGCTCGGGTCTCGTCTGGCTGCTAACCCGCCCTGGGAAAGGAGACAGTAAGAGCACTGGGGGGCCCAGACCCACAGCAAGGCCAGCAGTAGCTCTGAGGGGCTCACCTGGCTGGGGGGGACAGAGCTGGAGGGCTGAGTGCGGACGTGGCCCAGGGCTGTGCTGTGGCGGAGCCGGGAGTCAACCAGGCCCCCCGGGGGCGGCTCCTTCCCTGGGATGCTGTTGTAGTAGTCGTGCTCAGCTGCCTCCTCGTCCTCCCCCCAGGCTGACTCCTCTGCAGCCAGCGCCCTGCAGCAGGGATGGGTGAACTGGGGACGCCCTGCCTGGCTCAGACATCCCCCACACCCTGCAGTGACAGGGGCTCCCAGAGCCACCCCCAGCCAGGGGACATGCCCGGGACAGGGGGTGCAGCAGGGCCCCCTGCCCCCCCTACCTCTCTGGGGGTACCACCACCTTCGGGGGGCTGTGTAGGTACTGCTTGAAGCGCAGCTCAAAGGCCTGTCCCACCGTGCTGATGACGCTCTGCGCCAGCCCTTCGCAGCACTCCAGGATGTGGCAGGCTGTGGACAGACAGACGGATGGTTTGAGTGTTTCCCTTACACTCCCATCGCAGCACCAGGACCACCCTGAGCCACCCCTCGTGCTCCCCACGAGGGATCTCCTCCCCCAGCCTTCACCCCTCAGTGCATCCCTCCTCCACAGAGCTCCCAGGCGTGGAGGCCGGTGTCACCTCGCTGGTTGATGGGGTCCTTAGCGACATAGGCGACGTAGTCCGTGGTATCCTGCAGACAGAGGGAGAGATCAGCACCCATGTCCTGCTGCTGCGTGGGCAGCAGGGCTGGAGGTGCCAGGGTGAGGGGACAGCTCGGCCCCAGCCCCACATCCTGATCCAGGCCAGGCCGCCCTGTGCTCGGCTCAGCCATAGGACAGGCAGTCCCTGTCACCACCACCCTGGGGGACTGCGGTGTGTGTGACTCACCATGTCCCCACCGGAGGCGAAGGAGATGGACTGCATGTGGTGATTGGCGATGATCTGCGTGGGGAACACGGCCCGGGGGGGCATTAGCAAAGGGGCCACCGGCTCGCAGGCTGGCAGGTGGCAGGACTGTGTGCCCAGGAGCACTGTCACCTGGCGCGTGGTGGGGATCATGAGGTTCAGCCCATCAACGGAGATGTTGACAGCGATGCTCATGCCAGCGAAGTGCAGGTTGCTCTTGCCCAGGATGGAGAACAGGGCTTTGTTGGGAGCCTGGCAGGGGAGAGGACGATGGGGGCAACGAAGACCACCAGGACCAGGCTTCCTGGGGTGAACAAGGAAAGGGGGCGGTGCCCCAAGAGGCCCCAGCCCCACAAACTGGGCAGGTACCCCTAGTGCCCTGTCTCACAGCCTTGGCTTGCCCCAGGGACAGACAAGCTGAGTGGACACTCACCTTCTTCTTCCAGATGCCCTTCACACCTGGCACTGCCTCGTACAGTCTGTTGATGGCTTCCCTGCGATGGACAGACCCTGGCCTGGTCACTGCTCCAGACCCCCAGCCCTTCCCAGCTGCCTTCCTCCCCCACATTGCTCTGTGGGGCCTGGAGGCACGAGCCCCCACAGCCCCGGGCGCCGCAGCCTCCCCGCAGCGCTGCCCCACGTCACGGCCCGTGGTACGTAATCCCAGCTGGGGCCACCTCCCTTCTCCTCTTTCCACCCATTGATCGGTGGCAGTGCCCTTCGTCCATGTCCCTGCGTGCAGGGTGGGTCCTGCACAGCACAGCTTCTCCTGACCCGTGTTCCCCTCTCTCCACAGGGCCCTGGGAAGGGGGAGCACTGGGGCTTGGGGTGGCACTGGGGTGCGGGAGGTTGGGACTGCAGGGCCGTACCTGGTGACCTGTGTTCGGGTGTTGAAGTCGAGGGACCTCATGGAGCGCAGCACCTCAATGCACCCCATGTACTGCGGGGGGAAAGTGGTCAGAGCAGGCGGCAGAGCAGGGCAGGCAACGGACAGGAGAGGCCGAGCGTCAGGGAGAAGGGCCTTCCACACCAGCTCCAGGGATCACACAGCAGCTTTCACCCCCCACCCCAAAATGCCCCATCACATGCCCAGACCCCGCGCTAAGACCCCACGAACTCATCTGTGTGCTACAGCTTGTGATGCCTCGTAGGGGCTGACAAGGCTGGAGTCCGGAGGTGGGCTCCCCGGCCCAGCAAGCCCCTGGCCCCCGGCCCCACCACGGAAGCTGCATGTGCAGGGGGCGCCTACCCCGGGCCAGCCATGGGGGGGGGCACTCGAGCGAGG
>VZTF01007226.1:65280-80416 GCA_013397755.1 Cnemophilus loriae
GACGGAGCAGCAGCAGCCGCTCCCAAAGGCGCCCCGGGGCCCTGTGCCGCTGCCGGTGCCACCGCCCGTTCCCGGTGCCACCGGCGGTCCGTGACGTCACGGCCCCGCCCCAGCCAGCGGGGAAATGCCCGCCCCCTGACCCTCTCAGCCAATCACAGGCCAGGGTTGTTGATGAGGAAGCGGCGGAACAGCCAATGAGGCGCGAGGAGCGGCGCGCCGGAAGTGCCCTGTCCCGGTCCGGGGGCGGGGCCAGCGGGCGGGGTCGCCCCCTCCGCTGCCCACCCCCGCCCTCAGCCCCGGGCCCGGCGCTCCCCGCCCGGTGNGGGTGGTGGGGGCCGGCACTGACGGGAGCGCGGCCGCGCGGGGCCTGGGCGGTGCCGGTGTCCGGTGCGAGGGGAGGGCTCTCCCCGGTGGGCCGCGCTCCTCAAACCGCCCCTGTCGGCGCCGCTGCTGCACCTGCCGCCCCGGGGCGCGGGCGCGATGGCCGCGGCGGATGCTGCAGCCTGAACGGTGCCATGGACGAGCGCTGCACCTGCCGGCTTCGTGCCGCTCTCCCGGTGCGCTCTCGTTCCTGTGCAGCAAAACCGCCGCGGGCCCGGGCGGGGAATCCCCCACCGTCGTGCTGGGCTTGGATTTAAGCATCCTATGCTGTCTGTAGTCTGTGAACCGAAAGAACGTTTCGGAACAGCATCTCTCGCTGCCTTCTCTCGCGTTTCAGATCCCGCTCAGCTGTGTGAGCTCTCTGAAATGCAGGACGAGGCTGCTGAAAGGTTTTTGACTTTGCTCTGTTTTGCAGCGACAGGGGATCGGGGAGCCCAGCGTGTACCACGCCGTGGTGGTGATTTTCCTGGAGTTCTTTGCCTGGGGGCTGCTGACCACGCCGATGCTGACGGTGAGCGTGTCTCCATGGGAGCTCTCCTGGGGCTCCTGAGAATGAAGGTGTTAGCACAGCCTTTCCACGGGGAGCTGTGGAAGAGGAGTCTTTGGTTATGCAGGAACGTTTAGGCATATTAGCCTGGCAATATAAAATGCAAGTCGAACATACAGACAGCACAAAGGGACCCACAGAGAAGGGATGTGATGGCATAAAGTGAAACCACAGGGGACTCAGGTGATGGGGAAAGGCGTGTTTGAGGCTCTCTGAGCCTCACCCAGGCATGCTGGAACGATTTATAGAGCTGGAAAGTGTTAAAGACAGCGGTTTCCCATAGTGGAAAGGGCAGGCAGAGCTCCTCACATGGAGGCATTGTTGGCAGGATATTTCCTCTTTTCTCTGGATTGTGCCCCTCCAGGCCTCTGGCTGGCAGATGCTTACGGAAATTTTGCAAAAGTTGCTAGCTCTGACTTTTTCATTTGGTTTTGGTTTGTCTTCCCTCCAGGTCTTACACCAGACTTTTCCTCAGCACACGTTCCTGATGAATGGCCTGATTCATGGAGTCAAGGTGAGGAATATTCCTTCCGGGATTTCCTTGAAATCTGCCATCGGTGCAAGAAGGACAAGCCATTATTATCTATATAATTTGCTGATGTCAGCCAATATTTGGCCAGTTTGAGGGGGCTCTGGCAAACCTGGTGCAGGAGGAAGGACACAGACATGGGGCAGCTTGTGCAGCTGATTTTACTGAGCAGGAGTGACAACGTGCTGCTCGTCAGCGTGGGGCTGGAGTTACAACAGCTGCGTGTTTCAGCTGGAAATATTCTCATCAGCCCTGTGCCCATCCTCTGGAGCATGACAGAGTGACAAATCAGTGACATCTAAACTTGTTAGTGATAGAAGCTGAAACCAAGTGGCCTCAGTGACCTCCAGGCAGGAGGTGGGAATGTGCTGTGGCACAGGGAGTGGGAATGGGGAGCTTCTTGCACTAGGCCAGCATTCCCAGGGCAGAATTGCAGGCAACAGGAGTGAGCAGACAATAGTCCTGTGTTCTGACTGGGGAATCAGGAAACACAGACAGTTCTTGGCTGTCTCTGGCAAGAAGATCTTGGAAAACAGCCCCAGATGGGTTTGCTGGGCACTCCTGCCGGCACTGAAAGGCTCTGCCCTGCCTGCCTCAGGCATGGAAAGGCCTTGAATAATTTTATTTGTGCTTAATGGCCCTGGCTTCTCATTGTGTCTGTCCTGTCTCCACCTACAAGAGACGGTTTTCCCCAGAACTGCAGCAGCTGTTGCCATGGTGGAGCTGTGCCAGCAGCTTTCCAGGTCCTGGCAGGGCTGCCCGGGTGTCCACAGCATGGGCAGAGCTCCGCAGGGAGCAGGAGGGAGCAGGAGTGCTCAGTGGGGCCTTGCTGGTCGAGGATTTGTTTTTCCCTCCCTAAAAAGATGTGGGGAGTTTATTAAACTGCTTTGTTTTAACAGTATTGCTGCTTGTAGCAATCAGGGATGAGTTGTTCTCCTCCTGATGTTGTTGAAAGCTCCCACTGAGGGGTTTCTCTGTCCTCTGGTCTGTCTGTCCATCCCAGGGTCTGCTCTCTTTCCTAAGTGCCCCGCTGATTGGTGCTCTCTCTGATGTCTGGGGCAGGAAATCCTTCCTCCTTCTCACCGTCTTCTTCACATGTGCACCAATTCCCCTGATGAAGATCAGCCCGTGGTGAGTTCAGCCTCAGTACAGCCCCGGGGTTCTGAGGAGGGGAAGGAGCACGAGGCTCAAGGAGGAGGGTTTGCAGGTGCTCATTTCAGGATGAGATGGAAGAGTCTGATCCATCTCAAGAATGGAAGGGGATGCTCACCTAGAGACAGACTTATCTGGTTCTGCTGGAGGCTTCAGCTGGGAATAAAGGGTTGGTCTGCCCTTTGTGCTTGTTCTCCTGCTCAGTGCATTATTTCTATTAGGGAAAACAAGTGGTAAAAGTTCACAGGTCTCCAGACCAAGATTCCATGTTCCTGAGCTTTTTGTGGTGCACTGGAGCAGGGTGGACTGAAGGGAAAACACGGGGGAGGCTCTGTTTCAGCAGCTGTGGACCGTGGTGTGGTTGCTGTCTAACTCTGCCTTGGGCTCTTGCAGGTGGTACTTTGCTGTCATTTCCATGTCTGGAGTGTTTGCTGTCACCTTTTCCGTGATTTTTGCCTATGTTGCCGATATCACACAGGAGCATGAGCGCAGCACGGCGTACGGCCTGGTAAGGAGCTGAGTCACTGGCCTGGCTCTTGAAAGAAGTGTTTGGGGTTTTGCAGGTAGGAGAGGTATAAAATTAGGGTGGGAGATTTATTGGCTAATCATACAGTCTCCCTGTCCTTCTGTTTGGGATTTAGCTCTGAGGAGAGGCTGATCTCTGCCCACTCTGAGTGCTGGCTGTGTTGTATAAACCAGCCTGGCCCTTGAGCTTCTCCCCACCAGGGAAGAGGGGGGGCCTGTGATGCTTGGTGTGATCCTGCCCTTCCTGTAGCCTTACTGACAGGACCATATGGGATTTGCAAGGACAGCTTTGATTTCCCTTTGCTAGAACTTAGCCCAAGAGAACCTGTCATCTGTCTCTACACAGGAGTCCCTGTGAGTCCTTGTTTATCTCTGTTACCTCCATCAAAGATGCCAGAAGGAATTCCCCTGGGTCACTGGGGAGGAGGAAACGGGCTCTAGGAAGGAGAGGCTGTAGGGATGTTTTGTGCTTCCAGGTGTCAGCCACGTTTGCTGCCAGTCTGGTCACCAGCCCGGCCATCGGCGCGTACCTTTCCCAAGCCTACGGTGATACCTTGGTGGTTGTGCTGGCTTCGGGGGTTGCTTTGCTGGATATTGGCTTCATCCTGCTGGCTGTGCCCGAGTCGCTGCCTGAAGAGATGCGCCCGGTCTCCTGGGGAGCCCCAATCTCCTGGGAACAAGCTGACCCATTTGCTGTGAGTGAGCCTGCTGCTGTTTTCCTGTGTGCTGGTAATGCTTTGTGTTTGCTCTAGCCCTGCTGATTTTTAAGGTGTTTGGTTTGGCCGTCTTTGTACCTGGAGATTATTCAGTGATATTAAGTCAAATTTAAAAACATTCTTTCTCGTTCCCCACCCGTTTCCCTGCAGTCCTTGCGGAAGGTGGGTCAGGACTCCACAGTGCTGCTCATCTGCATCACCGTCTTTCTCTCCTACCTGCCCGAGGCCGGCCAGTACTCCAGCTTCTTCCTGTACCTGCGACAGGTCAGTCTCTGGCAAGGGAGGTGAAGCTCTGGGTGCAGGAAATCCTGGCCTATAAATACAATCAGAGTTGTGTCACCTCTCCCAAGGTGACTTTTCTTGGGCAATAACTCAGTAAAGGTGAAGTTCTAAGGAACAGTGACTTGTTCCAGCTCTCCTGAAAAATGTGTGAGCCTGGTGACTGCTCTGTAGGCATTGCCAGGGGCAAGGCCTGGCTTGGCTCCTTGCTGGTGTCTGCCTGGCCATCCTGGCTGTGCCACCTTCAGGCACTGAAAGGGGAGCCCCGTGGTTTAAAACTGTTTCTTCGGCCAGGGGAGAATCTTCTGTTTGGTTCCTGTGGCAGCCCAGAGGCAGTGGCTGTTAATGTGCACGTCCCTGAGAAGCAAATTCAGCAAACATGAATGACATTGATGGAGGGGCTTTTGTCATCTGGTACAAATCTGCCTGAAAAGTCCCACTTTGGTGTTTTTGCAGGTCATCGGTTTTTCCTCAGAGACTGTAGCAGCCTTTATCGGTGTAGTTGGAATTCTCTCTATACTGGCTCAGGTGAGAAGCAATTTCTGTCTTGGCTTGAGCAGTCTGCTCTAAGAATGTCCAAAATTTCTGATTTTGGGGCCGCCGAGTTGTCAGAACTCCTGTGGCCACACAGACTTTTGAAACAGAGAAGATCTTGAATTGGGAGGGACCCATAAGGATCATCAAGGTCCCTCAGGTTCCTGTCCTCTTGTCTCCTGGTGTTGCCCTCTTTCTTTGCCCCTGCCTTGAAAACACCTGTTTTTCTTTCCAGACAGTCGTGTTGGGAATTCTCATGCGTTCGATAGGAAATAAAAACACCATCCTCCTGGGACTAGGCTTCCAGATCCTGCAGCTTGCCTGGTACGGCTTTGGATCACAGCCTTGGTGAGGGTTTGCCCACGTTTCTCTCCCTCTGTGGCCTTTCCTGCCCTGCAGCACAGGGCGAGGCTGTGGCTGTTCCTCACAGCTGCCTCCTTCCTCCCCAGGATGATGTGGGCAGCAGGAGCTGTGGCTGCCATGTCCAGCATCACCTTCCCAGCCATCAGTGCCATGGTGTCGAGGAACACGGACCCTGACCAGCAGGGTGAGTGCTTGGGGACCCCTCAGATGGGGGGGGTTCATCCCAGCAGGTGCTGAGCTGGCACAAGGGCAGGTTCTTGGCCATGGTGGTGGAGGGGTGGGCAGGAACATCTGTGCCAGCTGTGGAGTGTCACTGTGCTCACAGCAGTATTGACATTCTTATCTTTGACCAGAGCTGGTGCTTTGTGAGGGAACCTCCAAGTCATGCATGTGGGTGTTTAGTGTTGTCTCTCTGATGCAGAGGGGGCTTCTGCAGTTTGTCTGACTCACAGTACATCTCTGAGCCCTCAATTAAATTCCAGTTCCTTGGAGATTGTTGCTTGATGTGCCCATGCTTATTTGAGTCTGTGAAGCAGCAAGCCCAGTGTCACTGATTTTTGTAGAACCTAGCACTGAGTGAAGCTGCTCATCTGCAAACCCCTTCCCCTGTAGGGGGTGCATGTCAGTCCAGATCCAAGTGCTTGATCCTGTCTCTAAATATCTCTGAACATGTATCCTCGAATAAAACAAGTTTCTTTGGAAAGCTGGAGGCATTTCCCCCCTTCCTCACTCTGTCCCCAGGTGTGGTGCAGGGGATGATCACTGGAATTCGGGGTCTGTGCAACGGCCTGGGGCCGGCGCTCTATGGTTTTGTCTTCTATCTCTTCCACGTGGAGTTGAACGAAATGGCCGAGGTGGAAACTTTGGGCAAGGCCTCCAAACCCAACATGGCCAACCCTACGGATGAGGTACCTATTCAGCTTTTCTCTCTGTTTGCCAGGCTGTGTTTGCCCTCATGCTTGAATCATTCCTGTGTGTCTCTCTCTCTCTACAGAGCAGCATCATCCCTGGGCCACCCTTCCTGTTCGGGGCGTGCTCCGTGCTGCTGTCGCTGCTGGTGGCCCTGTTCATTCCGGAACACAACCTGGCGCTGAGGTCGGGCAGCCACAAGAAGCACAGTACGGGGGCCCAGGCCCACCCCCACAGCCCACCAGCTGGGGGGTCTGATGGCAAGGAGCCCCTGCTCGAGGACAGCAGCGTGTGAGGTGGGACAGGGGACCTGCCTCGTGGCTCGACTCCACATCAAGGACGGACTCAGCAGGAGTTCGGGGAGGGGGAGAGAGGGATCCGAGGTAACAGACTGTGCCCCTAACAGCTACTGAGGAGGGACGAGGTTTCCCTTCGAGCCAAATACACCCAGCTGGTGCAAAAATGGAATTGTATCACCTGGTGCTGATGGAAAGGGGAGATACGGAACTGCTCCACTGGAGGGATAGTTCTGGAAAGCAAACCTGCCCTTGTGCGTGACCCCTGCGCCCCGTGGCGTGCCCTGCCAAACCCTCCGCCCGCCGGTCACGGGAGATGGAGCCAGCGTGGGCTGTGTTTGGTGGGAGCTCACTGAGCTGCCCCTGGAATAAAACATGGCATTTGCTCCATGCTCCATCCCTGATACAGCTGGTTCCTGCTGCTGGCCCCTGGCACCCCCTGCACGCTGTGTGCTGTGGTGACACGCCGAGGGGACGGGGGGCGTGTGTGAAGCACGGGGAGCGCAGCTCTGAGCTTCCTCTCTGCTGGAGGGCCTGAGGAATTTGTCCATTCTGCCCCAAGTGAAACTTAGACCAAAAAAATATAAATCTACTGACTGAATGTTCTGATGAAGAGGATAAAAATGAAGAAGTTGCAGCTGACACAAGGGAGAATGGGCAGGTGAGAGAAGGGCAACTACATGAATTACAAATGCTTGGATGGCCACAATGGCTGCGGTTCTGTTTGGTTTTCTTTCTCTTGTCACACTGAGGTGACATTTGCCTGTTGCTGCCTCCACGGGCAGTAGGTCGAAGGATTTTTTCAGAAATCTTTTTCTGGAGCTGTGAGGGTTGTTTAGGAGATACAGTTCTCTGGCAGGTTGGAGAAACAACTAGGCTGTGCTGAGCACTTTGGAGACGCGTGGTTTCCCGGGAGAAAGGTCAGAAAAATGACTGTTTACCTTGAGCACTTGTATAAAGCGTGTTGGTTTGTTCCTGGGCTCCTGGCATCTGATGCTAAACCCAGAGAGTGTCCAGAGCTGGTTTGTTCTCAACCCAATAGATCCTAGTGGTGAAGGTTGTGTTGATTTGGACTTAGGGGTTTGGATTCCATGTGGCATTTCTGAGCCTGCTGTGGAGGCTTTTGTTTATGAAACAGTGGAACTGCAACCTCTGCTGCAGGCTCAGCTCTGCTCAGAAAGAGCAGGAGGAGGTGCTTGGAGCGTTGTGAAAGGAGCTGAGGCAAAGAGGGAATGTGTGGTTGTTTATAGAAATGTGGCAGAGGGCAGGAAGCAATTGTTCTCGTTTGAGTAAATAAGAAGTGGTAGCATTGAGCAATTCTGGGAAGTAAGGACCAAACTGAGGACACTTCAGGAATCTTTTGTTAAGGGAACTGAGGGTGCAGCAGCCAAACCAGTCTTGCCTTGGCTGTTCTCTGGCTGGGGTCCCCTCTCTGTGGGTTTGGGGAAGGTTACCCAGGGGAGAGCAGCCAAAAGGGAGGGAGTGCTGGCCCTTGACATCGTGGGTCTTTGCAGACATACACAACAGCCACTGCAAATGCCATTTGGTTATTGGAGGTGGGTATTTAAGTGAAAGAGTTGACAGTTTGTTTTGCATTGGTCTGGCCTGGTAGCAGCTCCTGTGCTCAGAATTAGGAGCAGCTGGGACACGGAGGGATGCTGAGGTGGGTCTGGCTGTAGGTCTGGGGAGCAGAGCCAGCAGGAACTTCCTTGACCTGCCGTGACTCCATTTTTCCCAAGCTCCTTGTGGTGACACTCCCAATTCCCAAACATTACTGGGATGGTCAGTACTGTGTGTGCATGGCAAGCTTTTATCCTGAAGGAAATCCTGTCACTTGCACTTCCAGGCAGCAGTTCCCCCACCTCACAAAAATGCCTTTTTTAGACGGGACTTTTACCAAGTCCTGGCAATCCGTTGATTTACAGTGGATTAAAGTGAGCTGAAGTAGGTTTTTCCCTCACACACAGATGAAGTAAAACACGGAATCGTTGCCTCACTCACAGGGAGGCACTCGGAGCTTCACGGGTACAATATAGCGACATGTTACAAAAAGACGAGCATAATTTATATGATATAAAGTATATAGAGATATATTTTTAAAAGTCCTCTCCCTTATTGCATAGTTTATTGAAACAGATGTGTTTCTGGTCCCATTCCCTCTCACCGCCGCTGCTGCCTGCGGCTTCTCAGCCTCTCCTTCCCCTCAGACCCCAGAACTGTCCAGCAATCTTCCCTCCCTGGTCATGTCCCTCATGATGTGACTCCTGAGCTTCTGGTGATGCTGACTTGTGCATCATGGGCCTGGAGTGTTTTGGTCCCTTTGTCAGCTCCCCAAATTCGGGGCCAGGTGCTGCCAGCAGGTGACTGCCAGGTCAGGAGCTGTGGCCTGGTTAGTGACCGGCTGTGCTGTCACCGGTGATGGCACTGGGCACCAGTGGGGTTACGGCACTGGGCAGCCGGGGTGGGGATACGGCAGCGGGTGGATGGAGGGGGGGTACAGCACCAGGCAGCAGCAGGAACTCTACAGGTGCCATTACCAACAGCAACGTGGCTTGTGCTGGTGTGCAGACCTGGGACCAGGGGCTCTCTGAGGCACAGGGGTGTTGGGAGCAAGCAGGGATTCCTTCCCACCCTGTTGGCGTTCCTCTCACCTGGTTCAGTGGGGCCTCGGCCTGGTGCCTCCCCTTCCCTCGGCGCAGGGCTGTGACCCCTGCACTGTTCTGCCTTGATGTGACAGAGCAGGAGCTGGGCCAAGCGATGCTGGAGCTGAAGTTACCGGAGCCGAATGAAGAACGACTTGTTCTGAAGGGCCGGTGCTTCTGCAGCGTCCCACGTGGAGGCTGGAAAGGCTGTGTGGAGCATTCAGCTAGTTTTGCCAATTTTTGTTACTTTATATGAAAACGCGACTTTTTAAAAAGGAGTCTTTTCTTAAAATCCCCTTGATCTGCTGTGCAGTGCCTGAGCCTGGCTGTTTAACATCGGGATTCCCAGGATTTGTCTGCAGGGACTGAAAATCTGGGATGATAACAGCAATGCCCAAACACAAGGCAAAAATCATCTCAATCGCCTGTCTGCAGTCCTGGCATCAACAGCCACAGGTCAGGGGAGTTTCAACTGACCTTGTTGCATTAAAAACCTGAGTTACACCATTGCTTTCTCTTCTGCCATTAATTTTTGCAAAGTAGGAACTTTTTACTTCCCTGTTTTTATTCTTTCTCTGCACTCCAAAGGCTGTTGACAGCTGTGGTATCTTTAAAGTGTGGGCATGGGATGAGTCCCCGCTGTTCCCCGGGAGCGGCCCCACCTCTGCTCTCTCACAGTTCACTGTCACGTGCGTTTGTGTGTCTCTTTTTTAAGCTAACGATTAAATGTATTTATTTCGGTTCAGGTTGTGTTTGGAACTGGCTAATCTCTCCCTCTGACGGATTATTTATTAAACTGCTGCTTTCCTGTTGTGTCGAAGGTCTCTGTCTTTGTTCCTCTCCCTCACCGGTGGTACCAGGCAGCTCCTGCCCAGAATTGAAATTCCCCTTGAGAATTATGTGAAGATGTGGGACAGGTTTGGGAGAGCTGGGTCGGGGCTGCCAGTCCCTGCCCCAGCCCAGGGTGGGAAGCAGGCCCCTGGCTCCTGCCTGCCCCACTGGAGCCTCCTCCTGGACTGGTTTTTAGCAGCCCCGACTCTATTGTTTTCATTTTCAGCCAGGCCTAATTTAGATCTTATCTGACTCATTTAAACGCTCTTTGTGGTGGCTGAGGATGGTCCTAAGTGACTAATATAATCCCCAAAAATATAAACACAAGTCAGCTCTGGGATGGGAACTGGTGCTTGATGGATGGTATCCTGGAAACATGAGCCATTATACAGCCTGTTGCTTCTGTATGTATTTCCTCTGGACTGGAGCTAGCTTTTGTTTTATTGTTTGCATCTTTAACTGAGAGAAAACCCGCAACTTCTCTCATGTGACGTCGCTGGAGAACAAAGCGCAGGTGTTGCAGTGCAGGATGTTGTTGATCACCCTTCCCCCAGCTGCCGTGGTTCCTGGGGCAGTGGCAAAGCCCTTGTCCCTTCTGGTGTCGGTGCTGACAGCCTGGGGCTAGACCCCAACCCGAGGGGCTCCGGGGGTATCCTGTGCTGGAGCCAGCACTCGTCCCTTGGTGGTTTGTGTCTCCACACTGAACTGTTTTGTTTCCTGAGTAACATCTCTGGACAAAGTATTGCCCGGCATGAGTCTCCGTGCCTGCCCTGCGGGAGGAAGCACAATCGGCTTCCAGGAAAGGTGTTTGGGCCTCAGAGTCTGGAAAACCATCATTCCCTTCGTTCCTTCAAAGGCTTCCTGTGGGGTGGAAAACAGTCCTGGTGCGTAAGCTTGCTCCTTCCACCCTGTGCACGCAACCTGGTGCTGTCCCTCTGCTGTGCCCAGGGCAGCAGGAGCTCCTGTGCTCCTCTGGGGTGGGGGAAAGGTCAGAATCCATGGAGGAGAGGTCCCAAGCAGGTGGTGGAAGAGGGGTTGTGGTGGGTCCACTACTCAAGGGCTCGGTGAGCGAGAGCTGCCGTGGGGGCTCTGCCACGTCACTCTGAGCTGGGCCAAGTCCCCTGACCTGCCCCTGGCTCGGTGGCTGAGCCATTGGAACTGGCCCTTGTGCAGCGGGAGGGTTATCAGGTTTCCATGACTTCAGTTTCCTCTGTGTTGCCCCCCTCTGTGGGAGGCTGGGGCAGCTCCGGGCACTTCCAAGCACCAAAACAGAGGAATTGCACCACAAGGTGCTGGGCTTTCTGGTAACTGCTAATTTCTTGAGGTCCAGGAAGGCCCGGGGAAGCTTCTTTTTAAGATGAGGTGGTTCCATAAATGCCCAGCTCTCATTCAGACACTGATTCAGGGATTTTCTCATTGCACTAGTGCCACAATCAAAGTCGTGGGAGAGGGAGGTGAAACCCTGGCACCAGGTGTCCTCAAGGTTCCCAGACTAATTTCTGGGAAGAGCCTGGCAGTGTGGGAGCAGCTCTGGCCATAGCTTGTCCCACAGCTGGGCATGGGGGCCCTGGCTGCTGCTGGAAAATCTGGGAAGTGGCTCTGTTAACACAGGATGGAAGGAACAAAAACCCCAACACCATTAATCACCTGCTTCGGCTGAGTGTGCACATTTGGTGGGGAGTGTTTACAGAGCACTTCCCTTGGCCAGAGGCCTCCTGGACCCTCAGAGAATTAGTGGCATGACCTCCTAAAAGGATGCGTGGCACGCACAGTGCATGGAGTTGCCTCTCAGAAGAGTTCCCAGATGGTAAATGTCCAGGTCCTGTGATGACACAGGGTGCAGAGATGGGCATGTCCCTCCCTCAGGGCTTTGGGACCTTCCCTGGCCTCGGCTGCAGCCTGGCAGGATGGGATGGGGCAGAACCAGACGCATCTCTCCAGGGGGAGCTGGGCAGGAGTGAGGGAGTGATGCCAGACCCGGCGTGAGACCCAGGACAGATGCCGAGGGCCTTGGGGTTGAATAACGCAGGGTGTTCAACACTTTCTATGGGGTAACACTTTCTCCATCTGTACCACAAGACCAACCCTCACAGGAACACCTGCTGCCATCCCTGAAAACACCCTGTTCTAGGAATAAATGCACCTGCCACCAGGGCTGACCACGGGCCCTGGCTCTGCTTTTGGGGCGGGAGCTGACAGGGTCCTTTCCACAGCTGTGTGTCCCCAGCAGCTCTTGGGGTCGTGGAAAGGCTGGTTTGCCAGGGGCTCTGGGGGAGTGATGGAGCCTGCAAAAAACAGGGATAGAGCGGGATCTGAGCCACGTCCCAGGGTGCAGGTGCCCGTGCAGGGCTCCCCGGTGGGGTGATGGGGGCCCCTGCAGCCACACAGCGACCCTTTGGGACACGGGCTTTCCTGGGTTTGGGGGGGGGCTTGGCCGTCGGCTGGGTGTTGTGTAAGAGCCGAACTTGGAAGAAAATCAGAAATTTCCCTCTGGAAATACCCCTTGGGCTGGAAGCTGTGGAGGTCCTGGGGCCGGTGCTCATGGGGGCGGTTCCTACACGGCTTAAGAAGGGCTGAGGTTGGAGCCGGCGGCCAGAAGGAGACGCCCCGGCCAGCGGCACCCGCTCCCTAGCAGGGGGGAAGGAAGGAAAGAAGGGAGAACCAGCCCTGCTGCTGTCCTGTGGGTGATGGAGCCGGCTCCTGTCCTTCTCCTCCTCGGCTCGCTGTGGGGCTGCAGCGGTGAGTGCCACGGGGCCACGAGTCACCCTAACCCCCCTACCCACTGTGCTGCCCAGCCCTGCTGGTGCTGCTCTCCTTGCTTCGCCCATGGCACTACGGCCTCGTGGCCTCCCTGTCACTGAGCCGTGACAGCCACCCTGTCCTTCCATCACTGCTGCAGCTCCCTGTCCCCAGCTCGGAGCTGCGGGGTGCTGGTGACTGTCCCCTCCCCTGACCCTGCACTTTCCTCCTGCCCAGGGCGCCTCGCTGACAGGCTGGTGGTGACACCACGGGAGCCGCTGGTGCCGTTTGGGGGCTCGACAGAGCTGAACTGCTCCTTGGCCTGCGCAGGGGGTAAGGTGGAGTGGAGGGGGCTGGACACCGCCCTGGGGACCATCTCCTCCTTCCCCACCCACAGCATCCTGCACATCAGGCATGCCACTGTGGCCACGGAGGGCATGAAGATCTGCCAGGGCAGCTGCCAAGGGCAGCACTACCAGAAAACTGTCACACTGAAGGTCTATGGTAAGCACTCCCCAGCCCATCCCTCACTGCCTCCCAGCACAGCCCTGGATCCCCGAGGCAGCCCTTTCCCTCCTGAGCTGTGCGGTGCTGCCAAAAATCACCCTTGGCGCTGCCACTCCTCTCCAGCCCTCCCAGACACGCTGAGGCTGGAGGCAGATCCCCACAGCCTGCGCCCAGGACACCCTGCCAACCTGAACTGCTTGGCCGTGCGCCTGTACCCCATCACTGGGGTGGCCCTCACCTGGTACCGAGGGCACCAGGTGGTGAAGACAGACTTCGATTTCGAGGAGGCTGATGAGGAGCTGTATAACATCGTTTCCACCCTGTCCGTGACTGGGACAGAGGTGGCAGAAGGAGTGGAGTTCAGGTGCGAGGTGACGCTGCAGTTCGGGCAGGAGACCTTCACCCAGGTGGCATCTCTGGTGGCAAGCGCCGAGGGTGAGTGCCAGGAGGGGCTGGGGACTCCAACCCGCGTGTACCCCATCCTCTGGAGCTCTGTGCTCCTTGGAATAGCTCTGCCAAGCAGGAGCAGCCCCCGCTTCCACACCATTCCTGAATTTCACATCCCCGTCCCTGCTTGCGGTGCCCCTGTGCTCCTGCTCACTGCGCTCAGGGGCTGGAGGAGGTTGGGGCTGCAGCGAGGTCACCTGTGACCAAGGCCGCTGTGTGTTCGCAGCTGTGACGGAGCAGCCGGCGGCCGTGGTCACCTCCACGGGGAGCCCCAGCACAGCCAGGCCCGTGGCCACCACAGCGCTTCCCCCAGGGCCGAGTGTCCCTACAAGTGATCCCACCACAGCATGGGAGCCCAGCACTGGGACCACCCTGGATCTGGCTGCTGTCACCAACCCCCCCTCCACGGAGCCCGCTGTGCCCCAGGACCTCATCGCAGGCACCACCACGCGCTCTGGCTCTGGCCTGACGGGGACAGGGCCATCTGTGGGGACAGTGCCTGCCTGCAGCCTGCAGATCTGGTCGCTGCCTCCCACCGGGACGCGGGGCAGGGCCCTGCGCATCGAGTGCCAGGCGCAGTGCGCCGGGAACGCCACGGTGGGCTGGCTCCGGACCCCCGCAGCCCGCTCGCAGTACCGGGAGGAGGCCGCGGGCAGCAGCTCCGCGCTGCAGCTGGACCGCGCCGAGCCCTGGCACCAGGGTCACTACCAGTGCGTCCTGCTCGGCCACCGCGCCCAGATGGTCAGCCTGGAGGTGGTGGTCGTGGATGGTGAGTGGCGGTGGCCTGCGGACCCCTGCCCTGCTCCGCCCTCATCGCTCGGGTGGGGCTGCGGCCCCTCGTGTCGGTGCCACAGTTGGTGCCGGGGGGATTCGCTCACCCCTCGGCATTTGCTGCCCTGGGCAGCGTCGGCCGCAGTAACAGCTCCTTGTGCCTGCAGATTCCTTCGGCTCGAGCCCTGCCCTGGCTATGGGGACAGTGGGATCGCTCTTGGGGCTCATCGTGACCGGTGCCGTGTCTCGACGCCTGCGGAAACGATTCAGATCTCAGTATCAGCTGTCCTAGGAGTGGGAGCAGCCGACTGATGGCCGCAGTCCTGCAGCCGTGTCCCTGCTGTCCCTCTGTCTGTCGCTGGCCTCGCCCGGCCCCTGGCGCGGAAGCAGGAGCGGGAGCAGGTGCCTGCGGCCGCCGCGGAAAGCAAAGGCTGGAAGGGCAATGGGCAGAGGCGACACCGGGACGGGCCCAGGGACACTTCTGGGACTGGATCCCCGCGGGCTGGCACCGAACGCTGGGCTGGGTCCAGCGCCTGGGGCTCCCGGCACCAGCGCACGGGCGCTTCTCTGTCACAACAGGTCCGAGGCAGCCCCGCGGGCAGCGTGGGCTCGGCGAGCGGGTGGGACCGGTACTCCAATAAAGAGCTGTTTCTGTTCGAGCCCCGAGCAAGTGTCCCTTGGGCCTGGGCGGCCCCGGTCCCGCGGCCCCTCACCGGCCCCGTGACACCGGCGGCGTCCGCCCGGTTGCCAAGGGCGGGGCACCTGCCCGCACTAAACATGGCGGACGCGGCGCCCGCCGCGTTACCGCTGACAAGGCAGCTCCTTTGCCCACACTAAAGATGGCGGCCGCGGCCTCGCCCAATGGCGGCGTTCTAGCATTGCTTTCCTGCCCACCGATTGGCTGCCAGCGTGCAAGATGGCGGCACGGAAACTTCCGGCCCGGGCGGAAGTGCGTTCCAAGATGGCGG